>OV725082.1:118175810-118601791 GCA_928085145.1 Nezara viridula
GTTAAAAAAAGGCGAAAAAACATTCTTATCTTTTAGAAGCTTTCTCTAACAGTTGTTTTGTTTGCTGGGATAGATAGACCATATAGTGGACTAGGCAATCAGCTAATAGATAAATCGTAGATAGATGTGTAGGCAACAATGTTTTAAATTGCTACGTATGTTTTGAAATATTTTATTATGAAAGCTTATTCATTAGTAATTAACAATGGCATAAATGAATTTTATGATAAATGAATCAAAAACATAAATAAAAGAATCGAAATTACAATTATTAGTGTATGACAAAAAACAAATAAAAACAGTTATTGTGCAAAAATATTATATATGTTGAATTGATTTAGAATTATGTACTTTATTTGGTAATTCCTTTTCAGACTGTCAATGTGAAATACAGGGGTTGAAATTTATTAAAAAGCTCTATTTTAAGAGTTTCTATGAAACGTTTTAGGAAACAATGTTAACAAAAATTTAACGTTTATTTATTGAAGTTCTTAATTAAAGTTAAGTTAAGTTGATAAATAAATACTAATTGGACTTAGGTTATATTTATAATTTATCTTAAATGAATTACTTGATTGTAATCTGTCTTTTGTTTGAGAGCTGAGAATAAAAGTAATTTTTTGTTTGTTGAATTTTCGGCGAAATTAAAAGAACTTTTAAATAAAAGTACCGTAAAACCTGCCCATCTGTGAAAAGAAAAATGAAAAAAATAGTAATATGGTCTTACGAATACTGATCGCCCTCTATAACGAAATCGGATCGGTTCATACAAGTATTTTGATTTTAAAGTTTCTCAATAAAGGACATCATCAAAACAGTGAAGCTCGTATTCAAACATCAATTATAGATTTAATCTTTTGTTTGTAATTTTCTTACAGAATTGAAAATCTGATGAAATATCGAGTACTTTCCGCGTGTTCTGTTTGATATCCCCACGTGCCGACGAATTGGCCAAGAACACGGAGAAACATGGAAGAGACAAGCAAAACTACATTGTTACACTCTCGTGGTTGCCATGATTTGGATATTTATCGATAGGGAAGGGAATTAATTTTTATTTTAATTAAGTATTTTACCATTTTGTGTTGGCAACGATTAAAGCTAACAAGCCTTACGAACTTATTTTTTTAGCAGAAGATGTTTTCCTAAATATGTACTTTATTCTTTTACATATTTACGAATTAGAAAGAATATAACCTAACCTATGCAGCACGCATAGTTTACATTTTACACAAAAACTTGAAGTTTGAAACACAAACTTTAATAAGTAAGTCAAGACACTTTCGGTACTCATCAGGACTTCGGTATTAGCATGATCTGGGTGATCTTGAAGCAACATTGGAGTAGCAAAAGGGAACTACTAAATGATTTGTCTTAAGATCTCAATTATTCTTATATCGGACACAACTTATGATATGGCACGTCAATTCTTTAGCCATAGTTTTGGTATGTGACAAATTATTTTTTTGGTATTATTGACCGAAAAACGGCTTATATGGTGTAAACTGGAAAGGCTTTTAAGATGTTTTCAACGTGATTAACATGACATACGTAAAGTATGGTCTGAATAAACTTCGCGAAAAAATATTGTAAAATCTTCGGCCTTGATAAAAAAATAAGTAACAATGGTAAAAAAATATTTCAGAAAGCTCGAAAATACTTTGACTTGTGGTATTTTACAAACAATAATTTGTCCTTTACCTTCTGAAGCAGTAATAATCAGATAGAGATCATCGATAGAGACTGCTCGGCACCCCAGAAGGGAGTTTCATGGTGCAAGTTGCGCCATTAAAAGTTTTGAGGAAGGCATATTTTGACGAGTTTTTGAATTTGTAAGGAGGACAAATTTCGGCGGAGTTATGAATTTTCGGAGTAAGGGACACGGGGAAAAACATAGAACATACACACAGTAAGTGTAATTGTATTTTATCTACGATTTTTCTAATTATAGCTTTGCTTGCTCTGTTTTTAGGCAAAGATGAGTAATAGAATATCTTAGGGGAAGGAGGAGAGGGTAGGTTCTTGCTCCTTCGACCTTGGGGGAAGAGGATAGGCACCCCTGCTGCTCGGTTTATTCAAATAATTTTAATAAGTTCACAGAATCAAAGGAGAGTTTAGAAGATGCTCTCTTTATAACATGTGAATTATATTATGTGAATTGGCAGTTATTAAGTAACATTTTAGTACAGATACAATGGTAATACAAAATCACGAATCAAGGAATTTCTCAACAACAAAAATACGGTTATAAAATGTTATTGTAACACAACCATGTTTTAAATGGAGAAACTTCTGATCTGGATGTTACACCAAACGTTTTAAGCTCAAACAATTTTCAATTAAAAGTATAGATATTGAAGTTAATCTTTTTAAAACATATCTGTGACAATTGAGACCTTCTAACTATATTAATATATTTAAGTCATGGAACTCACGAAAGAGAGATTTTAAAGTACATAGAAAATTCTAATTATATAAGGCTTGCACTATTTAGTAAAAAGTGTAGATACTAAGGTATAGGATCCTTATCCCTATGTAACTCCATCCCTTTCTACATAAGACGCTTCAACACCCTTCCAACCTTTAAATCCCACCTGTTCAATCATTTCTTATCCATTCAGTCCCCATAAAATTATAAACGGATGTCACTGTAACTATGTATATAAATGAGATAATTTTTAATTATTTTTACTTTTTTAAAATTTGTATTTCTTAATTTTGATAATTTAATTTTTTTTAAGTTAGAAAGCAACTTATACTTTTTTTATTATGATTATTTATTTACTTTGTGATTTTTTATGTATCTCTGAGGCTCCATACCTTAAATTTCTGATTTTTTGTGTTATCGTTCTAAAGGGAATTGTCCCAGAATAAATAAAATATTATTACTATTAAATGTGCACCACTTTATAGTTTTTTTATAGGGTTAGTTAATATTATAGGGGGCAAATGTCTAATGTAATCACTAAGAAATTTGATCAGTTTTTCTATACTTTGTGCTCTAATTATCTTACGGTCCAAGTGAAAATGGGTATTTGCGTGTTTTTAGAACCTAATTAAATAGACAAAGTTTGCCGACCTCTATATTGAAAACGCCATTTTTCGTTAATGATATTATGACGAGATGAGACAGCAGGTTACGATGAAGGGGTCTGTACGACGGATTAATAAAATAAAAATAGTACCAAAGACTAGATAAAAGGTATTGATCTGAACAAGTTTCATTTTGCATGTTTTTATTTTTTTTGCACGTTTTTGCATGCTTTGAGGTGTATATTTCACATTACAAAGATTTTTACTGCACGAAAATTCGGCCACTAGTTATATGTTCAGTAATCAAATTATGTTTTATTTTAAATTACATTGTAAAAAAAATTTGCCTTAAATATGCGTGATCTTAATGGATACTCCAGATTTCATAAAAAATGACAGGCTATGAAGAAGTACTTACATGGTGATGTAAAGGCTGTTGCATCCGGATTTCTATTGTTCCTACTTCATAATTAAGACGACTCACAACTCAACCCAATGTTCAATAGCTATTTGAGGAGAATGCAGCGAAAACCATAGGAGTGTTCATCAAAACTCCAATGTTAATTTCAATAATAAAGAAAGATATCGGTGTTGGTAAGAAATAAATAAAAAAAAAACAACGTAAAAATTAGGTTAAGATTCAACACATACCGTGACGTAAAAATATTGATAAAGGTTTATATCGATTATAGGTTTCACGAATAAATAAAATTACTAAGGTTATTTTTAGCTAAGTTAAAGTTTGTAAGTTAATCAACTAAGTGACTAAGTTGTTCACTGTATCACTTAATTAATTGATACAAGCTGATAATATATTTTTAATAAAAGTGTAAGAGTGTGTAATAAAATTTTAATTATGTTAATTTATTAATACTAGTTGTTAATAAAAATAATTAATAAAATGTGCGGTTGTATTTATACTTAACATTTTAAGTTATTTTAAGTAGCTACCTATTCCTTCTTTTCCTTTCTACTACAGGCGTATCTACAGGGAGATAAGGGAGGCTTTCGGGATGAAGTTCTCCAAAATGGTAAAATATAACCATTTTTTATGAAAACAATTATTTCTTAAAGTATTATTCGTGTAATTAAAGTATTCGTGTAATTACATTTAATAGGACCTTAAGAATCACTTAAATACCATTTCATATAGGTAGTTAGTTTCTTTCTAGATTTTTCTAAAGAAATTGTCGTTAGATAAATGAAAAAAAAAAGAAGCTTTCGAACTGTGAAGCTCCTCCAAAACTAAATCCTGAATCAGCTAGTGCTTTCTACATATTTTGAGTTAAAATATCCATCGTTAAAACATCCTTCCCTAAGAAGCGATGGATTTTGGCAAAAGAAAGGAAATTTCATTAAGAAGTAACGAATTCCAACTTTAAATCTTAGAATCACTACCGCAAGTTTAATAAGTAGAAGGTTAATAAGAAAAGTAGGAGATTTCAATACTTCATGAATAGATCTAGATGGGAAAAATTATGTTTTTTATTTATTTATTTTTTAAATTTTTTTTTATTGATGATATTTACAACTGTATTACAAATAAAAATACATTTAGTAAATGTGAACAAAATAATATAATAACATGAATTCACTTGATGAGAAACTACCCACTGGTAGCACTCTAAAAATGTATTTACAAAAGGAGATCTCGAGGCCATCTTCTTTTCAGACGCCTTGGAGGGTTATCAGGGATCGAAGAGGAAGCAACGTTAGAAACGAGAGGGTTTGGATGGTTCTGAAGTTTGTTATGGAAGGATAGGTATCTAGATTGGGCCCGGTCAGA
The DNA here is from genome assembly GCA_928085145.1 of Nezara viridula. Taxonomy (NCBI): domain Eukaryota; kingdom Metazoa; phylum Arthropoda; class Insecta; order Hemiptera; family Pentatomidae; genus Nezara; species Nezara viridula. Next base: position 118,180,630 of record OV725082.1, read on the forward strand.
AACATAAGGAACATTAAGGTCGTTATGGATGATTTTGTTTGTGACAAAGTAAGGAGCAGTGAGGATTTTACGAAGGATTTTGGATTGTAAGGATTGGATACGAGAGGAATTCGATGGTTTAGTGGAGCCCCATAGCTCAACTCCATAAGTCCAAATAGGTCTTATTGTAGTCATGTATATGAGTCTTATGTAATTGACTGGGAGCTTAGACCGTTTGTCTAGAAAGTGCTGGAGTAGTCGGAAACGTCGAGCTGTTTCTTGTCGTTTCAGTCTGGTATGAGGATTCCAAGTTAGAAGTTTGTCTAAGTGGAGTCCAAGGTATCGGATTTGTTCAACAGGGATAAGTGGGGTATTATTAAAGGATACTGTAGGACAAGAGGACATAGGTTTACGACGAAGGGTAAAGGTGATTTGATGGGATTTATTGGAATTCATTTTTATCCTCCAGTTTTGACACCATTCTTAAAGGCTTGTGATGTGTGATTGAAGGGTTTGGGATGCAATTGTTGGGTCGTTATTAACTGATAGGACACATTTATCATCGGCATACGTGGTAATGACAGTGTTAGGATGAGTTGGGATATCAGCTGTATAAACTTGTTTTAAAGAATTCTACTCAGACTTGAAGGTATTAATGCCCTAAAATGTATAGATTTTGAGATAAATCTTTATTCTTGTCGAAGGTCTCCTTGGTGCCACAGTTGTCATGCGATACTTAGGACTTTTTTCAAGTTTTTTAGAATTAGAAATTTTAATCTACGACAAATTAAAAATGTAAAAATTAAAAAAAGGAAAATAGTTTTGAGGGAATCTCGAATAATATAAAGTTTTGTATTTATTTATTTTTTATAATATCATTAATGGAAAAATATTCTTGGTTAATTGTTTTTCTGAAAAGCTGATGATTGGTTAAAGAATATTTAAAGAAAATAAATAAATAAATAAATATTGCTTGATGAAAAAATATTTACAATGAGACATTTCATAAAGTTTTTCATCAAGTTACGTGAAATTACATTTACATCTTTGATATTGCATTGTTTAAATTGTTTATTTAGATGGATTTAAAAAAAAAAAAAAAAAAATATTCATGCAATATATCTGTGCTCCGTAGATAAACATTATTTTTTCGTAAAATAATTTAGTAACGAAGAAACAAATTTTAATAGCTCAAAATTATGGAAAATTGGCTCTATAAACACAAAAATGTGACAGAGTGATGTTTTCCACTGGGGTACAGAATATAAATTATAATATTTTCAGTGTCTATGAATTTTAAAGAGATTAATATAATTTTCAATAAATGTGCTTATTCTTAAGATGTTATGAATCCAATTAAAAAATATTTATCTAATGATATTTAATTAACTGAATATCAATATCTGATTTAATAAAATACTCTTTGTATATCACGAGTCATCTCATAATAAATTTATACTTGTTACTGCCATATTTAGTAATTACAAGAATAAATATTAATCTTCATCATGCTGTCACTTTGTAGAAATAAGACTCATCTATCTGATATAATTCCTTAGTATTCTTTATCTGAAAACGTTTAATTTCTATTTATAAAAAATAATTGTAGACTCACTCTGGTATAGAAAATAATACCAAAACTTCTGGAAGCTGTCAAGCATCGTCTCTGTTTCCAATATTATACGACCGGATCCTGTACTGTTAGGAAAGTATTCATTCTTTTACTGATTTCGTTACCTACTAGAAACCGCAAACACAGATAAGAAATTACAAACGAAATAATTTGATACAATGGATGCGGTTAACCGTGATTTCCGAAAGACCTTGAACGAAATAAAATACAATTTAAGGCGACTCTTGTTTTTATTGTGAATGAAGCATAGGCGCCGACTACAAGGGGCTCAAGCCCCTCCCCCCATATTTGCATCGTTGGGGGCTCCAAGAAATCGTATAAATTTTATGAAAAATTCGGCCGTATAGAAAAATTTGAGCCAGAATAATAGTCTAAAAGAAAAGCAAAGTTAAATTTGACTAATTACATGGATTCCTAAACTAAAGTAAAGTGTAAAACGAATCATCCATTAAAACACTGTACTATTTCAGTTTAAAGTATTTTGTGTGACAACATTCTTTTGTCATCAGGAAGGGATTGAAACCGTTTATTATTTGGTTGAGATGGTAACTTTTTTATATAGGCATTGTACATCAGTTGCATATAGTCAGATATGATACATTAAAAACAATATCCTCTCCCTTCCAGGCCCCACTCACGTGATCCTGGTTTGCCCTCTCCTTCTCCCTCCATCATTTTCATAAGTCGTGCCTATGAATACAAATATCTGATGAATGAGGTATTAAAACCTAATAAACTAGGCAAAAAGAAGGTGAATGATTTTTTTATTTATTCAATTTTGGTTTTTACAAAGTGGTAATGCTACAAAAGTATAGAATGCTATTCTATAGATTAATTTTTCACCTTAAGTGGTGAAATATAGTCTATTTTATTTCGAATTTGTGTAAACAATTTTTTTCTAAAAAAATTACTTAAAAGAACCCTTCTCGAATACGTAATTTAACTGAGCTACTTGTCCGGCCTATCTTAAACTCTTTGTTTTCATATATGAAATCCAGCCCACCTAATTCTATGGTGATTAGAATCACGGGCGGATCTACGGGGGGAGGCTTTCGGGCTGAAGCCCCCTCCCAAAATGGAAAAATATAACCATGTTGTATGGGGAAAAAAAATGTAAAAATACCTCTTAAAGCATTATTGTTCGTGTAATTACATTTAAAAGTACTTAAGGAATAAATTAAACACCATTTCGTATAGGTAGTTAGTTTCTTTCTGTTTTTCCAAAGTAATTATCGTTATTTTTATGAAAAAAAAGGTTTCGGGCTGCAGCCCCTCCCCCAAAATTAAATCCTGGATCCGCTAGTGATTAGAATACAACTACAATCACTAAGTGATCCAGGATTTAATTTTGGGGGGAGCTTCAGGCCGAAAGATTTTGTTTTAAAAACAAAAATGCCGATAATTACTTTGGAAAAAAAGAAAGAAACTAACTATCTATATGAAGTGGTGTTTAAGTGATTCCTTTAGTCCTTTTAAATGTAATTACACTTACAATAATACATTAAGATACAATTTTATAATATATTTTTCCATAAAACATGGTTATATTTTACCATTTTCGGAGGGGAGAGGAGGTGCTTCAGCCCCCTCTCTCCCGTAGATCCGCCCGTGACTACAATTATACCTGTATGTATACATTTAGATAGGGAAAATATTCTTCTAAGAAACAGGTTTCTTAATGAGTGAAACCAAAGATTCGGTTCATCAAGAGTGAAGAAATTGGCAAGAGGCGGGCAGGTAATTTGTGTGAAAGGAAAGCGATGATGTCATCTTCGACCCTCTCCAACGCAGACCAACGAACTCACCTCTAGGCAGCTTTTATTTAATTTATTTTCAGTAACAAGTCATCGCTCGATTTCATTATAATTTTAATAAAATTTAAATTTAGATTTTGAATTAAATTGTCTTTCACACAATCAATACGATTGATAAAACATTCTGATTTTACGTGGATTTCATTCCAACTTTTCAGTACCATAGAGTAATTTAAACTTGAACTAGTTTTGAGGAGATGCATTCTAAATTTTAAATATTATATTGATTTTAGTCATCTGAACTGCTACTGATGGATGAAGATCTTCACATGTTAATGTCATGCTTTGAACTCACACTTAACAGTTATTGGTTGTATTTTATGTTATACAGTTCTTAATATAAATTTTTTTTTTTAACATGTTTATTGAGAGATATTACAATCTTTCAAAATTAAGAATATTTATACTAGTGTTCAAAGAGCATATTCACACTCCACTTAATCTCAATAAATATATAAAAATAAAATTCTGGTAAATTATAATACAAAATAAAAATATTCCGCGAATTCCCTTGGGGACTAAGAGATAACACTATATCAGCCAAAAGTAAACACTATTTCAATTGTCCTTCTAGCCTTAAATCCAAAATATATTTATTATTATTATTATATATTCATTAATTAACTATTTAATTCGTTTTCTTATTCTATAATCGATATCATAGTCTTTTCTCGAGAAAATATTTAAACGTCATTTAATAATTAAATAAATGGATGTTTGTAGCGACTACGGTAATTATTTCCTTCAAAAACACTTTACTATTTCAATTGTTTTTTTAAATATTATTCGAGTTAGAAATATTGGTGTCACATCATTTCAGTTTTTAATTATTTAAATTACTTTGACCTGTACCACTACAACCCATGAAGGATTTTGGGTTCAGTACTATTTAGAGAATAGAATAGAATAGAATAGAATAGAAAAATAATTTTATTCTGGGACGAAGTCCCTTCAGAATAACAAAAAAGTACAGAAATTAAAATTTTACATCTGGCCAGATAATGCCAGAGAATGCACTCTTTCTTGGTCTACGGTTGTGGAAAGGAGGTGATTTGATCGAGATCACGCTCAAACGCCTATTTAATTAATTATTTAATTAAGGGTACCTACTTTATAGAGGCTGTGTGTGCCCAAGAAGGGTCTACCTACCCAGGGCGCTCCACGGCCAATGAAACAGCTTAAATAATTTTTCTGTCATAAGTTGGGATTCGAACCAGGGACTTTTACCATTGGAAGCTCAGTACTCTTCCACTGAGCTACCCCACTCCTTATTTAAATTGAAAGTATAAGAAACTTGATTTATTGAACTATTAGATCCCTATGGATAGTGTTAGATCCCTTCTAAGCAATAAATGGCATTGAATTATGATAAAATAGCCTGTAAAAATCTTAAGCTACTTAAAAGCAATGTAATTACTGTTTATCTTAAAAATAAAACTGAATATACATACTTAAATAGTTTATTCCCATTATCCATTTTTGGAAAAAGGCTGAAGGCCTCCAAAATAATAATTTTCGTTTCCTTGGTCCATATTTGTTTCTGTGAGTGATCTGAATTAAATCCTTAGAAGTGTAGGCTACAAGGAGTGGGTCACCGATTTCAACATTCTTTTTTTGTGATTCTAGATCGAAAAATATTAGACACATATCTCGACATTCGTTCCAATGGGCTTTGTAGCCGAAGAAAAAAAATGTTTTATATAATTTCAAAAAATTTTATGTAAATTTATTTTTGTCTTTGCTTTGTCCTGAGTTTTAGGTTATTATACATCAATTGAATTCTTTTTTTTTTGCAGTCTTAAAGAAAATTATTCACAATTGTATTGAATGAGTTATAATGTCATAAATTGAAAAAAACAAATTAGGTTATCAGTAAAGTAGGCCAAGCCAATTTTTATCATGAAAAAGCAAGTTTGATTCGTTTTTAGAGTCCTTTGGAACCCGTAAATAGGAATTTTTATAGAAATCAAAAATTGCAAAATTTAATACTTGATTTTCTAAGAAAATTTTTCCCAGGCCTTCATAACTTCTCAGGAATTTTCCCAAATCCAACGATAGTACAAACGTTGGAAAGGTGAATTACTGATCTTCAACCAACACCGATAACAGTTTTTTTCCTTTTTAAACAAGATATTAAGAAAAAAAGCTCAATCATTTTATTTTATATCTCTGATTCTAATTTGTTTACACAAGTCGATTTCGTACCATTTTGTGTAGCATATAGAGTCCTAAATCCCGACTAATTTTTTATATTTTTACAGACCTTTCTCAACCACTTAAATATATTTGTTTATAATTTATTTTTCTTCCAAGGTAATTACCGTAAAAAAATTGAATAAATGAAACGTAAAATATTTCCTTTCACATTAAAGAGTTGCCTGAACATATGTATCACATGCCACAAATATACCACCTGACCGGTTATTGAAGGCCGAGCTGAGGAAGAGTGAGAGAATGATATAGAGGGGGGTGGGATTTATTAACAGATTCACTTAAAATTCTGGATCTTTAGCTTGTCCTTAAGCGAAGGTAACTACAATTGAATATTTAATTTTAAGACATGGTATCCACCCACTTCCATTTGGACTTTTGGCAGCATTCATTGCAGCGATCCTTTATTCATGTTCCCGCTCACCTTCCACGAAACCCTTCTCGTTTTGTCCTGGCAAGCGGCCATCCTTAAAATCGTTCTCGTTCCATATTCGCGAGTTCGCCAGGAATGCACAGTTCGCTGGGACAGTACATTCGACCCGTGAACTTTGAGAAACGATCTATGACGTAACGTTTGGCTAATTCTTTTCCTGCCGAGTGTTCTAACTCGATCCCAAACCGTTGTGGCTTCAATGTTGTAACGGTTGCCTACGCGGTATCACGAAATATCCGTCTTGATAAGTTAATTTATTTTAATGGGGTAATGTTTATATAACATTCATAAGAGCAATGCTTATAAGTAATATTATGCCAAGCGTGCTTCCAACTTCCATATCATTGTTAAAAAGTATGTTTAAGTTTTGGATTTAATATGAGGAACTAATAACTAATAATTTAATGACAAATAACAGCAGCTCCCTGGTACGTAAACAACAAAACTTTACCTACTAACTTACAAAAACCAAGTATCGACCAACACATACTTACTCTTACTTACAAGACCTTAGTGAGCAAGACCAAGACCAGGTGTGTTGGCTCAAGATTAAGACCAAGACTAACTAAGCTCGTTGTGGTCATGCATTTGGGTAACAATAGATTCAAATGTGCTATATTGGGATTCGTGTTGGATGATAGGATAGCGGTATCATCAGAAAACAGAAAAATCAAAGATAATGAAAAAAAAAAGTAGTGGACATTAGACCGATTTCATCTTAAACTACACGGACATCACAACGGACTAGTCAACGACATGGTCACAACTGACATGCCCATCAGGAGACATCTAAAGAGGAGCTGGATGAGAGATCTCCTTTCCTAAATTATGAAGTAGACCAGACAAGACCATGAAGAGGTATTGATTGCTGTGTACTAATCTTCCTCATGCCTTAAATGCCAACTTTCTTAACAATGAGATCACATCTGTTTATTGTCAATACTATGACAGATGTGGATAGAAGTATGAAGAGAGAAAAAAAAATATGGAACCTATAATCCGTGGTACAGAATTCCTTTTTATCAAATTATTAACATCCGCCTAAAACATCGTGAATAGTTTCCTCACATCAAAACCTACAACTTTTGTATTTACGAAAATTCTCGGAATTGGGACCTTTTCAATCTGGAGATAGGCAAACTTTGTCTATTTAATTAGTTCTAAAAACTCATGAAAACCTATTTACTTTCTGCTTGAATTGTAAGATAATTTGATTAAAAAATCGATAATAAAGACGACCTACAAAAATATTGAGCCGTTTGGCGTGATCTCCATCCTCAACATGTCAAATAGGTTATTTAGTCCAAGTGGCCCAATATTTTTATAGGCCACCTCTTTTGCTTTTATTTTTTTTTCAATTTTGTGAACAAACTATCTAACTGTTCAACTGGAATTCAAAAGAACATTAATGAGTTTTTAGTAATTAATTGAATGATAAAACGCCTCATTTGGTAAGTTACGATAAGATGAAACCAATCAGGAAGTTTTAGGTGGATGTAAATAATTTCATAAAAAGGGGTTTGTACCACGGATTACTAGTTCTAGTTTCATTAACTAGGTTTTTTTCTTTTATTTCCCACCTGCTCGATTGTTTAACATTCTACCAGACTGGGAAGGTTGAGATTCATTCTGTGGTTCCGCCAATGTCGAATGGGAACCTGTCCCACTTGAGCCGAGGTTGCTATGGTTGTAACGCATAAACAATCTCACCAATTACGTCCTCAGCCATTCCCTAATACGAATATATTAGTGTTTATTTACGTCATTAAAAAAGTTATTCCAATTTTGGAGTATTGTTACAACCCATTTTTTTAGTTCTTAATAATATAGAATATGAATTAAAAATAATAATACAATAAATATAATACAGTACCTATTGTATAGATAGTACTAGTTTAAATGATATTTTAATGAATAAAAGTAATTGTTCATATTTATTAAAGTTGTTTTGAAAGCATGCCAGTTTCAATAATTAATTATACTGTTGAGAACAGCTGTTGATGTTAAATAAGGTGAAAGGTTAATTTAGTATTGTCTTCCAAAAAAGTGTTAATTAAGTGTAAATACCTAATTTTTGTGTAACAAAAGTGTTTTATCAAGACAAGATTGCTAAGGACAAAACACCAAACAAAGATTGAGCGGATTTCACCGCCAACAATGGTGGAATCATCTCAAACTGAGGTAAGTAACATGAACTTTAAAAGCAGTGATATAAACAATGAAGACGGCTCCTGGGAACTGGTTATTGGTCGTAAAAGACCTATGATAGATTCGAGCGAGCCAAGAGCTCAAAAAAGACCGACAGAATCTATCCCAACCTCGAACAATTTTCAGGTTCTAACCAACATTACTAATTTACAAACAGAAGAAGTTAGAAGAGCGCCTCAAAACAATAAAACTCCACCAATTTTTATTAATGGTGTTGAAAATTACCATGCATTAATCTCATTTCTAGAAAACGAAACGGGTCCTAATATGTTTAAAACTAAGTCTACATTGAAAGGTGTCACTGTGTACCCAGAAAATCCTGACGTTTATCGAAAATTAAATTCTAGCCTGCGAAATAAAGGCGCCGACTTCCATACCTACCAACTTCCACAGGACAAATGCCCAAGGATTGTTGTTAAACATCTTCACCATGGAACACCAATCGATATCATTAAAGAGGAATTTAAAAAATTGGGTTACGAAGCCACCAATGTAGTTAACGTCATATCTAGATTCAAAAAACCCCTTCCTATGTTCTTTGTGGACATTACAAAAGAGACATTTAGAGAAGAAATTTTTAGTATTGAATTTCTTTATTATTCACACATTAAAATTGAGGAACCGCGTCAAAAGAGAAATATTTCTCAGTGTGTTCGGTGCCAGCAATATGGGCACACTAAAACTTATTGCAACCATCGACCACGATGCGTAAAGTGCGGTGAATATCATGAAACCAGCTCATGTTTGAAAACGAGAGACACCCCCGCGAAATGCGCCAACTGTGCCGGTCAGCACCCCGCTAATTACAGAGGCTGCCAGACGTTGAAAGATCTCAGGTTTCAGCGCAATGCAAGAAATCGTCTTCAGCGTTCCACAGTAGCAGAGCCAGCGCAGGGACCTCCAGGCATGCATGAATTCCCTCCAATACGGCAACGTCACAACCAAGGGGAACCACAGATCATCGCAGGACCTCCGCAACAACAAAACCAAACATCATCTTGTTCAGCACCCCCGAACCAGAAAACATGTACAGGTACGAGGAGAGGCATTACCCAACCGATATCTCCGGTAGATAATGGCTCTTCTCAATTATTTAATATAATTAATGGATTAAATAACCTAATCCAGCCCCTTTTCATTCTTCTTCAACAGCTGTCACAGGTTACACAGGTCTGGTGCCCAAATTATGGCCCACAATAATTTAACTGTAGGCTCCTTGTCAGTTCTTCTATGGAATGCCAACGGACTGAAACAGCACAGTACTGAACTCGACTTATACTTGCACGAAAAACGAATCGACGTAGCACTCATTACAGAAACACACCTGACATCCCGATCAAAAATTTACATCCAGGATTACACAATTTACAGAACTGGTCACCCAGATAAAACTGCTCATGGAGGAACAGCTATACTCGTCAAAAATTCACTGAAACACAATCCCGTAGACTTACCCATTACACCCGACATACAATCGACAGGAATAACACTATACACTAAACACTACACTATAACATTTGCCTCAGTTTACTGTCCCCCTAGGTACAAGCTTACACCCACGATGTTTTCTGAGTTCTTCAAACGCCTCGGAAGATGCTTCATTGCAGGTGGAGACTATAATGCTAAGCATCAAGGCTGGGGCTCAAGGTTGTGTACTCCAAGAGGCAGAAATCTCTGGTCTGTTCTCCATGAACTTTCATTAGACACTGTAACACCAAATTCACCAACTTATTGGCCCACCTCCAGACGCAAAACTCCCGACTTACTTGATTTCTTTATTACAAAAGGACTAAGAACCGTACCATTTGCCGTCAATGCAACCTCCGATCTTTGTTCTGATCACTCCTCAGTGCACATGGTTCTCTTCGATGAGCCTTCCGAAACACAAAAAAGACCTAGGCTCATAAAAGGCTCCATGGACTGGGACGCATATAGAGACTATTTGAACACCAATCTTTCCGTTCCAGGTTCAATTAAAAATCATGAGGAATTAGAAGAAGCTGTTGAGAAATTCACAAAAAGCATACAAGATGCAGCATGGGCCTCATCAACATCCAGGCCACAAAAAGCAGCGAACTTGCCCCATTATCCAATGTACATAAGGGACTTGATTAGAGCAAAGAGAAGAGCACGTAAAGTATGGCAGACTAACAGACTTCCTTCAGACCGACAAACTTTTAACAGATTGAACAACGAACTTAAAAGACATATTCAAAAATTCAAAAGCACAAACTACGACAATTTTATTAACAACCTTTCGACGGACGATGGAAGTTTATGGAGACATACAAGGAATATTTTAAAGCATCGTGAGGTGTCAGCACCCCTACGAAGAGAGGATGGCTCTTGGGCTGTTTCGGACGAGGAAAGATCTGAACTCTTTGCTAACCATCTTTCCACTGTTTTTAAACCACATACAGACTTAATTAATACTGAACACGATATTTTTGTACATAATAACTTAGACATACCGCTACAGCTCACACTACCACCACCTCCTTTCACACCATCACAAGTTGCACAAGAAATTAGACAATTGCCCAAAAGAAAAACCCCTGGTCATGACTTGATAACTGCTGAGGCGCTCCAGCAAATGCCAAGGAAAGCTCTAGTGTTTCTTACCACAATCTTCAATTGCATTCTCAGGACCACCAAATTTCCTATACAGTGAAATACTCACACATAACCATGATTAAAAAGCCAAACAAAGACACTAACAACCCTTCTTCATATCGACCGATTAGTTTACTTCCAGTATGTTCTAAGTTATTCGAAAAACTATTGCACCCACGACTATTACATATACTAACAGACAAACAGATTATTCCTGACCATCAATTCGGGTTTCGAAAATTACATTCAACAACACAACAATTGCACAGGGTGACTGACTACATCTCTACAGCACTAGAGTGGAAATTATATGCAACCGGAGTATTTCTGGATGTCGCCCAAGCGTTCGACAAAGTATGGCATCAGGGGCTTCTCTTCAAGCTTAAGACCATACTTCCACATACTTACTACTTAATTCTCCATTCCTTTCTCTCAGATAGATTTTTCTCCGTTCGACATGGCCAAGGTCTATCCTCAATTCGATCAGTTTTAGCTGGTGTACCTCAGGGATCAATCCTAGCCCCACTACTGTACATCACATACACACACGACATTCCTCAAAGTATCCACACTCTTACAGCAACCTACGCAGACGACACTGCTATCATTACCAGGCACGACAATCCTACAGAGGCATCACTTAACTTACAACATCACTTACAAATTATACTCGATTGGTGTAAACTTTGGAAAACTAAAATAAATTATCAAAAGTCACAGCACATCACATTTACTCTAAGACCAGAAACATGCCCTCCTGTATACTTAGACAACATACCGATTCCACAAACAGACAGAGTACAATACCTAGGCCTTACGTTCGATAGGAGAATGACATGGGGTCCACATGTGAAGAAAAAACGAATCACATTAAATCTAAGACTAAAATTGCAACATACACTGTTAAGACGACCTTCCAAATTAAAAGCAAGACAGAAACTAAGTATTTACACGTATCTTTTAAAACCTCTTTGGACTTACGGAATACAAATATACGGAATTGCAAAACCAACTCACATAAATAAACTTCAAACTTTTCAGTCTAAGATACTACGACTAATCACTCAAGCACCATGGTACGTAAACAATCACACTTTACACACCGACCTACACGTTCCGACAGTCAATGAACACATACGAACGTACTACAAACGATTTCATAACATGTTAAACGGGCACTCCAACCAGCTGGTAAAAGAAATGGCCACAACTAGTATGCCCGAGAACTCCAGAAGACGACTGAAAAGGGTCTGGATGTGGGATCTGCTTAAATAATGTTAGTAAATAAAAGCCATGGAAGGGATACCGCTGGGTATTGCTATTCCTCATGCCTATCAAGCCTTTTTATTTATTTATTTTTTTATTTATTTTTTATTTTATTTTATTTTTCTCTCATTTCTAAGTCAGCACATCTGCTGATTGTCAATAATAATTGACAGGTGCGGATAAATAAATGTAAGTGCAAAAAAAAAATTATACTGTTACCTCGACTAGAGTAAATAAATACGTAAATATGCAATTGGTACTATTGAAAATAGTTTCAACGAATTCGCAATGTAAACAAACTTATTAAGTTAAATAACCCGGAGAATATGGCGTCAGTACCGTATTTCGTAATGAATAAACATTTAGATTGACGCATATAGTAATAGATGACATGGATTGTTTGATATTTAATCGTAACTGATATTAGAATTTATCAGGAGAGAGTAATCACATAAGCATTGGTCGTGTTTAGGGAATATTACTTTAGTTCCTAAACTCAGCCTTGAACTCATCGATGATTTCGGAAATCTATCAAACCATTCTATATATTCATAATTAAGTAGAGATGGTTGACCGTGATATAATATCAGAAGGAGTTGGTAATTGCATGCGGTCAAATAAATATTAAATTTAAAAAAATAGTATTTTAAATTATTACGCCGACGTTTCGACCCACCTTACAGGTCTTCATCAGGGCGTGGCATGTGACATTCAAAAATACTATTTTTTAAACTTTAGTATTTATTTCACCGCACCCACCGACCAACTCCTCATTTATATATTCGTTAATGGAAATCATGGATGGGATGCAGCACTTCTCTTTGTTGAGCAATTGAATCACGACTTTTGGAATTTATAGATTCGCTATGAATTAAATACATATTCAATTTACTTCCTGTTTTATATCTATTTTGAAATTTGAAAATTAAGCAAATAGCTATTTCTTTACATATTTTATTATTTATCATCTTCCAGAAGTAATTGATACTAAACAAAAGTATGAATTTAAAAAATATATAGAAAGGATTGTTAGATATTGATGAATTTAAATCCATATTTACTCCAAACTCGAGGAATTGGTTTCTGGGGTTGTGCGTACAATTAAAAAATACAACGAGGCAGAATAAGAGTACATATATTTATGTTTGGTATGTGGTTTCAAGATAATCCGTTTGGTTTAATCCAATATAATCAATCAAACTTGCTCTAATCACAGACTTCTCTTTTTTTAAATGAAAACTTGTACTTTATAACCTCAATCATTTCCACAAATCAAAACCAATAATAAAACTTCATTTGGCAGAAGACTTGTTGTTTAAAAACATAGCTTGACTATCGGCCCAGTATATACATTTTTGAAATTTAATACTTTTTTTTATTTAGAGAAGAAAGATAACAATGCTTAAAATTTCAACCTCAAGGCAGTTTATAACCCTCATTTTTCATTATATAAAAATTCTTTAGAGATTATGTAAAGTTTAGTTAATTGAAGAATGCTCCAATGTAATTTATCTAAAACATGTAGGATCGTTTGGAGTAGTATGTAAATCTTTATTAGAAAATCAAGAAGTAAGGATGATAAAAGCAATTTGAACATTTGCATGAAGAAACGTAAATTATATGACGAAAGCAAGGAATATTGAAGAAATTATTTCGTCTAATATTGGTATATTGGAGGTAACAACAAAAGATTCAGTTACTACAAAAAATAACAAGAGTATTTTGATACTAACCAATAGGTTTTTATTTAAGAGGAGATTGATAAAACATCCTCAACTTTTTGGATATGATTTCGATAAATTTAATTCAATATGTGAAGTTTTTAATTTTTTTTATTTAGACATAATATGCTCTGCCTCGTGGAAAATAATTATAGTGATACATGAACACATTCACACCATATATACAGAAAATATAAAATCAACAAAAGTAAAATAATAACTAAATAATAATAAAAAAAAAACTATGTACAAAAAAAAAATAACCTAAAGATATGAAAATTAAAAACATATAAACACAGTCATACCTATAAACAATACATACAATATATACAATCAGGCAGGGAATTCCAAGCCATGCTTCTCCCTTCAATTATAGAAGGAAAAGCTGGACTCTAAGAGATCCATGTGCTACTCTCTCAACCGCGCCACTGGTGCTAAAGCCAGTGAGTATATATGAAGTAGTAAAAAAATTATCCATTAGGTCCAGATCTTACAAAATATGGGTATTCATACAACCAGTAACTATCGTAAACCTCTTAAATATGTTAAAGTCGAGAAACTTATTTAATTGTTATTTAACTTATTGGTGTGTTTAATATGACCGCAAGCACACCCGATTTTAACAGAGTTAGGATCTGTTAAAGATGATGTCGAGGTTTGAAGGTTTTCATCTTCTGTTGAATAATTTCAAGTGGAATGGAATGTAATAAAATGTGCGAAAGAAATACGGAAAATGTATGTTTGAGTGAATAATATTTTTCTTTTTCATTTTTTTTTTTTTTTTTTTGTAAATTTATGGTTGTCACATTTCATGTATTAAATAGTGTTCAAATAAAAAAAAAGAACAAAAAAAAAAGATAAGTCCCGAGTGTGAAGCCAAAGATATCATAAGTGGAGGTTTGGTTTTAACTTACTGTTGCTATTTAAACTTTAGCAGGATTGCAAGATCATTCACCCTATTTAGAAACAACACATTAAGCATTTATCACATGTAATGTAAATACACCGAATATCGTTCTGAAATGAATAGTTAGAAAATAATTTATTCAGAATGAATATCTTAAAAAATTATTCAACAGGGATATTTAATATTTTGAATTCAAACCTAAATAATGAAAATATAAATATGTAATGCAGTATTGAATTGTGTATTTTAGTTTTTTAATAAATACATTTTGACTCACCAATCCTGCTCGGCAAGGAATTGAAATCAACATTGATCAAGTTTATCAGTTCCATTCAACAACACTTTAAAACATTTTACGAAAAAAAAATAACTGGTGACCGAACTGTCTCAGATACCGGACCAAACTGTATCTTGTTTACTACAGCTTCCTCATTAAGAACGATCAAATTAAGGAGGCCTTGAATCTACCGCCTCAGGCCAGCCAATGGCGTAGCATCTTGGCAACACGCCTCCGCTATCAGCCAATGGAGAGTCGAGATTCAAAAACACCTTCCTTCGTAAACACGTGACTCAGCGCCTGAGGAACGTAATTCTGGCCTACTACGCAAAATCAGTTAGGCCCAAGCTTAAAAAAAAACATGTTTTTGTTTTGAAATCCGAAGATAATGAATACCTAGAGAAATTAGTAATTCTTTCTTTCGGCTCATGGATGTAAGGATCAATATTGCTTTTAAGATCTGTTTCATTATAAAACTTGTGTGAAATTGGCAGTTTTCATATTCGCAAGTTCTGTAGGAAATAATCGAAAGAAAATCATTTTTACATTCCCTAAATTTTAATTCATTATTTTTTCTATTTTTTATTACAAGTTGTAGTAAAGATATTTTTATCACAAATGGCCCAAGACCTTAATAAAATCAATTAATATATGTTCTAAGTCATACCGGATAATCTAAAAGAAAATTTAACTAGAAAATACCCAAACCAGTAATAAAAAAAGAAAAAATGAACCACTAAATCCCATGGAGGATCTTGGATTTAGTTCTAGAAAGAACTGGTTCAAGCTCAACGGTTTTGCAAGACGTAGTTTGACCAAGATCACGCTCAACTGCCAGTTATTTCCCTTTCATTAACAGTATACAGTTGTTCGGTGTACCCCAAGGTCGATACATCCGTCCGTTGTAACAGAATAAATAATTACCGCTTGCTATAGCTGGACTCGAACTAGGAATCTGGAGCAAAGGTCACACTACCTTTCTTACTGAGCTATCGCGCTCCCTTACTTGTAATCTCCATAACACGCAATATTAAACTAATAATACTCGTTTATTAAACACCAATTAATAAAAAAATCACAATTGCATTCTTAAATTATTAATATTGACGTTTAAATATTATTGATTTATTTTAGGGACGGGAGATGAAACTATGTTGAAATCAAAATTAAAAATACTTTTACCTCTCATGAATAAACAAAGCGCAGGAAGAAATTTCCAAGCATTTTAGAATCGACTAAAACCAATCTGTTTTCTCCACAGATACACAACTATATATTGCCTTACCTCTATCAGCTTTCAGGGAAAATCAGTTTTACCACGGAGAGATAGAACTAAAATTTTTTTTTAGTTTTGTATATATAATAGTTTTGTATCATTTATGCTGCAAGATAGTAAATTTAAGCTGAAATAGATTAAATGCTCCCCTACTAAGAAATAATGTTGCGTACCATACCATTATAGACAAGGAATAGATAGGAATGGATCTAGGAAATAGATTCATCTACTGATTTGAAAAAACACTTAGGATGATTTATAATTCGTTTTTTCCTTATGTAGAATATGTATGAATGAGTTTGTGATATAAATATATTTGGACTACAGATCACCACTTAACTTACTAAACAAGCGGCTAATCTACACCATCATACTAAGACCTATTTGGAAATACGGAGCAGAACTTTGGGGTTCCGCAAAACACACACACACATGAACAAAATTCTAATCACACAATCCAAAATACTTCGTAAAATCATCAATGCTCCTTGGTTTATTTCAAATCACACCATACACACAGACATGAACATACCAAAAGTAAAATCCTACATACACAACAAGTACACAACATTTCATTCTTCTACTCTCAATCATCCAAATCCACTCGTTCTATCTCTATCTTCCTCCCTGTTACATAGTGAGCCTCAACGACGACTAAAAAGGCAGTGGCTTAGAGATCTTCTGCTGGCAAGTTAAGAAAATATCAAGAACACAAGAAGATACAATCAACTCCAACACATTTGCTTGATGCGTTACAACGCAGCGGTTAATTTAATGGAAAAAAAAACTAGTTCCAAAAAATGAGGTTCTCTTAAAAATTAAATTAACTATATAAATAATAATAACAAATAAATAAATGTCATAGTTTTGTATCTCTGATAACGTTACGTTTTGTATATTGTAATCTTAATAGTGTGAGGAAGAGTTTCCAGAAACATATTAATATTTATTACAATACATTTCCTTTGTGATCTGAAGATAATATATTATTATTTTTCTTAATTATACTACATAAGAATGATTTATTAAATATTTTTTTCTAATATAACCCGCCTTGACAAGCCTGTTCCATCTCTGCCTGTCTTAAGCTATTTCTTTCCATTTATCTGCACGCAGCACTGTTACATCTCCGTTGATTCTATCTGTCCATCTGCTTTTTGGCCTTCCACGTGGTCTTTTGTCTTCTAATTGAGGCAAATTTATTATAATAATAATATCTTATAATAAATCATATAATTGCAGATTTATAGATATTTGGCCAGAAGGAATAATTAAGAATATCGGTCCATAGGGATGAATAAATTTCCATTTAAAATAATAAACCAAAACATATGTACAATCTACATTTGGCTGGATCTTTGCTAAAAATGTTCCGATTTTTTTATTTTTGTTTTCATTTTGTAGAGTAATGGGAAATCTTTCCAATTTTTTTAATCATTCACAAAATTAAGTTTCCTTTTCTTTATTACTTTTTCTCTGACTTTCCTGTGAAAATAAATCAACATAATTAAGGGCACATTCAATCGTCTGATTTGTTGAAGAATAATAACAAAAAATAACTTTTAAAAATATTGAATTTCGACATGTTTTCGCTGGTATTATTTTTATTTAAAATTAACATTTGTTAAAGCATCGTAATATAATCATAATTAATTAATTCTGAATATTAAATAAATTATAAACTTTCAAAGCATTCCTGAAAATTTTGAAATTTATAAGCAAATAAACATATTTTGATGTTTTTCGAAAAAAAAAACAACATTACATACATTTTCTCTATCTTTCATATCTTTTGATTTACGTACAATGGTTACGTAAATCTCTCTCGACATACGTTTAAATGGGAAAACACTCGAAAATAAAAATGATACAAACAGATAAATCATCCGATGTGTGCTGATCATATCTGATCCAATCATAAGAATATGGGATCTTCTGTGTCTATAGTCACGTAACTTCACTACTTGATATAATGCGCGGCAAATTGTAGTACTTCGAAGGAATTATATGTTTTTTCTTCTAAGAATGATTAAACATATATTAATCTAAATTAGACGGAATTTGAATATTTAGAAAATTTCATTAGGTTCATAATAGAGTATAGCATAAAATCTGTTATCGTGTATACAATTCGACCACAATTTTTTTTATTTTCATCTAGCAAATTTGCTAGATACGACACCCTTCAAAACTACCTCTATGATCTTGAAAAGTGGTTCGAAAAATGAAAAAAAAAAATAAATGGCAGCAAATCCATCCACGTAAGTTTTTCTTATAAGAAAGCCTCATGCTTTCCTATAACTATTAACAAAAATCTATGGAAGAGACCCCAGACTCAACTTAGACAAAAAACTTACTTGGAACATACAGTCGAAATTAAAGCGACGATATTATTACTGACTAGATATGACCAACTCTGGACTATAGATCCTCACTTTACTTACGAAACAAGCGACTGATCTACAACACTTTACTAAGAGCAATTTGGAGATGCGGAGTAGAACTTTGGAGTTCGTATAATCCATAATCAACGGATCGTACAATCCATATTCGACCAGTGATATAATAAATAGGACTTTTGTTGTTTTAATGATATTTATGATTAGTTAGCTGTAAGCTTTTAGCTTTAGATTGGCTAAAAATGCAATTAAAAAATTGTATAATAGCTCATGGCCAGAAAATAATTTTTATTCAAATTAGAGCAGTAAGTGAAAGTAGTGTATTGTGCGCACCAGATCTTTTTAATATCCAATTAAAATATGAATAGAGTCTTTCTAATTTTATTTATTGTTCCTTTTACAATTCTAGTCGATGATTTTATAATTTTACAATATACATAAATAATTGTCATTTTATGGCCAAATATTAAAATACATTTTCAAATTATATTTTAGGCCGATAGGTGCCATTATATAATGTTGTTTAGTGGATCAACTAACTACCTTGACAAACATCTGAGCACCCTTGACAATGATATACTCGAGAAAGACCTTGGTAGGAAATTAGGCACTTGCCAAAAATTTGTTTTGTTAGGAAGAGGCGCAATAGTAGATGCAATAAACAGAAAACGAGGTCAATTGGTCGTTTGAAATGCCATCGTATCACGATGTTGTTACGTACTGAATTTACCATGATGATCATTATTTTATATAAGTGACTAATATGATTTCGTTTTTTTTTTTTTTTTTTTTTTATTATAATCTTTATAACTTAATTTCCCTAAAAATCAGAAAAAAATTTATAAAAAATCCATCAGTTTCGGAATACAGGAAATATAGGTATAGAAGAATGATTTTATTTTATTTTATAGACTCTTTTATACCAGTGTCATAGAAAACACAAAGGTATTATGAGATAGAGATCGAGATATTAAACTATATTGTAGATGTTTTAATTTTTTTTGCAGCTTTTCGTCTTCAAGTATGTTTTTTTTTCTTTTTTCTGTTCTTCCCTGCCTCGCTTTTTAGGCTATACGGGATTTTCCCAGGCCGGAGGTTGAGAGCGAGTTATTTAAAATCCCCTCTGGCACCGGGACGCGAACTGGTACTTTTTCCAATCTCAAAACTTGGTTATCTGGTTGCCGGGCAACTCATGGTGCTGTACAACACACGTTAGCCCATTTGGCCACCCCTTCCCCATCAAGTAAGTGCTTTATCTACACTACATGCCAGGAACTAGATTTTTTGCAAGCAAGGGCAAGGTTAATTTTGCGCCCTTTCTTTTACTCTCCCTCCCAAAAAAAAAATGTTAATATTTCTTATCATCTGGTTATAGCGCCTCTCCTTAGTCTCTACTGGTTCTTAATACCAGTAATACGGCTCAGTGCGAGGCGCTGGGATCTCCTAGAGTCCTGCCTTTCCTTCCGCGAGTGGGGAGAAAGGCTTGGCTTGGAGTTCTTCTAAGTGAATGGATTATGTAAATATTGTATAGTATGCATGTGTTTTAGTTGTTATTTTGATTAGTTTAGTTATTTTGTTTGTATACATTTAATTTTATTATTATTAGTTTCTATATTATTTATTTTTATTTAATCTAAATAGAGTGAAAAAGTGCTCTCTGAACACAACAATGTCACAACACAACAATGTCACAACAATGAACACAACGACAAATGTCCTTAATTGTGACAGATTGTAATATTTCTGAACAAATAAATTAAAATTAAAATTATCATCGGGTAGTATTAAATCGTGTTCATAACGGAATGAAGAATTTCGCCACCCGGAGCAAGTAAATGTCCCCTTTGGCCCTCTGTAATTCTAGCCCTGTAACATACAGTAATATCATTACAGTACTAATACAGTAATATCAGTAAAGTACTAATAGAGTGATATTAGTGCAGTAATAGAGGACAGTTTTTTCTTCACAAGATAGTCAAAGGTTTTCCATACGGGGCAGTAGTTCTTGATAAAATCCTTCAACTCAGTGCTGAGCTCAGGAACTTATCTCTCCTTGAGATTTGATTCTTATTGTTCCCATTTGTAGCGAAATATTTAACAACTTTTTATATTTAAGAAAGAAAAATTAAAGCGGAAAGTACGATTCGCTAACTTTCCGTGAAAATGTGAATCCAACGGTACCTCATTCTGCCATTTGAGCATGACAGTAGTTTATATTTGGTTCAAAACCGATTTCGAGCCTTGCTGTAATAATATATATCATTATTATTATTACATGAATGAACAAAGTAAAATTAATCAGAGTATAGGAATTTGATTTCTAGTTTTTTTTCAAAAATTACAAAAACACTGTCTAATATTTGACTTGTAAAAAAAATTTTTATTTTATTACTTGAATGTATTTTTTTTCTAGGAGAGAGTTTTGAGCGATAAACTTTGAAAATAGCAAATAACGAGCCCAAAATTACCAAAAGAAATCTTTGAAATATTAAAAAACAAGAAAATTTATTTACGTAATGTGCAATGTAAATACATAAGAAATGTAGAAATGTACAGGGATTTGTACTCGAGCGGGAGGTAAAAAAATGTTTACACAGAATTGAAAATTTCTACTTGTTTTATAAATTTTAGACTTCAAGGATCAAATTTGGTTTCGTGTCTGTATGAAGTCAAATACATTTTACTGTTTATTTTTATTCGATTTTTAGAAATTGTGCTGCTTGGTGCCTAGATGGTCCCATATTAATTGGGTTATTTAGTTAGTGATAAATTATTATTGAGTATTATGTATTATTATTGATAAATTACGTATAGAAAGTTTATTATGTGGTCTAGGGAGTATCAAGTTATTAATAAGTTTATTTCATTTTCATCTCATGGTGCGATGGTTAATAAAAGGCACAGCTGATTTATTTCCATTTGTTTCTTTAAAAAAACAGTAAACAAAAAATTAAAGAAAACATAATAATGTAATAATAAGGAATAAATATATCCTTTATCTCAATTTTGTTCCATTATTTTAATTAATTTTTGTAACGTTACAGTTTTATTTCGATATGATTAATAATCATATGAAAATATTAATAACAATAAACACTGATATCAATTATCGTCAATAACAGTTGATGATTCAAAAGAAATTAATGAGACTAAGTTTGTAGTTAATTTAATTTCTACAAGTTTTCATTATAATCTCTAAAGACATGGACAACTCTTAGAAAACTAAATGTTAAAAAAACCATAAAAAATATTGTCTTATTCTTTTAACATTTGACTTTGATAACTTGAGAAGTCAAAACAAAGATTCATGCCAATTTTCAGCTTCAGATCTTTCTGAGGTTTAGCCTTTTATCCTACCTTATTCGACTGGGCTACGTTAATCAAAGGGTAAGAATTGTTGGTCAAACAACCAATCAGCTGTTTACAAACTCATCGAATTGTTATGCCAAAACGGTTCTGGCAACAAATAAACCGGATAATAGGAAGCAGGAAATCTTTTGGAGGCCTCTGCCCTTTGCCAAATGTAAATTACTGGCTTAACTTAATTCTCTAGCAGAATTTGATAAAATTTCAAATTCATATCAGAATAACAAATACGGCTCCATTGTTTTAACTGTTATTCTTTGGCATATATATGAGGTGCCTATCAAAAAAGCAGAAATCTGTCACCAAATTCGAAATAGTGTTATTATATGTTTTTGTTAAGCGTTTGTTACTCTTTAACTTTAACTAGTGCAATCATTTTACATTAAACAATATTATATAAAGCCATGCTAAATTCAGCTTAAAAGTTAAAAGTTAGTTTTAAAAACGGACATTGGAAGTGTTAGTCGTTTCGATACTGGGCATCTACCAAACTGCCAATGGAATAGCAGAATTCTGATTACCTAATTCAATATTTAGTAGTGATTGCCTGTTATTTTATGGAGGTACACATCAAATGATGTATTTATTACATCGAAATGAAAAGTGGATCTTTTTGAATTTATTTTCCATGTTGATAAATTTCACAATAAATATTAGCTAATAAAAAAAGTGAGCAAACGAAGATTTTCTCTGTTCAGAAACATACGATTCTGAATAAAAAATATTAACAGGAAAAGCTCAGCTTCAGTTTAGGCTCCCAAATGCACGCGAGTTATGCTTTGGAAAATTAAGTTATAAAACAGTTATAAAAGAGTAACAGGCTTACATAAAGTTATGTAGTAATTAGGAGTCATTTGCTTCAAAAATCGGATAATTGTGAATAATCGTTTCAAAAACGGACAATTATGAATAATCATTTCAAAAACTACATTTATACTTTAAAAGATGAATTCAAATAAGTTTTCAAATGATATTGACATTACAGAATTAAAAAACAATGTTTAATTATGAAAAAAAAAAATATAGCCTTCTCCAAAACGCAGGTTTACAAATTAAAAAAAAAAAAAACAGTCGACAACGAAAACCACTAACAGAAGGTTTACACGTTTCTTTTCTCCCAGAGAAACAAATATTGGATACATTAAATTTAATATTATTAAAATAAATTAAAAAATTATCTCTAAAAGTATTATTGTTCGTGTAATTGTATTTAATAGGACGTCAAGAATCACTTAAACGCCATTTCATATACGCAGTCAGTTTCTTTTTCTTCTAAAGTTTTATTTTTTCTTATGCCATAGTCATTGGTCAATCGACCATCCGACATATTGCTGCTATCCGTCAAAGCAGGGCATTTGATTAGATGGTCTGCATCCATTTTCGCTTGGTTACATAATTTACACCTAGTCGCCAGACGCCCAGTTTTTCTTCTAAAGTAATTATCGTTACATAAAAAAATATATATATTTCGGGCTGAAGCCCCCTCAAAATTAAATCCTTGACGTTGCATGTCAACGTCCGAAAGAATCTTGGGTTTCGTTTGGGATTTCTCTAACAATCTGCTGAGTTGTTTTATTTGCTATGTAAGTAAATTCCATTTGTATGGTGAGGGTAATTTGTGTAATAGGATTTAAAAAGAAATTAAATTATACTTTAATTACTATATTATTTTATTTTCATTTATTATACCAATATTATAGAATATATTTATATTTCCATAAATATTTACATGCTCATTCATCATTATGTGCATTCTCTTTGATTGGGACTGTTAATATTATTCAATAAAAGAAACAAACTGTAATATTATAGTTATATTTTTTTTATAGTTAGTAAGTACTTATTACTTTTATTTATATGACTACAAGGCTGTAAAGCCTACCTTTTATTGCCTGTAATATTATCCTTTACCTGTTTAGAAATAAGTAAAGAATTTTATTATTAGATAGTTAAAAAATTAATAATAGCAATAAAACTCAATATTATATTATACTTATGTCATGCAGATTATGTTTATGAATATAATATTTATAATAATATCATAGTTAGGATGATGAGCGTTGAGTTGTAGGTGGGTAGGTTCGTCAGACGTAGTTAGAATTCGAATGGGATGTCAGTACAGTTGATGGATGGAATGCTAATCGACTGCTAGAGAACATTTCTGTTTATCATCTAGTTATTAAGATACAATCATCTGGCATTGTCATATCTCTAATGAAAATGCAATCTATGGAATTGGAATACAATCATATTCATACAGGAAGTAAATCATAAATAATATAAAATATGATAGTAAATCTGATGAGCTACAAAAAAAAAAAAAAAGAATATGTAACTAAAGTCAGATTTGCGATAGAAATGAAAGAAATTTAAATTTTTGTCTTTAACCAAATCATATTTTTAGATAAGGATAGGAAGCGATAACTAAAAAATTTCCAAACTATTATACATCTAAAGTAATATTACCTCCCAGGTAACATAAAGAAAAATAAATAAAAGATGATTCCTATTATTGGCCAAAATCAAATTTTTTTTTTTTGATCTATAGTAATTTGCGAAGAAAAATAGCATTACATCAGTAACACTTTCAAAAATCAAAACAAAGGATATAACCATTGTAGCAATAGAACATATAAAAAATAACTAGACTCCGTATCTTTGCTCCAAATTGCCCGATTTCAACGTTTTTTAGGAAAATTTGTAAACTTAAAAATACGATCAACAAAAAAGTGTATGCTTTGTATATTTCACCACTCCTCGTAAATTTTCTTCCAGCTTCTTATCGTTGAAGTATGTAATATAGGTAAAATTAAAAGGCATCGTGGAGAAGACTTATTTCATTGAAATCGGTACATTCGTTTAGACGCTACAGTCAATACCAACACAGAATTTTCTGCCGCCATCTTGGAAGGAAATGGTGGATGGTAATTCGATGTAGGAGGATCATCCTCGGGTGACCTCTGACTTTAAATCCAAATTTGAAAAAAAAAAATCGGCCCAGTAGTCTCGGAGAAAACGCGCGGACAGCGGACGGACTAAAACAATTTTATTCGATTTTCGAATTCTAAGAATCCTGAAATGTAAAACCTCAACTTTTGAGGGTAAAGTTTTTGACCGATTAAAATGGTATATTATTGAAAATAATGAACCAATAGGGACAGCAATAGAATAGGAAGCTTAGTATAGAGAAAACCCAATTTTCTACAGAGTGTAGGACTAAACGTCTGTAATGACTATGATGAAAGCTGCATAAAGTTTTCGTTTACACATTTCAAGAACAAAGGAAACACAAACAGACTAAAAAAAAAAAAGTTTAATAGAAACAGATTGCATTGCATTTCGTGATTGCATTTGCCCTAATCTATTATAACTTTGAAATAAAACAAAGCAAAGCAAAAGAAATAATCCCATCTGTCCTAACCACTTGCATACATGCTTGAATATTTTGGTAGATTTTTTGTAAATATTTTAAATGGGTGTAGCAGTCGTTTGTCTTTAATAACACACTACAAAGCAAGCTTACACTAAGAAAAATGACTGACGTAACTCAGAAATGTTACAAAAATGCTCATGGCGTACTTTTTCGACATTCTAATCCACTTGTATAAACATCATTTACAGAAACACTACCACATACTCCGTCATAGAGAGTTAAACGTCTCTGGAGCGAGGATCTGTTATATTCTAACATGTCTTTGCTGAGAGGTGTCTCCAATCAAGTGTACAAGTTAATCCTGGAGAGGAATTTCTCCAATGAAGATTGCATTTACAAAATATGCCAAAAGGAAATTGAAATTTTTGTCAATAAATAAATTTATTATTATTATTAATTGTGTCTTATCTGGTAAAAAAGTAATGTGACTCACCATGCATATTTAATATAAAACTAGTTGGAAATAACAAACCATTGTGTTTTTTTTTTCATCTTAATGTTCTTTTCGATTATCATTGTTACACTCCAACGTTATGCTAATGCACATATGTATGAAGTTTTCCAGACCAATCATGAGCACAGATCCTGTGTTTCAACATGTGAAAAAATAAAATTCTTTCTCAACTAGCATTTAAAATTACATTATTCATTCTGCACAATCCTATATATTGTTTCTAAAAGGTGTTTTTTTGTCGGTACGCCATAACTCCGTCAATACTTCATCAAATGCAATGATTGACCACCCATTTTAAAGATATTCTCCTCCTTCACTTGCGAAAAATAGTCCCATCCCTCCGAAATTTCTGGAAAAAGAAGTTATGGAGGAAAAGAAACTTTATTTGCGAATAACTCAAAAAGTTTTTTTCTGATTGTACCCATAATAATTAGAAAGATTACTAAATTACCAACAAAACAAAAAATAATTGTAAAAATCAGACAATTATTAACAAAGATACAGTCCATTAGTTTTGGTATACTTAATAATTTCTTCCTGTTTAAAGATATTGTATTTAGGAGTAGAATAGTCTACTACATTTTTTTTATGGCTTTTCTATTAACTTTATTATTTCTCATTGACATTTGGTTGTTCTTAGATTTTATGTTTTTAAATAATTTAGAAAATCCTATCTATGATCGGGGCATTATTTTGTCTTTATTACTTTTATTATCTTTCCAGTCAGCGTTTAAAAATAGGTCCTAGCAAAGCAATTCGTACAAATATTTTGGTCTATTATGTTTAATGGAATGTTGTAATCTACTAAGGAAAAAATATTAATTCCTTCCTTACGTAATACATAGAAACTTCTTATTTCCAGATTGTTTTGCTATTTGTTCATTAAACAAAATTTTCTGCGAATTTTTCGCACGGGCCAACTAGTATACTATACTATAATATACACAAAATGTCAATGATCTCGCATAATATTTTCAATTTCTTTGATCTAATATCATTGTTTCGAAGTCAGGGCGATAGGAGGTTGTATAGGTTATAATGACAAGAAGAAGAATTATTTATCATTCAGGTTAATTCGTTCATACGCCACGTGTATAAGCAATGGAGATCAGACAATGCTCGAGAAGAATGACCGAATTGATATGAGTCACTGTTTAGCGAGAAAGATGCTAATTACGATCCTGAAGGCTGCGGCAGCCTTGCCCTGGACTTTCACCTCGCAATTACACTGATAGTCCATCTGGAAGTTCGCTGCACTCCCTATTACCAACGAGGGGCACGCCACTTAGTCCTGTAAACACTGCCTCTTCATTTCAATGCTACTGCTAGTTATAATTAGCTAATTGTAAGTATTAAGGGGGTACATTAAAATGATAAAACCAGTTATGACATATGGCTGCAAGACCTAGGCACTAACCAGCACCTCAGAAAGTAGTATTTAAAAATTGAGAGAAAGATCCTTCAACTAGAACAATCTGGGACCAGAGTACTAACGCATGGAGAAGAAAGACCAATATATAATTAAAGACTTATGAATAGCTTTGTAAGATTTGTAATTGGGAACCCGAGACGCTCCCGTGTCTCCCACCACTACACTGAGTTAGGGTGGCTCTTCTCCTCCTTAAGAAGACAATATTTCCGAGGCACTTTCCTTTATCAAATCACTACAGATTGTCGTCCTTCTTGTGCCTACAACCTTCTGCAATTTAAGTCCTCAATCCATTCCCTCACTACAAGATCTCGATCCTCTGACCTATACATTCCTTCTCATAGATCTGCCTCATTCCAAAACTCCTTTATAGCCCACTCTGTCAACTTTTGGAATTCTCTCCCGATCGAAATTCGACATGCCCCTTCTCTACACACATTCAAAAACCTCCTATTGAAATTCCTGTTCCAAAAACAGTTAGATACCAGCTAACTATTAATACTATATATGTATTGTGCAGCAATCATATAATCATAATACTTGGTAAGAAATTACTATCGACGTAGGAATTTCAATACATACATTTTTTTTTTATTCAATTATAATTAATTGTTTATATATATATTCAAGTAAAGTTTTTTTTATGATATGAACTCATTCTATCTCTTTTTCGTTCTTCATTTCTCAAAGTGCATGTTTATGTTGTTCAACCCTTATATATAGTTTTGTTCATAGGTCAAGTGATTCGTTCATAGTTTTAATTGTTTTGTTCATAGTTTTAAATACTCTGTACATAGTTTTATCTGTATTGTATATAGCTAGTGCACCTAAGGTTTTCTTTGATTTTTATTTTATTTTATCAATTTTATTTATTGTTTCAAACTTTTAGGCCAGTAATATTCTATTATTTTGTACAATATTGTTATTCTAAAGGGATTTAGTCTCAGAATAAAGTTTTTTTTTTCTATCTATAATTGGTTACAGAAAATGGTCAATCAATATATCATGATATGAAGCAGAGATGATTAAGATGGGCTATTGATAAGGAAGCCTTTACACAGCAAAGAATGCATCATTAGTAGTGTTACCCAAATGCGAGACCGGGACGAGTCTTGGTCTTGCAAACTCAGTCTTGGTCTTGCGCAAGACTCTCGCAACAGTCTTGCAGTTATTTATCAGCTTATTGCTATAGAGATATTACTGTGATTTTTTAGATAAGAGGAACCTAACTAAGCCCGAATAAAAAATTAGAGGAGTTAAATGCAAAGGACATTGGTTATACCAATTAGAAACATATAGTCAATAAGATTGTCAAGAATTAGTAACTATTTTGCCTTAATTTTTATTTAAAAAATCGTTTTTTTTTTACCAGCCCTGGTCTTGTTCTTGCAACAGTAAGGCAGCCATGGTTTTGGCCTTGCAACGTGGAAGACCAAGACCGATTTTAGGCAACAATAATTATTAGTAGGGAAGAGATTACGTGGAAGGCCAAAAATCAGATGGATAGAAATAAAAAAAAGATGTAAAAGAGACATGCTGATAACTTTAAAGAAAAAGGTCCACGATAAGAGAGAATGAGAAGGATTGTTAAGGCAGCAGTAAAAAAAAAAAAAAAAAAAAAATACGGAAGGCTGCAATGCCAGTAGAGAGAGAAAAAAGTTGTCAGTATAAATATTAATAAATACGGCCCACGTTTGTTTTGTTTATTTCAAATAATAGTATTTTTTTCAATTAAACTGTAATACATGAAATCAAACCTCCTAATATCTAAAATCTGTTTACTTTAAAGCTATTTCTGATGAATGACTGTGTGACCTGGACACAAACCAGGATCCTAGAAATAATTATTTTGAGATTTGAGAGGAAAATCCTTCGAACGATTGCCGTAGTGATATGGAGTGACAGTTCTAACGCATAGACAAGGACCAATAAACAACAACTACTTATAGAAACTGGATCAATATCTCAATATATGAAAGCAAAAATATTGACAGACAGCTCAAAGCCATCCATCAGGAAACCTCTATACTACAATGAATGCCTTAGCTGACAATAAGACAATAAACTTCTTAAGGTGGAAATGTAGGAATTATTCAGAAATTTTTTTATTTTTATTTATTTATGATATTTACAACTGTATTAAAAAATTAAATACATTAAGTAAATTTGATAACAGAAAATAATAACATGAAATGACTTGTTGAGAAACTACCCACTGGTAGCACTCTAAAAACAAAATGTATTTACAATAAGAGATCTCGAGGCCATCTTCTTTTCAGACGCCTCGGAGGGTTATCAGGAATTGAAGAGGAAGCAAGGTTAGAGACGAGGAGATTCGGATGGTTCTGAAGTTTATTATGGAAGGATTGGTATCTGGATTGGGCCAATTCGGAAACATAAGGAACATTAAGGTCATTATGGATGATTTTATTGGTGACAAAGTAGGGAGCATTGAGGATTTTCCGAAGGATTTTGGATTGTAAGGGTTGGATACGAGAAGCATTCGATGGCTTAGTGGAGCCCCAAAGCTCAACTCCGTAAGTCCAAATAGGTCTTATTATAGTCATGTATATCAGTCTTTTGTAATTAACTGGAAGCTTAGAGCGTTTGTCTAGTAAGTGGTGGAGTAGTCGGAAACGTCGAGCGGTTTCTTGTCGTTCAGCGGGTTCAGTCTGGTATGAGGATTCCAAGTTAGACGTTTGTCCAAGTGAAGTCCAAGGTATCGGATTTGTTCAACAGAGATAAGTGGGGTATTATTAAAGGATACTGTGGGACATGAGGTCATAGGTTTACGTCGAAGGGTAAAGGTGATTTGATGGGATTTATTAGAATTTATTTTAATCCTCCAGTTTTGACACCATTCTTCAAGGCTTGTGATGTGCGATTGAAGACTTTTGGATGCAATGGTTGGGTCATTATTAACGGATAGGACTCATGTATCATCGGCATACGTGGTAATAACAGTGTTAGGATGGATTGGGATGTCAGCTATTCAGAAATTTAATCATAAATTTATGGTTTAACAATTTTTATATCATCATCTATACAAAATTTCACCAATAAATAATGCAAATTATTAAGAAGGAAATGGGCCTGAAAAGTAACACTTAAATCATGTGAAATACACTAGAGTGAATTTAAAAAAAAAATATTTTGAATTGATTGAGTTTGCGAATTAATGTAAAGAATGTAGATCTTTTCACTAATTCGTAAACTGATATTAATTTCAATAACACTTAAACAAGTGCCCAATGTAAGAATGTCTCGTTTAGGGATGGAATATCGAAGGCCCCATGTATCGATATTGCCATTGATATTAACATCGGCCTACAACTATCGATATTATCTTGACATATCGATAGTCGATATTTAATTAATTAATTTAAGGGAGGTTAGACATGTTTTTTTACGGTTAATTTTTTTAAAAATAAATCAAAATAGCAACACGTCATTTTCATATCCATCATGTTTATTTAACTAAATAGAGAATAAACTAGTTCCTTAAAAAACTCTAAATATCGAAGACTATTATTAGACTAAAGGATGACACGAGGCAGGCATTGGCGGGCTTTTAACAAATGACTTTTGTCAGTGCTCTCTATTCAAGTGAAAATGAGATAGCTTCTTAAAACAAACTCTTATCGTTAAAACATATTCGGACATGAGAATCACAAGATCAATAAAAAAACGCTGCAAATTATTTCACAATGGTTTATTATTTCCAAACAATTATACATCCAAAGTAACATTGCCTTCCTAGTTATAAATAAGAATAAACAAAAGGTGATTCAAATTATTGGACTAAACTTTTTTTTTAATCATTAGTAATATGCTAAAAAAATAACATTACTTCAGTAACACATTCAAAATTTAAAAACCAAAACAAAAGATACCTTCTGTAGTGAGGAAGCAAAAAATATATTAAAATCGCAGTATCTCAACTAATAGTTCTTTGATTTCGATGAAATTTCCTTCATTTTTTAGGAAATTTAAATACCTTTGAAACATCTTATCACAATACTAACATAAAAGTTTATACTTTTTGAGTTATTTGGATTTTAATTTTACCATCCCTCGCAACTTTTTTTCCAGCTTCTTTTCGTTGAAGTATGTTACATAGATAAATTTAAAGGGCGTCGAGAAAATGTCTTTAGCGAAGTTTCATTGAAATCGGTACGGGTTAGGCGCAACAGTCTATAGCAACGCGCGTAGTATAGTAGCGTATAGATAAGAGAAAGTAGTGGACAGGATTCAATAAAATTGACCCTACATTCTTTGTTCACCAATATTTACCTTTAATCCAACTTTGAGCCAAATCGAACGAGCCCTTTCTGAAATATTGGCATATCTAAAAAAATAGGTCTGCGCGTGCGTAAGTGGATGTGCAGGATGGAATTTGATAAAATTGATATGGGACCATCTAGGCAGCAATCCGCATAATCCTTAAAAATCTCATAAAAATCAGATGAACGGTACTAGTTGATATGCCCGTCATATTGATTTGACTACAGACAGACAGACACTGAACCAAATTTGATCCTCAATGTCTGAAACGTAAAACGCGAGTGGAAATCTTTCGCACGAACACAATGGTACCCTGCCTTCGGTAGTGAGGAAGCAGAATAAATTAAATTCGAAAATATATGAATACATCACACATGGCTGAAAGTTCTCACAGAGTTTATATCTAAGAATATATATTAAAACTAGTATTAATTGGCCCGTGCGAATATAATATATCCCCGTAATCCCCGTAATCGACAATATAATATAGAAATAAGAATAATGCAATATATTCTTAGATCGAGAAATAAGGAAGAACAATAGGTTGTATCTTAGCTAATATAAGCCCGATTTCGATGATTATTGTCTTTTTTTTTTTTACTTTCACTTGCCATATAGTAACATATAGTAAGGGTAAGTATTGCGATCGTCAAAATTTTTGAATCTGAGTTTTCAACGGAAATACAAGTTTTGAGGTACCCTGAGTCCAAATAACCAAGTCCCGAAAAATGATCTGGGTGTATATGAACACTGCAGCTTGAAAACGAAAAGTCGTAGTTTTCAATGTTTATTCGAAATCTTTCATGGATACGTTTATAACCTTAAATATATTTACTGTAGTTTAATAACTCTAGATCTGATATTATATTTAAATAATTAGGTATCTATCGTACGTTTATTCCGAAAAAGCAATATATAATCTTTTAGAAAATTAAATTAGTGAATAATTTGATAAATTTTCCCTTTGTAAGTGTGACAACTTTTGACCTGTCTATGACAGACTGCAAATCTCTCCATTCCGTTTTAGTAAACAAAATCGAAATAACAGTTTAATAACTAATCGTCCTACAATCCATAATCAACGGATCGAACAATCCATAACCAACCACGGGCGAATCTACGAGTGGGGGAGGGGCTTTCGGGCTGAAGCCTCCCTTCAAAATGGTGAAATATAACCATGTTTTATCGAAAAAAATATTAAAAAAGTATCCTTAAAGTATTATTGTTCGTGTAATTACATTTAGAAGGTCTTTAGGAATCACTTAAACACCATTTCATACAGGTAGTTTATTTCTTTTTTACCAAAGTAATTATCGTTATTTTTATGAAAAAAAACAACTTTCGAGCTGAAGCCCTCCCCCCAAAAAGTAAATTCTGGATCCGCTAGTGTAACCAACGAATCATACAATCCCTAACCAATCTTTGATATAATAAATAGCACTTTTTGTTATTTTAATAGTATTTATGATTTGTTAGCTGCAATATTTTAGCTTTAGCTCAGTTAAAAATGCAATTAAAAAAAATGTATAATAGCCCAACATGGCCAGAAAATAATTTCTATTCAGTTGAGCGGTAAGTGAAAGTTGTGTGTTGCGCGCACCAGATTTGTTAACATACAACATTGAAATTTAGCAATTTTTCAAATATCAGTGTGTACTATCAACAAAAAAATGTACACTTATTAAGTTATTTGCAAATAAAATTTCTTTTGAATCGTAACTTTTTTGCTTGAGATTCTCGAATCTCCCTGTAATGCCCTTTAGTTTGATACCTCATTCATCAAATCCCATCGCTCCTGAGTGCCGAAAAAGGGATCTGACGGCGAAGTACTACCGTATTATGCATAAAGATAGACGTCGTACACTCCTTTATACTCCTAGATTTCTACCTTTTGTGTATTAGCTTATAATTAGTGATAAGATAGAATCCTCATGGATAACTAAAATGAAAGAGTAAATTGATCGAATTTTCTAGATAAGATTGATCGAAACATCGATAATATCGACTATCGATGGCCACGAGATATGTGTCCACCACGTTTTATCGGCGACAACTTGTGTTGCCCAAAATCGGACTTGGTCTTGCAAAGTGCAAGATCAAGACCAAGACCAGGACAGGTAAAAAAAATCTATTTTTTAAATAAAAATTAAGACAAAATAGTTACTAATACTTGACAATTTTAGTTACCGTATGTTAATAATTGGTATAACCAATATATGTTTGCATTTAACTCCTCTAATTTTTCATTCGAGCTTAATTAGGTTTCTGCTATCTGAAAAATCACAGTGATATCTCTATAGTAATAAGCTAATAAGTAACTGCGAGACTCTTGCGCAAGACCAAGACTGAGTTTTGCAAGACCAAGACTCGTCTCGGTCTCGCATTTGGGCAACACTAGCGAAAACCAAATTCCTCAAATTCTTGTCTTCAAAACTGAAAATTTTAAAGAAATTGAATGGCAAACACATACCTACTTAAATACATATGTACCATAGATAGGTATAATGGTAATCAACGCTTACGATTACAGTAATTATGATTACTTGCTTACGATTACAGTGATCTTGATCACGTGTTCCGATCAATCAAGTTTACTATTACGATTGTAATCAGTTAACCAAATAATCTTGTCACATTTTTCCTATATTTATGGCGCTATTGAATCACGTATAAAATTAAGTTTTATTTTCCGTTGTAATCATGTAAAAATTGATTCCGATTTTCCTCATCTCTGATATGGACATATACCTCACCGATTTATGGTTTAACAAAAAATATACACTTTTCACAAAGTAAGTAATAGTATTAGCAAACACTTTTTATATTGAATTTTCCACCAGTAAGGAAAGCAGCAGCGTGATTCACACATATTTGATATAATATTTGAAAATAATAAACAATATACTTATAATGCAGCGTTTTGTTATTATTCAGTGTTACTTTCCGAGTGTTTATTTTTTATAAAGTTCAAGGTTTTATAAATACTTATTCAGCTTTTATGAAAACATTTGGAGTGTTTTGTTGATACCGAAATACGCTTTAGAAGGATGATGCCATGATGAAACAAAGGCAATTAGTATAATGATCCATACAATGGAGAAAGATGAGGTTATTCATAACCGTTGGCAGCGAAAAGATATACGGCGACCTTAAGCCGTCACTCAGGGGGGCCTGGTACATTTCCACTTTGTCAGGATTCTTTTAAAGTATAATGACTCTTATCTATTTAAAGAAAACATACAGAGATACTAACAAATAATTTAAAACATGAATAAAATTATTTTTAAAAAATAATAAAATAAAGAAAATCTGCCAAGTAGGTAAGGCTCTCTCTTCATTTCAATTGATTAAAAATGAAAAATAATTTTATTGCCACACAGACTTTACAACATCTTCTAACAAAAGTAAATGATTGGTGCAAACTTTGAAAAATTCGACTCAACCAAAACAAATCACAACACTTCACTTTTACTGTACGACGTGAAACATGCCCTCCTATTTTTATTGACAATGATGAAATTCCTCAAACAGATAAAATACAATATCTTGGACTGTCATTCAACAAAAGAATGACATGGGCCCATATATCAACAAAAAAAGAAAAAAGTTAAACCTCAGACTACGACTATCATACTCACTTCTATCAAAACGCTCAAAATTAAAATTAAAGCAGAAACTGAACACCTATATTTATCAACTAAAGCCTATATGGACCTACGCTCTCAAATATACGGGTCAGTCAAAATGACCCACATTCGAAAACTACAAACGGTTCAGTCAAAAACAGTAAACAAACTAAAGCTCCGTGGTACGTAACAAATATTACTTTAGATAAATATCTAAACATGCCAACAGTTTACTACCATATACGGAAACACTACAAAAATTTCACGATAAGTTATATGGACATACTAACACACTGATACAAGACATGGCAAAGATTAACATGCCCAAAAACACGTTTCGGAGGCTCAAAAGAAGCTGGATGAGAGATTTTCTCAACTAAACATATACTGAATTCAAGTCAGGAAAGGATATCCAACCCCCAACGCCAATCAAACCAATATTGGTATTTTACCGACAGCAGATTCGCTAATTGTCAGTACTTCAGACTGGCATGGTTAAAAAAAATCATTGTATTTAAACAGATTTACCGTAACTTTTTAAAATAAAACATTTAAACAATCTCCGAAGATGTGTTTTCTATTGATTTTTTACAAAGCCATTGGGTAATATACATTAGCCTTCGTTCTTGAAAACGGATTTGTACCCATATGAAATAATACAACTTAAAAATCTAAATAGAAACAAAAAATAGTACTTCAATCTAAATGCAAATACACCTCATAAAAACACCACAAACAAACACATAGAAAACAAACAAAACGAAGTGTTTTGACATTTTTGACCTCTGACTTAGATTCCGAATTTGAAAAAAATCGGTCCATTAGTCTCAGAGGAAATGTATAGACGGCGAGGAGACAACATTTTTTTATTCAATTTTCAAGTTTTAAGAATCTCTAAGTAAAAATAACTTATTTTTAGTAAGGTTAAGTTTTTGAATTTTTAGGACGATTACGATGGTTCATTATTGAAAATAATAAACCGAAACAAAAAAAAGAATAAACAAATATAAATAATAAGATATCATGACGTTTACTCTAACATTAACAAATTTTAAAAAAAAGGACTAACTAACAAACGAAGGAATAATTTATATACACATTTGCAAACTTATTTAATTACAATTTTTTGAGTACTGGATGGATATGAAATGGTTGAAG
This sequence comes from Nezara viridula, assembly GCA_928085145.1. NCBI lineage: Eukaryota > Metazoa > Arthropoda > Insecta > Hemiptera > Pentatomidae > Nezara > Nezara viridula. The sequence goes on from OV725082.1 coordinate 118,217,117, forward strand.
AGGCGGGATTTAAACATAGGGAGGATATTGAGTGCCGAATGTAAGAAGGGATGGGATTCCATAAGGACGAAGATCGGATAAATGGATGATCCGGATTGGTGGGCCGTAGGATATAGATCTGAAGACTTAGAGCCGGTATTACGGGAATGGACCAAGAACTTATATTGAAAGAGCTTGAAGATGTAGGAGGTTCAGCAGGATTAGATGACTTGGAAGAGAAAAAATGCCAGGAAATACCTACGAAGGTAGGAAGGATAAAGCCACTTCAACTAAAATAAAAACGTCGAGTAATATAAAGAATAATTTTATAAATTAATTAATGTAGGACGGGAAACAGCAAAATCTGTCCATGTTATCCATTACTTTTTTATGAAGTAGTTTGTATTCAAGCCTTCAAATGTAGACGTACTTATCAACCAAACGAGGAAGTGGCTATGGTTCGTTATTACCGGAAGTGCGCATAAATTATTCATGAAAAGAAATTTTCAAGAAGCAAATTTACGATGCCATCAAATCGATACCAATGCTCGACCTGTGGGTACAGTAAGGACATTCTGAGAGAATTAGTGGCAGTAAGAGTGGGGAAAACGGGGAAATATTCCCTCAAAAATATTCACAGGGGAAAACAAATACGTTTTTTTTAATAGATACCAACAAGTACCAGTATCCGTGAATAACTTTGAATAAATTATCATTCATTAGCTAGGAGAAATTCAATTCAAAAAACGTCGGCCAAGTAAATCAGTTTCATCTCCATTTTTATTGTGTACATAAGAAAATAAGAATACATGCATACAGATCACCAAGATCATAATTTTATTAAAAAAATTATAGAATAATCCAATAAAAATGCCTCTGACGAAGTACATTCAGTTAAAGTACTAATATAACATCACATTGTGAAATGTTTACTGCCTACCCGATTTCACAGCCATTATATTCTCAGCAATTACATTCATGAACTAACGACAGCGAATACACAGGAGAATTCCGTCAGTTCCGCACGGAAACCGTTCCAGACTACAACCTTGAACATGAACAGCATAGTTGGGTCGAAACGTCGGCTTAATAAAAAAATTCCACTATTCTAAGTTTTTTTTTTTTTTTTTTTTTTTTATGACCGCCACTCCGGACGGTCTCTTTCAACAGAGAATAATCCACCTGTGGACCAATGTTTGGGTTGACCCCTACAGCTATATAACAAGTTTTTGAGAGAACTAGACCAATTTTGGTTTATTATTTTCTATAATGAACAATTGTAATCGAATAAAAAATCAAACAAAATTAATCTCCCCAAAATTTTAGGTTTTTGTTTCATGATGGAGAACCCGAAAATCGCATAAAAAATCCTGTCTATCAACCGTCCGTGGCCTTTGACTGAGACTACTGGACCGGTTTTTTTCAAATTTGGAATCAAAGTCAGATGTCACCCAACAATGATTATCCTACCTCGACATGACTATCCGTCCTTTTCTTTCTTGGTGGCGGTAGAAAAACCTGTGTTGGTATATATATTAGCGCCTAAACGAATGTACTGATTCACTGAAATCTTCTTTTTCGAAACCCTTTAAATTTATCTATGTAACATATTTAAAACGAAGAGAAGATGGATAAAAAGTCACGAGGGATGACAGAAATAGATTTTCAAATTAACCAAAAATTATACAATTGTTTGTGATTTATGTAATCAAAAGTTTCGAAGGTATTTAAATATCCTAAAAAACGGAAACTGTTTGATCGAAATTACAGCACTATTAGCAAAGATATCGCAGTTTAGAATATTATAATCGACCAAAAAATTGAAAAATTTAAATCCTTCTTAAAATTTAAAACTCGAGACTGGAAAGGATTATTTCTGTAGTTTTTTGTTTTTCAAATAAAAAAAAATATTTTTTTGATTGTTAAATAGAAACTAGTCCAAGACCATTTTGACGTTATTATCCGATTTCCTCCTTTGGACTAATGGTTAAATCAAATGAGGCATTTTTGAGATATAGTCGTAGAGAATAAAATGTGTTTGCTCGATATACTTAGTGTTGCCCAAAATCGGTCTTGGTCTTGTACCAATACCAGGACTGGTAAAAAAAAAAAAATCGTTTTTTAATAAAAATTAAGACAAAATGGTTACTAATACTTGACAATCTTAGTTACTATATATAAATAATTGGTATAACCAATATACTTTTGCATTTAACTCCTCTAATTTTTAGTTAGGTTTCTCCTATATAAAAAAATACAGTAATTTATCTATAGAAATAAGCTAATACGTAACTGCAAGACTGTTGCGAGACTCTTGTGCAAGACCAAGACCATGACGAAGACTGAGTTTGCAATACCAATACTCGTCTCGGTCTCACATTTGGGCAACACTAGATATACTGTTGTCGGTAGAGGATAAAATTCATACTGGTTCATTACTTTATTTATTCCTTACTTATCTTTAGGTTATTTTATTTTTTTATTGTACATAGTTTTTGATTATTATTTTACTTTTATTAATTTTATATTTTCTGTATATATGGTGTGAATGTGTTCATATATCACTATGATTGTTGTCCCCGTGAGGGATTATAATATTTCTAAATAAATAAATAAAAAAAAAAACATTCCTAACTTTCGTCCAACTTTGAAACTTATCGAACGAAATTTTTTTGATAAACAAGCGTATCATACTAAGTTTGCGCACCCGAAAGCGGTAGTAGTGGATGGAATTTGGTGAAATAGATTTAACAGCATTTATGTACAAACCGAACAATCTCAAAAAATTCTTTCAAAATCGGGTTAAACCTTACTAGGTGTCACGTTGATTTACTACCTATTTTTTAACCTTTTTTTTAACCTTCGCACGAACACAAACAAAGCTTCCCTGCCTTCGGTACTGATAAAAGAAAATTTATTCATAATGTGAGAAATCGATTGTTGTAAACACCTATGCCTACGACAATCAATTTTAAATATTTCGAGATACGGTATAGTTAGATGATAGATTTATTAAAATTTATTTCAAATTCTGTGATTACTATGATATTCTTCTCCCCCCCCCCTCAAAAAAAAAAAAAAAAAACACTTCTGGATCCGCTCCAGACTGGTAGAGGTCTGGCCTGAAACCTTTCCATGGAGCTAGAATGAGGAAGGTCAGGCTGTGCTTCAATAGCTGGTGGCCAACAAAAGGTTGTGCAATGGCCAACAGCTGTGGAGAAAGGCTGCTGATAGACAAGGAATCATTGTTATTATTTCTTTACAAACAAATTATGTTACATGTGTGATATACAATGAATAATTATTTAATTATATTTGAAATTGTCAACTATTCCAATTCCTGTCCTAAAAACAGTCAGATACCTGTTAAAATTTTATGTAAAATTACATATTATTCATAATGATGTATTTATATATAACTCATCACTTAAATACTTACAATCAGATTCGACATTTTTTTTTTTTTTTTTTTTTTTTTAACAGAAACACAGAGTTTACTGCTAAAAAGAATGTAATCTATTTTTTATTAATTTTGTTCTAAAATTGTATATTTATATTTTACCACTGTACACAGTTTTAAGTGTCTTGGCATGGTTTCAAGAGTTTTGTATATATTTTTTTATTTTGTATATAGTATGTTTAACTAATATTTTCTTTACTTATGTCTCTTTATTTTTACTTTTTATGTTTGTTTTTATTTAGGTCAGATATAATATTTTAATTTTGTAATTTTATGTTATTCTAAACGGACTGCGTCCCAAAATAAAATTATTTTCTATTCTAAACTAAATTAATAATTGTTTTAGATTGTATAATATTTCATATACTAATGGCATTGTATTATATATTTTGGTCTGAGATATGTGTAGATTTAATGGTGACGTTTTAGTTTAATTCATGCCTGAATAAATTTGGTACTAGTTCGCTTTTTCAACTCTCCTTCAAGATCACACAGAGCACACTATTCCCAGATTCTCGATAAATGCCAAAATTAGCCGATTATTTAGAATTGATCTGTTTACATCAATAGTCCGTGGTACAGACACCTTTTTTTTTTTTTATAAAATTATTAACATCCGCCAGAAATTTCGTGAGTAGCTACAATATCATTGTAACGCCAAACTGCACCAATTCCGAGATTTTTTTAAATATAAAAAAGTTATAGGTTACGATGAGATAAAGCTATTTACGAAGTTTCAGGCGGATGTTAATAATTTGATAAAAAGAGGTCTGAATCACGGACAACGAACACAGCTACTTTTAGCTCTAGAGCCAGGGCCCAAAAATCGACCTAATCGCAGGCCTGTGTTTGATTGTAAATTAAGAAAGTGTATGTTATTCAGATAACATAAAAAGAACGTTGTAAGCCATTCCAGAGCCACTGCTTTCAAAAATGGCGATTGATTTAAAGAATATTAGGCCAGTAACTTGAGAATCTTATTTTTTAAACTTATATATGTGTATATATGGGTTTAGACATATAAAAAAGAAAATTTTAAACGTATGCCACCAAGGGAAAACCTTTTTCAGCCAAAATGCCAGATTTTTTCGATATTTTTTTATTTTTTCACCTATAACTCCTAAACGATCTATCAAACCGAAAAATGTACTCTTGAAGAAATTACAGATCGTTAAATTGTGCGTTGAAAGTGTACGTGGTTTAAAAAACGGTTACGGAATAAGGTATAAAACTGCAGTCAACCAAAGTTGGCTGTTTTTAAACCAAAGTTGTCAATTACACAATGAGACAAATAACTATAAATAGCCCTGTAACTTGGAAATGAGTTCCCTAAGAGGAATAATCGACAGAATCAAAGTTGAGCATCAAATGTTTAAAGCTCGTGTAAAGTCGACTGGACTCGACTAATTAAAGTGTTTTTGTCTGTGGATTCAAATATATCAAAAACTAAAACTCGGACCTGTATATTGTAAGCAAGGGAGATGTTCAGCATTTCATCCTCTTTGTAATAGGCTCTTATTCAAAATTGTATCTTAACACGACGCTGTGTTAGAGAGGAGAAAAGAGGAAAAATAGTGTCAAAAAATATCCGATATCGAGTTTTATAGAATATATATATGGATTAAATTATCATAGAAACTAAAAATCGAATCAGGATAAAGTAAGCGAAGGATTTCATCATTTCATCTTCTTTGCAATGACCTATTATTTATAATTTATATTTCATATTATTAATCTTGCTTTGTTGATGTTTTCACTTCTATCGTGTAGTCTAAAGCACTCACCTTTGTTTTTTCTATCTATCTATTCATCTATCTATCTAAAACTAATTTTTGTTTTAAGCTGACTAAATAATTTATTTTAATAACGGCCTTCTAAATAATGTATTTTTGGAAAACAGCTCTTCACTAAATCATTGCCCGTGCATGTAATATGCAAAGAAGAGGATTTGAAAAGAAATAGAAGAAAAGCAAAACAAAGTATTCACAACAAGAAAGAACGTTGATTTCACCGAATATAGGCGTATCGATACGGTTATCAACGTTTCACAATATATCTTTACAAGCCTTGGCCTTCACAGATAATGTTTTTATCTCCTAACATTGTTTTAGGTGAGCTTTGAGTTATGTTTCATTCTTAGGCAATATTTACTGCATTTATAATATAAATAATTACTAATTGACACGTGCGAATAATTGGCATGGTACATTGGTCAGTCAACAAATGACAATATAGGATAAAAATAAGTAAATGTGTAATAAGTAAGTCATTAATGATGAGAGGATTAAATTAATTTTCATTCGAAATAATGAAGCAAACTATGTGCCCAGATAACCATTGGATCTTGAGTAAAAATAGTCCCATTCATAGGCTTAGACTTCGGATGAAGGGAGGGGAGTTGGCTGATGGCTCCTCCCCTAATACAAAAATAGAGGGGGTGAGAATATCGTTTCACCTCCTTCTCTCCAATATTTCTAAGAACATAAATAAAATCAAAACCAATAACTATTAATCTACATAAATGAATAAAATAAGTAAACCAAATTCAATTAAGAAAAAAAGGAAATGTTGAATGGATGATAAGTTAAGGCCTAGGAAGTAGGTTCGCAACTATTCTACCACCCTCTATGTTCCTATTATCGAAACTACAATTTATATTCAAAGAATTTATATGTAGCAACATATTATATAGCGTTGGCCAAATGCGAGACCGAGACGAGTCTTGGTCTTGAAAACTCAGACTTGGTCATGGTCTTGGTCTTGCAACAGTCTTGCAGTTACTTTTATCTCATTGCTATAGAGAAATTACTCTATTTTTTTTTAGATAGGAGAAACCTAACTAAGCCCAAATGAAAAATTAAGAGTTAAATGGAAAAGTATATTGTTATACCAATTATTAACATGTATTAACTAAGGTTGTCAAGTATTAGTGACTATTTTGCTTTAATTTTTATTTAAAAAATCGATTTTTTTTTAGCAGTCCTGGTCATGAACTTGCAACAGATAGGCGGCCTTGGTCTTGGTCTTGGAAAGTGGAAGACCAAGACCGATTTTGGGCAACACTAATATTATAGGATTTCATGATTCGTTCAATCTATTTTTCCGTGAAGATTGTATCACATTTCCCGCGGAAAATTTGAAGCATCAGAGATAAGCCTAAAACATTTAAATAAAAATAAAAACATGTAATGTATCCAATTGATTCTTAACATATTTTCAAATATAATACTCCTACGCAAAATAAAAAAAACTACTATGTAAATATATTTTTATATATAGTACTATATACTTCGTTTAACAATAATTATGTTGATATATATGTTATCATATGATATATGCTTATCACTCATAATTACATCAACTCCCAAGACTTTTTTGTGGGTCAAACTTCCCTGCCTCCAAAGTAGAATGAAAAGTCTGCGCCTACCTTTGATGTTTTTTATTTTTTTTTTCATTTTGTGGGAAATTAAGAAACATTTCTAATTAAAAGCACATGTAAACTTTTTTTTTCTTCTTAATTATTTTTCCTGACTTTTCTTGGAGATGCTTAGTATTCTCACCTGAAGGAGGAAATATCCTTCAAAATGACTTCATCATTGGATTAGATGAATAATTAACGAATATATAGCGGTGTGAAAAAAAAATCATAAAAACCTGAGAAAAATTATATTAAGATAATGTGATACTGAACTTGTTTCCAAAGAAAACAGTTTACGTTTTACTTGTTTTCAAATAATCATTCATCATTGAAGCTATACATTATAATCTTCACGACTTTTGAAGGTGATAATTATATATATAAAAAAAAAATTGTATCAAAGCCATCTTCTTTTCAGTCGCCCTGGAAGGTTATGAGGGATCGAAGAGGAAGAAAGGGTCCGTGAATGGCTTCATATTAGCGCTACCTACAACTTACCTACAAGTCATCGACGTTTTCATAATATATTATCTTTTATTTGCGAAAATTCTCAAAAATGAGGCGTTTTCATTCAAAAGATCGGCAAACTTTGTCTATTTAATGAAACTACTAGAAACTTGAAATTCCTCTTGAATCGTCAGATAATTCGATCACAATGTCGAGAAAAAGACGGCCCACAAAAATATTGGGCCGTGACCTCAACAACAACATGTCAAAATAACAAGGTTATAAAGGCCCAATATTTTTGTAAGCTACCTTTTTTTTCTCGATTTTATCATCAAGTTATATTACGATTCAAGTGGAAAGCCAATGTGTATTAATTAGTTATTTAATTTAATTAATTGCAATAATTACTTTAATCAGAAACACCTCATTTCTAAGAATTTTTGTAGATAAAATAGTTGCAGATTATGATAAGATAAAGCAAGCCATTCAGGAAGTTTTAGAGGAATCTTAATGATTTGATAAAACGAGGTCTATTCAGCGAAGTATGTGTTGGATTGGCAAATAAGTCCTTTTGCTTTTATCCGTTTATTTTTTGTCAATATGATACACTTCTTATCTGATGAATTAATGTGGATTGTTTATCCTGTTTGTAATATGTCAACAACTATATCAGTGTAACTCTTGTTGAAACTAGCTCAGTATTGAGTTTGCTATTGCACTGTGAATATGGAACAAAATATCATTCATTATCGACATATTTTGTTGTGTTATTTTAAAAAAAGTTAACCGTGCTGCAGAAGCTCATAGAGCAATTTGTAGAGTTTAGATGGATTATGCCTTAACCAAACTCACCTGTCAAAATTGGTTTGCCAAATTTCATTAAGGAAATTTTAATATCAATGATGCTCAACGGTCTGGTCACCCACATGAAATTGAAACAAGCGATGTTAAGGCCATTGTTGATCAAAATTCTACCCAATCAGTGCGAGAGATTGCTATGGCGCTAAATGTGTCGCACACAACCGTAGAAAACCATTTGCACAAGTTCGTCTATGCTTCCATGCTTAATGTTTGGGTCCCTCACATAATTTTTTTCGAAAATCACAAAAAATGTTATAACTTCAATACGAATTTAGCTGCCTACAAGACATTTAGCTGGACTTTATGGCCACATAATTTGACACACAAAATGACATCAACAGGATCTTCGTGAACAAACTACAAATGGAGATAGGAGTTTTGACTATTTATTCTTTATGTAGGCATTAAATAAAAAAAAAATTATTCATACTGCTTTGAAGAGCAATAATTCAGCTTTCTAATAGATGTAGTAAAATTGAATTTGGAGAACATCCTCAAGATTTATGAATGATCGAAAAGGTGTAATGTTCCACCAAGCCAACGCTAGGACCCTAAATATACACCTAATTAGTCACTCGTAAAAAATTATTGAGCCTTGGATGGGACCTTTTACCCCACCCTCCCTATTCAGCAGACCTAGCTCCAAGTGAGTACCACTTATAGTGAGTGTCACGTCTCTGCAGAACTCCATGGATGGAAAGAAATTCCAAAAGGAGGAGGACATATAAAATCATTTGGATCAGTTTTTAATAATAAACTCTAGATATTCTATGAACATGACATTATGCAGTTAGTGGAAAGATGGGAAAAAGTCATATTAAATAATGGTCAATATATTGTAGATTAAATAAATTTTATGTCTATAATAGATTGAGTGTTATTTCACCCTGAAAAACCGAAAGCACTTATTTGCCAACCCAATAGTTGGAAAACGCTTTTGACAATTTGTACATTTGCCTATCTATGGGCAATCAACCAATAATATTTTATAATTAACAATCGACCATTACAATAAAATTTAACCTGAAATAAGATTGTGAAATAACCGTATGCTGAGTATAACGTTCATTGTGACTATAAGTGAAACTAAAGAAAGACCATTGGAATTAGAGCTTTCATTTAGTATGGAAGTAAGTAGAGTGGTCTCGTTTAAAGTTAATCATCTTGAAGTTTACAAAGTTGGTTTATAAACTTAGTAATATATAAAATACATAATCGATCAACGGCCGTTACTAACTCGATATAAAATCTAACTTTAACTAGTATAGTAGGTAAAGGACACTGAAAAAAGCATTTCACTATTGTTTTTCTTGACATCAATTCATTAGTAAAAAGTTTCATATCACACGTTCGAAATGATTAATATCATTGACGTTTTAATAATATAAACAGTAGAGTATAACACCATGTTTATTTACTTTTAATCTTAATTGTGATTTATTAGGGAATGTTTTCTTTTGTTTATAATTGTTTATTTTACTTAACATTACCTTGATAAAATGATAACAAGAAGAATTGGGTTAATAACATTTTTTTTAGAGGAGCAAAAACATAGTTAAGGAGGAATAAATATAAACAGTGATCTTCATTGAACTTGAGTTGTTTTTTTAGTTCTTCATTTTTACAGATACTAGAAATGACATCATTTCTAAGTAGTATATGAATACCTGGATCATACAATTTAGTCGAAAGATGGCATGAACTGAAATATACAAGATTACAGAACAATGCTTTAGATTTTTTAGTTTTTCAGATTTACTTGGGCTAAAAAAAAAGTTTAAAATTATTATTTTATGATTGATAAATATAGCGCTGATCTATAAATATCTTTACTGTATTCTTATTTTTGTTTTCTTCGTCGTAGGGAATAACAAATTTTCATTTAATTTCAACTCGTAAATAACAGATGATGTACATAAATTATACTTTGTTTACAATTGTTAAGTTATCAGTCATGGTTAATAAAGGGAAGTAAATAATTTGTGAAATATAGTGGACAATATAATAGCGTGCAACCTGCTTTGCTGTTTTATTTGAACATGGAAATAAGGTAACCAAATATTCCTTTATTTAAATTTAATTTTAATCCTGTAATATTCATAGCATTGCAGTAACACTAACCAACACGATAGATAGATTTGAGAGGAAAATCCTCCGGGCGATAACCGCTGCGATTTGGGATTAGAATACTAACACTCTCCTATGTTCTCCTCACCAATAAACAGTTACAGAAACTGGTCAATCAATATCTCATGATATGAAGGCTTGGAGGTTCAGATGGGCGGGGCATGTAGCTCGGCAATCTATTTGGAACCCTCTACACAGCAATGAATTCCTCAATTGTAGGCTAACGAGCAAGTGAAAAGCCAAAAAGCAGATGGATAGATCGAATCAACAAAGATGCAATAGAGATAATTGGAAAGAAATAGCTCAAGATAGGTAGTGGTGGAGAAGGCTGGTTAAAGCGGAAAAACATATAATGCCTGGAATGCCAACAGAAAAAAACAAACATTCACAGCATATTTTGTTTTTAATTTGTATTAGGTAGGTCACAAAATAAAATTATAATATTTTGGTGTATTAATCTTAAAAATTTTTTGTTTAGAGTTTATAAAAAAAAGGTGTGAACAGCAGAGCTCCGTCACTGAGGTTCTATTTTTACTTATTTTTAATTTTAAAAAGTCCTCTAAGATTACTTCGATTAAAAAATTTTTACTTTTAAAAATTTATCTTTATAAGCTATGTAGATAATTAAAAAGTTTGTCAAACCAGAATTAGGAGCCTATATGTAGATTTATAGATTTCATATATCAAACAATTTTTTTATAAAGATCGAATTACCAAAGGAACATAGGATCAAAAAATTTCTGCAACAAACGATTATATTTTAATCATTTTTGGTATATTTTTTTCAATATTCAACCTTTATAATCGACCAAGAAAATAAAATTTAAAAAAATCCTCCTCATAAAAATTTGTATTCAATCGTTTCAAGATACGTAAAAATCGAAAAGCACACCTTCCATAGACGACTTTTGATGCAGTGAAAATGTTTGTTATTTTGCAAGTAAAACAGACAAAAAACGAATTTGTATTTTTATTTATTAAGTTTTAAATGATATTTTTTTAAAATTTTAATATATATCTCAATAAATAGAAAAATAAATTTTTAATGACTGAAAAACTGTAATTGCTAAAAGTGTTCTTTGCCTCGACGCGTCAGAGCGCAGCTGTCCACGCAGGTGCTTCCTCACGTGTTCAACCATTGTAAGGTCTCCAAACCAGTGAAATCCACTTTTGTTCTTTTAACCGAACTCGAGGCTCTACATATTATACCGAACCGTTACCAACTACCAAGGGATACCTTGGCCAATTAGTGAAGGCTAAGCTGTGGAAGAGTGGGAAAGGCCTTACTCAGGCGCGTATTAAGTAGTCTCGTTGGGTCCCACATGGCAAATGTGGTCCCACTGTCTTAACTTGGAAATCTTAAAATGACGGAAAATATTTTTAAAAACCTTCATAAAGTAATCAAACAAAATGTTAAATTTAGTTAACAAATAAGTTTATAGTCTTTAATGGTTAAACGTTTAGTTAAAACACTTTTTCGTGGGAAGACAGGAAGAGAGAAGGGAGTCTCAAAAATTTTAATGCTTGAAGATAATACACACATCGAAAAAGTGACAAGTAGCATTTTTAGTGGATAAAATATGGTTAGGTTCACTTTAACAAAAAAAAAAAGTCTGCCAAGGAAGGTCAATATAGCTTCCTCACCGTTTGCATTGGCTAAACAATATTTATATTACAAAGTCTAAAATTTTTCGTATGAGAATAAAATCTCTGGGAGAAGCCTTTTGGGAAAATTCAGTAATCCTCAACATATACGGGTTTGATATTCGCTAGCTTTGTTTATCAACGAATAAAAAAATGCAAACAATTTCCGCATATGCAGATTGGATATTTGATGACTCGAGAAAAAAAAAAAAAAATCGAGTGCTTACTGAATATGAATATACTACTGTTAATGCAAAAAGTGGTATGTAAACATTGAGTGTTTTACAGGGAAGCATAAAAAGTAATTGTTTCGTTATGATTTCATAATTTATTGCCCTCTGCTATTTGTCATCGTAGCAGACTGCTTACGACTTTTTGCACTAACATAGTATTTATTTATGTATTTGATGTTTTGTTGCCTCTACCCTGTAGGGTCATTGGCAACGCCTTTAAATTACACTCTGTTGTAGAGTTTTGTCTCTTTTAAAGACCTTAAAGTTTTTTTTACTGCACTTTTACTGTCTTGTAGATTTTGTTTTAGACTCTGTGCTATGTCTAACGAACATAGTAATGTGTACTTAATCGGCTTGTTTTCATTCGTAAAATCGATGTAACAAAAACCTCATAAGAGAAATAAGAAAAACTAAACGTCGGCTTTCAATAAAATAGTTTTACCACTATTTAGCCGATTTATGACCGCAATCCCGGATCATCTCCTTCCTTTAAGAAAAACTAAACTTTTTGTTTTTTCAGAGTTACCGAGACCAATACTTTTCTTCAGTCAGAACAAAACTATTTAAGCTGGAATACAAAAATATATGTAAAAATCACACATAAACTCAATACCACGACGGGCTGGTTGAACTTAAACACGATCACAAATAAGATTTTTCTTTTTTACAAACTCAGAGTAAAAATAATTTTAAATTAATTGAAAATTACACGAAATCTAAATAACGTTTGGAATCGACGAAACAATACAGTATAAATTAATTCTTTGAATAAAACCTAAAATTTTATAACCCCATAAAAATATTGTCATAACCTAACTCCCACTCCATATGATCAGTGCCGTTTACATTTCACTACCATTATATTTTTAACTATTATTTATATTAATTTTAATTATTAAATGGAGTTCAATGAAATTCATATTAGGAAATTTCTATACTATTCTCCAAATTTCCTCCAAGTTTGGGTCTAATTGAACACGCAGTTTTCAAACTATAGGCTTGCCAAATAATACCGTTGCTGATCCGAAAGCTGATGTATTTTTCTAGAAGAAGTGGATAGAATTTCATAAAATTCAGGCCTACTTAATTATCTGTTAACCAATCCCTAACTTCCCTCCAAATTAGAGCCAAATCGAACTATAGACGAATCAAGGAAAACACGATTTCGCATATATACCAGAAATTCGACAGAATTCAAAAAAATTGATATTGAATTATTTTTTCACCATCTTTTATCTAACTTTGAGCCAAATCGAACGAATCCTTTCTGAAATATTGGCACATCTAAAAAAATACGTTTGCGGGGGCGTACGCGGAAATGCTGGATAGAATTTGATAACATTTATATGGGATCATCTAGGCACCAATCCGCATAACTCTGAAAATTTCATGAAAATCAGATGAACGGTAATAGGTGATATGACATTACATCGATATGACTACAGACAGACAGACACTGAATCAATTTTGATCCTTGATGTCTGAAACGTAAAACGCGAGTGGAAATTTTCGATTCTGAGCACAAAAATTTGTTTAACCTCTCGCTTGTTTTTACCTTCGATAGTGAGGAAGCAAAATGTTTAAGAGCTGTTTACGGATTATCCAAATTATCTGTACACAAATACATATTACTACTAATGCTTTAAAATGTATTTTTATTTCACAGATTACAGCAACAATAAAACAATAAAGCTGTTATGGCATCAATACTAATTACAGAACTGTTGCCTATAACAAAGCAAATGGTTGCCTCATTCCACTCCACAGTTGTGCTTTTCAAGGCCGTAGCTTATGATTCATGCTCGCCTTCGTTTGTTCCGTACTAATCCATTCATATTATACTAGGTTGAACTATTTCCAAACCATTATGGTTCACAGTATAACAAAAGACAACACAGTTTAAGCTGGATTTAGATATTTAAAAAAAAACCACAAATAAACAAAAACAAGATAGGGAGGTTAGACATTTCTGCATTGCATCACAGAAGTTGGGGATCATATTTTCCCTAACGAGTTATAATATTTTCAAAGGACACAAAAAGAAGTTAAAAAACATAAAAGAAGGCCTAAAATAATTAAAAGGCCATGGAGATGAAGAAAATAAATTTAAATCGTATCAGGAATCATTAAATTCAACATCCCTCAAGCAAAGCAAACAGTAAATGAAGTTCTAAAAGCGACACTAGCGCTTATCCAAACCGCCGTAGTTTTATCTAGAAATAGTCAAATTATAGAAAAGAAAATTTTATTTTCCCATAGTTTGTGAAATGTCTAAACGCAGCTTTAGAAAATTACAACTGCTTACAAAAATAAAGGAGCATCATTTTAAAGTCCATCCTAATAGTTCTCATAATTCAAAAAAAGAAAATGAATCTTCAAAAGAAGCCTTTAGTGTATGTCACGTTCAAGCTCCGTTTGGGAAGTGGGGAATCTGTAGTGGGACCCCTTGTCAGGACTATTTATATTGTGGAAATAAAGGAATACAAAACAATTATTTTTGGGGATCAAATGCACGACGGAACTAGATTTTATCTAGTACTTTGTATTTATAAAATAATGATCTTTGAGTCTCTCATAGGGGGCCCTTCGATTATCATATAAGGCGATGAAAAGGTAAAAAACATTTATTTATTATATGTTATATTACAAAACATTTCTGGACCCATTGGAGGGGGTCCATAAATTTGCGGAAATAAACAAATACAAAAAAATTATTTTGGACAAACGCACGGGACATTCAGAGGGAGCCCTTAATCATTATTTGGTGATAAAAAAGTACAAACAACCTATGTCGCGGACCCTTCGGAGCGACCCCAAAAGTTTGCAAAAGTAACGATCTTCGAAGACCTCTCTGGGGTGGTCCCAACCATTCAACGATAAAAAATATTTATTATATTTGCGGTAATAAACGAATAAAAAACCATTATTTTATACACAACAATGTTCTTTGGGACCCTGAAAGGAGGTCTCGAGTCATTTTACGGAGATAAAAAAGTACAAATCATTTATGACGGCGACCCATTGGAAAAAATTTGCTGAAACAAACGATGTTAGGGGCCCTCAGAGGGGGTTCCCCAATCATTTCATGATATTAAAAAGGTACAGAACATATAACTAACATATTAGATGCCCCCAAAATTTGAATAAATAAACGAAAGGGAAATAAACGAATACAATAAAAAATATTTTGGGACCATACCACAGTACTAGATAAATCCAAAAAATGATCTTCGAGGCCCTGAGATGGGGTCTCCCAATCATTTAGATAAAATAATACTAAACATTCATGCTACGAGCCCATCGGAAGCGTCCCAAAAATTTGAAGAAATAAACGAATCCAAAACGTTTATTTTTGAGGTATTAGGCTTTTCTAGTTATTTTATTGAGATATTTCTATATTTAGAGCAATGATCTGGAACAATGATTGTCTCCTTAGCGATCGTCAATTAGCCGACCTGGCCAGACTGGGCCAATTCACGTTAATGACTCTCTATAGTAAACGTCAGTGTTTGTATGTAAATTAATTAATTATAAAATATAGTTATAGATTAATGAGTCAGTACAAACAAAATAAATAAAAAATCATACAATAAGGAAAAAGAAAAGAAATCCAGAGGATTTGATCCATAGGATTAGTGGTAAGTGAAAATTAATAATGAGTAATTATCTAATTAAAGATATCTTCTTTAGTTCTCCTATCTCCTATTCAAAAAAACAATTTTGGACCAACGAAAAAAAAAAAACTGTTTCCTTATTAGGTAGGCTTCAGCCCGAAAACCTCTTCCTGTGGATTAGCCAGTGTTTGCACATGAGAAAAAAGTGGATCTACCATTTTACTATTTTTAAATTAGCTTTCTCGATTACCATTTCTAACCACGACAAAGTGGCATTTCAAACATTTACGAAAGGGAAAGGGATTATGACAGAATATTCTTTGTTGGACCCAGTTCCACAACACGTGTTCCAAGCCAGCCAATAAGATTGCTGGATTTAGACCCTACCACATCGGGTGATCCTCACCGGTGAGGTGGCGTGTTCCTCTGACGTCACATCGAACCACGGCACCTTATCTCTTCTCTCTCTTCGTCCTTGTTTTGGTTCCTCGAGTTAGTCGTTTTTGAACGTTTTGTTTACACCAAGATAACGTTGTCATGTTCATTTATGATAACGCATAGTACTATAAAAGGTATTGGAAGTTAAGTATTATCAATGGTTTGTAATCCATGTCAACAAATAACAGATATTATCTGAACTAACTAAATCAGTCTTATGATATGTAAAATTACAAAAAAAAAAAAAGTGTGTAGGACAATTCCATTAATGAGATCATAATTCTCTTGTTTTTTATTGAAAAAAATTAATAAATTTTCATTAATGCTTAACAGAAAAATAAAAGCGTTACATTTTACTATATAGTGGTTTAATATTTTCAATAAATCAAATATGTTCGATGTTTCTCCATACACGGTTATTTTACTTATTCGCTAAGATAGGATAGTTTTAATTTATATATGTATTTTTTATTAAACTATGTAAGTAATTAGTTAATTAAATAAATAATAGTTCTTTGTTGATTAATTAAACTATGTACATAATAATTATCAAAAGTACATCAAAAATTTACTGATAATTTTCTAAAAATAAATCTAAGTATCAAAAAAACAAACGGAGGTGCAATTTCAAACAGTCATTCTGTACAAAATTAAATACGTCATATTTCTTCAACCTTTTCTTTTTTTTTTTTTTAAACTTTTTTTTATTTTTTTTTATTTCTTAAAAACATTTACAACTGTATTAAAAAAATACGTCTAGTAAATTTGAACATAATGTATATAATGACATGAAAAACATTTGCTGAGTAACTACCCAATGGTAGCACTCTAATGATATGTTTACATTAGGAGAGCACGGAGCCATCTTCTTTTCAGACACCTCGGAAGGTTATCAGGAATTGTAGAGGAAGCAAGATTAGAAACGAGAGGGTTGGGATGATTCTGAAGTTTATTATGGAAGGATAGGTATCTGAGTTTTAACTATTGTTAAAAAAAAAAAAAAAAATATATCTAATTTCCGTTTCCATCTCAATGGTACTATAATATTACATCATCATCAGGATTGTAAATGTTCTAAAATTAGCTATTTTATCAGATGATCAGAAATAAATTGAAATTCGATAACATGATTTTACTGTCCGGCTGCAGTAAAACTAAATAAAATCTAATAAAAAAAGTGTAACATATTATAAACGTCGTGCTTTATTGTCATGAAAACGCTGAATGAAGTTTATAGAAAATATGTTTTCTATGTATAAATAATGTTTCAAGTATGAGGTTTTGTAAATTCCTCATCATTAATACAATAAATACGAATATTAAAAATAACTAAAATAATATAACACAAAATTGCAAACAAATAGAATATAGTTTGTTTTGTTTACGAATCTAATTAAGTAAATGTGCTTTGGAATAGTTCATAATATCTTTCATGTCATTATATTATGATTATTCAACGTAATTTAAAAATATCCATTGTTAATTTATGAAATAAGTAGATATACTGGGCACATTTAAAGAATAATGCATGACATTTATTGGTGTCTATCTTGGCTTAATGCCAACGAACCTCAAGTATGTTTTTAGCAACACTGGGTATGTGTTGGACCATAAAGTTGAACAGCCATACAAACAGTCTGACGTACATGTAATTGATGACTTTTTATTTATAACATTGAGACTAGAGTATTTTTTGGATAACAAATAACATTTTTTTATAGAACACGGATAGTTTTATTTATTGGAATAATTATGGGGTTATTAAAGGTTAATCTAGAATCTATATTAACTTCTAAGTGACAAATTTAGCCCAACCGAGAGAATTTCCAACTTTTATTCATAAATGGGATGATTTCAGAGCACTTAGTGTAATGGCTGAATTAGCAGGTTCAATACCGGTTTCACCATTCTCTTTTTTTGTGGGTGGAGTGGCCGAATGGGCTAACGCGTTGTGTACAGGACCGCCGTTGCCTTGCCAACTTGATGTATGATAAATGATACAAAAATAGGTATGAGTTCGCGTCTCGGTGCCAAGGCGTCTTTTAAACCACCTGGCCCAGGAAAACCCCCTACAGCCTTAACGGCGAGGAAGGGGAGAACCTCCCCTCCCAAAAAAAATGGATGATTTTTGTCATATTTGATAAGATTAGCGCATAAACAATGGGGAGGTTAGAACGACATATATAAAGTAGTGGCAGTATGATTTAGAAGCATTACTGCCCTTTTAACAATATTATTGTATTTATAATTGGTAAATGGTTGACTGTCGTGAATAATGAAGAGAAGAATAGTTGGGGTGATCAGTCAAAATAGAAGGCAAAAATAAATGATAATATTTATTTTTATCTTCTATTTTGATTGATCACCCCAACTATTCTTCTCTTCATTATTGTATTTAGTTTGATTGAACAAAAAAAAAAAAAAAAATATATATATATATATATTAAATTATAAGAAGCGGAGTATGCTACGGCGTGTGCAAAACACACGTTGCTAGGCAACCTTATAAACCGAAGTTCACATGTTAACCAATTACAATTGAGTTCTCGTCCCAGTTCGGGGGATCTTTTAACTTTATAGCATAAAAGACAAGGAAGAGGATTTCATATTTATTTTATTCCGAAAAAAAAATTAAATTATAATAAGGTTTTAGAAAGAAATAACAAAATTATTATAAGGCTGCAGATTTAACATTTTTTTCGTTTTATATAATACCGCTGTAAATCGGAACTCGAATCAGATTCTGCAACATTAATTCTCCACGAAGAATTAATATTTTTATTGAGAAATAATACCTTTTTCCACACGAAAAAGAATTAATAAGTCAATAGTGTATGCCTGTGCGTGTGTTGTTTGTGTAAACACATATACAAGGTGAGTTGGGAAGAACTGACCCAACTCCAGAAGTGGGTTGCACACAGGTAAATAATAAAAAAACAAAAACTAATTTTTTCTTAACCAATTTTCATTTGTTAACATTTTATTGCTCCTTTCAATTTATAGAATAGCCTTACAGGAGACTACTACTGAATTATTTTTACGATTTGAATTTCAACGACTAACTTTTTCCTGATACGTGATTACATTTTATAGTTCTTTTCCAATAAAAAAAAGAGTGTATATTTTTATATTTAAGTATCACTCATAGAAACAAATATGAACCAATAAAAAAAAAAACTTCAGAAGAGGACTTCATCCTGAAAATTCCTCCTTCCTCTACGTTGTACGCAAGTGGTATAATATACACGCTGTAAGAATGGATATCTTAGATAAAGAAGAAAAGAAAAACATTACACAAAAGAAAATATATTACAACTATGACGCAAAAAGTAAATGCATCTTCCGATTTCACCAGAGCCACGGATTGAGGTCAGAAGTGTGTACAACTACCGTGGTTGCGTACTCGCTATCGAACTGATAACTGATTTAGGTCCAAAGTAAATGAGATACGCACGGTAATCCTTATTTTTTGAAGATGATTAATTTTCTTCGAAGAATCTCAACATCTTAAACCTTATCTCTAATGTTGTATAGTCACTTTAAAGCTAAGAGTATTCATTTATTAAATACCTTGCCCCAGATCCAATGGATACAATATACAGTGGCTCAATAGTTCAATTTATATTACAATGAAAACAATAATTATTGTAATCAATAAATATACTGATAATATGTTCTTTGTTGTTATGTTTTATGTTCTGTTTCTTGTTTCCGGGGTATAAGGTGGCTATTGGTGCACGAAATATTATAGTTTATAGTCATGATATAGTGAATAACCTAGAATAAATAGATATCTTGAAAAGAAACTTGAAAGAAATTGCGCAAAATCTGGGACTAAAAACAAATTTAGTTTTTAGCATAATAATGACTAGTATTGCCCAAAAAGACAAAGATCAAGACTGGCAAAAAACAAAAAAATCATTTTGTGAATAAAAATAGTTACTGATACTTGACAATTTTAATTACTATATGTAAAGAATTGTTATAACCAATACACTTTTGTGACTGGAAGACTGTACAGTATTAAAGAAATACATTCAGTAAATTTGAACATATGTATATAATGATATGAAAACACTTGATGAGAAACTACCCAATGGTAGCACTCTAATAATATGTCAATATTAGGAAATCACAGGGTCATCTTCTTTTCAGACGCCTCGGAGAGTTATCAGGAATTGAAGCAAGGTTAGAAACGAGTGTTGGGATGATTCTGAAGTTTTTCATGGAAGGATAGGTATCTGGATTGGACCAGATCTGAAACATAAAACACATTAAGGTCATTATGGATGGTTTTATTTGTAACACAGTAGGAAGCATTGAGAATTTTACGAAGGATTTAGGACTGTAAGGATTGGATACGAGAGGAATTCAATGGTTCAGTGGAGCCCCATAGCTTAACTCCGTAAGTCCAAATAAGGCTTATTATTGTCATGTATATGAGGCTTTTGTAATTAATTGGAAGTTTAGAGCGTTTGTCTAGTAAGTGCTGAGGAAATCGGAAACGTCGAGCGATCTCTTGTCGTTTCAGTCTTCTATGAATTTTTATTAAAATAAAAAAAAACGAAATATGAATACAAGCCAAGGCTTTAATGCACCAGACAAATATAGGTCTTGAAGGAGTACAATAATAGATTAGTATACCTTTAAAGATAGTTGTGTCTTATTGCTATTGGACTGGAGGGATATTTTCTAAAGGGACAAGCTCAATGGCCAGCTTCTCCACTCCATGTCCTGGATGGTTGTTGCTCTAGTGCTCTCTCTCAGTCTCCACTTGATGTCAATTCCAGTGACGCGGATTGTCAGTTCCAGGAGCGCTGAGATCTTCTGGAGTCTTGCTTCGGCTTTCACATGTAGAAGACAAAGCCCAGCTTGGAATCTCTTAGGCGAATGTAAATATTGTATATAGATAAGTATGAATGAATTTTAGATATTTTTGTTTTCTTATTTATGTATAACAATAATAATAAAAGGGTTAGCGAACCCGAAGGTTCGATGCCGACACCACCAATGGCTTATTACACACCTCCCTCCATCGTTCGCCGTCTAAACCCAGTCCCTTCAGATCGGCCTTAACGCTATCTTCCCACATTCGCTTCGGTCTACCCCTCAGACGTTTACCATTCGGTACTGCAAATATTAACCTTTTAGGAATTCTTTACTTCGTTACTAACCTCATCAATTTTACAAGCCCATTTGATTCGCCGCGATATAATTACCTTAATTATATTAACCGGATACAGTTCACGCAATTCGGCGTTGTGTAACCGTCTGAACTCTCCGGTTAACTCATCCTTCTTCGGTTCGAATATCTTATTTATATATATATTTTTATTTGGATCATAGACGCTGATTTATGAAAATTATTGGAGAGGCCAGACTATACGATCACGGGTTGAGGAAGTGGATATGGTTTGGAATACATCCTATATGCAATATATAATATATGCCTGTATGGAAACTTATCATCTAAGGCAGGAAATGAGTTGTTTCAAGCCCTTACTGTTGACACAAAAGTGTTAAGTCACACAAAATACTTTAAACTAACAGTACAGCATTTTAATAGATGATTCCTTTTACAGTTTAGTTGAGTTAATAAATCCACAATAGAACACTGTTGTATTGTAGCAAATTCTACAATACCTGCTAGTAGATAGATACAGTTCTTGTAATTGAATTAAAATGAAATGAACACGATCGATATGTTCATGAAGTTAATACTATAGCAATTCGTTGCTTGGCTCAAGCCCCCAAGCCCCTAGTAGTCGGCGCCTATGTATCTTGATATGTATGTAACTTATCTACTATGTAACAGGTATTATGTAACATATCTGTATGTAACTTGAATTTACTTTTGTTATCTACTGATATTGTTGCCTTTTATTTGTGAAGTTCATATATTATGTCACTTTAATCATTATCCTTTCTTTATCACTACTTATTATTATTCTTATTTTATATATTTATATGCCCATTTTGTTTTATATGCTATATTTTTTTAAAAATTTTGGTTTATAATTTTTTTGTTTTATATACTCATTTATTTTTTAAAATTAGTTCTTAATATTTATATAAATATGTAATTTTTTTTTGTATGCATAAATTATACTAATACTAATTAAATTTAGCACTAATATATACTGCTCTTGGATGTATCAGAATGTATTACTATTTATTTAACAAATATAGATAGAAAAAAAAAAGCAAGAAAGCAAGCTAATCGCTATTTAAGTAAATTGTTACTTTTTTGTGTGTTGAATAGACTATCTGGATGAAATTGCGTTGTATGACGAATGCATTAGTGAGAAAGGTACCTATTTAATGTGCAAATTCTAACTGGTGTATACTAGTACAAATATATTTTTTTTTTTAATTTCTTTATTGAGTATTATAACAATCTGTCTGTTCGACATTGGTTATAGTGAGGTAGGATGACATTCACACCATATGTACAAAAAAATAAAATAAATAGAACAAAATAATAATCAAAAGTATATACAATAGACAATAAAATAAAATAACCTAAAAAATAAGAAAATTAAAACTAAGGAAAAAAAAAAAAAATAACATGCATACCTATATACAATCAGGCGAGGGAACTCCAGGAGAACCCTGCGCTCCAAATATATTAAATGTTGCATATTTTTATGCAATATAAAATAACTGGTAGATATTTTTATACGCTTCATGACCTTGCCAGAATGATATTTCAACGTAATACATAAAAAGAAACGTATCCTACACTGAATATATACATTAATTGTAAATATTATGTTTATTGTTTGACAAAATATACAATATTCGATTTATAAAATAGAAATAAAACTAAGTTTACAACGGATTGCGACATTATCAGAAACGGATGTTTACCGCTTCCGAGGTTACGAAATATTTGCCTAATGAACAAACTACGCGAGGGATCTTTTGAGATGACGTTGACACTGTTTTTATTTATTTCAATCTAAAGAATGGTAAACCGAAACTGTACAGGAGATGGTTATAAGTAGGAACCTAACGACTGGATAATAACAAAAGTTATAATTAATATTAGAGAAGTTCGTTAGAAATGGCAGGAATAAGAAACACACCTACACAAATATAAATTTGTCTTTGTGTCGAATTTTTGTTCTAAGTTTCAGGGCTTAGCAGAGACCAGGTAACTAATGAATAATGTGGAAATAATGTAATAGGTAATTTAAGGTAAAATAATTCAATGTTTTGAACGACTATGTTCGTGACATAAAGTTATGAATTAAATACACAGTAATATTTAACACTTTAACGATACATAACAACACAGTAGGCGTAAACATACATTCATAAAAGCATTATATTGGCATGGAAATTAAAATATCCTCGTTGTTTGGACTGAATTGCTTGTGATATTAGAGTGCTGATTTTCACATTCGATAGTTTACCATTGTATCAACGATAGGTGTAGTATTCATAACAAGACTACACATAAAAATAAGTTTATTTTAATTAACATAAGCACATCCCAATATTTACAGATACGTAAATACAAATATTGTTATTTATAGTTCTTAGAATGTTTATGATTATACCATAGTTTAATCATATTATTTTGTTCAACTTTCGGAATAAGGTTTAGTATTTAAAATAATAATTTGATTGATGTTTGAGGAAATACACTATTATAATTTTTTAGTCTTCATAAACATCAAGATATTGCTAGAAAATAAGATTCCATCTTTTCCCGTTGCTGTTAAGTGTTGTTTTTTTAACAACAGCATTAATTCATGTTTGTCAAAATAATAGCTCATGAATTATTCATTCGTTTTTAATCTTAATACCTGAATTTTTCCTCATTTTGATTGTATGCAAATCAGTCGTACGATATAGTTTCTTGATTCATTTTACATTCTTTTGTTTTTATATTTTAGCAAAACAAGGAAATTCACATGCTTCTACGGTACAGTAACTTTTTTTATTTCTATGTACGTTTTAACAAAATTTTGTATAAATATAAGTATGGTAATTTCATTTTAAACGTCATTTAATTTCATTAAAAACGTCATCACAATTCTCACTAGAATGGAAATAATATTAATATTTATTTATTTTTTTTTATTGAAGCAACGAAAAGCCAACGAGAAATATTAAAATAAACCTTAAAAAACAATCTTTTTTACACAGATATATATTATGGTTAAGTACAGTTGTGATTATTAGTTAATAAAAGAATATCTTTTGGATCTACTTCTTTGCTTGAAATGAAGCTGAATTCAATTGAGTAAAAATATTATTAAGAAATAATTTATTATTTTGAATTTAGTTATTTAAATTCTACATTGAAAAGAAAATGTTTTAAAAATTGAATCAGAAAATATTTTATCTCGGATTCCATCACTCAGGTGAAACAGATAATTTATCTTCGCTGATTCATCAGGTTAAACAAACGCTGGCTCAAGCCAATAGAATATTGCCTCAATGAATCACAGATTCATTGACATTGTTCAACATTTAATGATTGTAATAAGTGACTTGAACTGTTATTTAATAATGTTATTTAATAATTTAATTAATAGTATTCGTTAGAACTAGATAACTTTTCAATCATTCAACATTACTATTAATAATAATAAACAACTCCGAATCACAGAAGGAGAGATATTGTTAACGCTTACAGCGTTAATTTATTTATTTATTAAAATTAAAAAAACTAAGGTGTGTGCTTTAGACCACACAATAGAAATAAAAACATCAACAAGGCGAGATTAATAATACGAAATATAAATTATAAGCAATAGCACATTATTAAGAGGATGAAATGCTGAAAAATTTCCTTGCTTAAAGTATGCTGGTCCGATTTTCTGAGATATTTTACCATAAAACTAATTATCATTTGGTTTTCGACACTATTTATTTTCCTTTTTGCCTCTCTAACACGGCGTCGCCTTAAAAAAAAATTTTGAATAACAGCTCATTACAAAGAAGATAAAATAATGAACAAATATATACTGAATATTATATACACAAATTTAAATTTTATTAAATTAGGTTACCTTTTTTATTTTTTTGGTTGATTAGAAGTATTCATTATTGAAAATTATAAACAAAAAAGGATGGTAATGGCTATAGAGATAAAAAAGTATTCCGAGGAGAGGAAAAACGAAATTATTTATGTTGTTAATAATTTCATAAACTTGCATTGATTAATGGGATTTGATGAAAATGGAATATAATTCGACTCCATACCCCAAATCAGCGCATATGTAAGCGAAAGTAATGAATGAAATTAGCTCAAAGTGGTACTGACTAATTTTTTTCATTAATAATAAAAATAATACTGGTAATAATGTAGTGGTAATAAGATGTGAATGAAACTTTCAATTCTGAGAGAAACGAATTTTTTAACGTCTCGAAGTTACTTTTATTACTTGAATACAAACAAAGCTTCTCTACCTTCTGTAATAAAAATACAAAATTAAATGTATTTAGTGTTCATATATTCATACTAAATCCTAACTGAATTCCTGGCAGTCCGATATCAAACATGTACCGAAAATATTCTTAAAATATTTTGTTCCACTCCCTGAATATAAACAAGAAAGGTGGTTCTAAATGAGGTGGTGGAGGATATCAACACCAAACTTCCTAGGCCAGCTGATAAAATGGCGGTTAGTGGAAAGGAGTGATAGTGTTTGTCTTCCAGAATTCTCAAAATAGATCTTTAAAGTATAATGAGTTTGGAGAATGTTTATAGATACGTTTGTTAGGAGTTAACAATAACTTAAAGAGAGGGTCAAGAATAGGAATTTTGTTTAAGTGAGAATGTCTTTTAAAACCCGTTCGAGTTCAGGAAGCTATTTACTAAACACCTACAACCCAACCCACGGAAGCCCATCCCAGCTAATGGTCAATGGCGCATCTCTCCCTCTCCCCCAAGATATTTTATTGCTCACCTCTTCTAAAAAAAACAATGCTAGCGAAAGTGGCATTACAAAAATCGTAGATTATATACAATTGCAGTCCCTGTAGTTTATTCCATGCCTTCGTGTATTTTGGTTTGAAACTTTTCATTCTAAAATTCATAAAGCCGTCTAAATGTGACCTCCTCAAAGAATTGAAGCCCCGTCAAAAGATGCCCCAATCAAAAAATTTGAACTTGCGCCATGAAACTTCCTTCTGTGCACATCTGACCCAACCATTGAACAATGGAGAAAAGACTTGCAGGCTGAATCTGCAAAATAAAATATATATATATTTTTTTTCATCGGTTCATATTTGATTCTGTGACAGATCTGAGTTAAATACTTTGCTAAATACAATTATAATATGTAGTCTTTTAAAGTCGAGATCTTTAAAACACAATTTATCTCATCTCTATTCGTTGAATTTTTTCTGTGGTTGAAGGAAATTAAGGATCGAAGTTAGGATTCCTCACTTCTCAATGTAATTCACTTTCGTTCCATACAATATTTCCTGAAATCCATCCCTCCTTGAAGCCGAAAAAAGAAACAAATACAACCGTATCATAGAATGTTTCAGTTCTCGATGTCCAAACTCTAAAGGGTGATGCTAGCCAAAATTGTCAACAATTTAAAAGTTTATTTAACGCATTGGCCGATTTCGATCAGAAAAGGATTTAGGACGAATATTGTGTTTTTCTTAAGGCAGTGACGTTTTTTATTGAATAAGAAAGAATTGCTCCAAAACTGTACAAGATAGTTAAAATATTTGTACACCATCGTAAAGTAGACATTTATTTAAAAATAAGCAGTGATTAAATTTACTAAGGTCAATGATAAAAGGGACTTTTAGGAGGTCTGTACAGAGGCCGTACTTTTTGCACTGTTTTCTAAAAAAAATAGTCTGCTTAACGATAGTGTACTTAGATTTCAATTAAACAGTTTTTGAGAAATTCCTTCTTATTCAATAAAAAAACTTCACTGTCTTAAGAAAAACACAAAATTGGTCTCAAATTATTTTTATATATTGGATAATTAAAATCTAAGTACACCAACGTAAAGTAGACTATTTTTTTGAGAAAACAGTGTAAAAAGTACGGCAGCTATGCTACTGCATTTACAGTACCCATACAAGAGCAGAAGTTCTCGGTACAGCGGCCGTATTAAACCTCCTGAAAGTTCCTTTTATAATTGACCTTAATAAATTTAATCATTGTTTTTTCAAATGAAATTTTGTCCACTTTACGATGGTGTACTTAGAATCTAATTATCTTGAATAGTTTATGATAAATTCCTTCTTATTTAATAAAAAAAGTGTCCGACTTAAGAAAAATACAAAATTGGTTTTAAATCCTTTTTCGTTCGGAATCGGCCCATGTATCAAATGAACTTTTTTGTTGGCACTTTTATCAAGCCATTGAAAACCACCCTGTATAGGTAACAGATAGGTTATTTGTTGGTAGATGCAATCTTATTTCCAAGGTGTCCTGCAACTCAGTAGTCCTAATAATCTATGCCAAGCTGTATTTTGATCGTATTTTTAAACAAATTTATTATTATTAACTTAATATTTATTGAATTAAAATAACTAAACAGAGAAGCATCTAGAAGAAGAAAAGGACAGGATCAGCTGATGCGGTGACCCAGAAAGGAACCATGTCCTAGGAACACGTATAGCATCGACTTTCTCAAGGCCTGACGTCAGTAGTCATACGATGTTTTCGAGTGGCGTGTTTTCTTCCCAACTGCTAATTCATGCTATTTATCGTATTAATCATTGTTTATATTTTATTAGAAGGCGTAAATAATTTTTAGCAAATACAATGTAAAAAACATCGTATGTAGAAAAAAAAAACCTACAAATAAATTTCAAGTAAAACATCTTTGTTTCAAGAAAGATGATATAATGAAATTTTGTAAATTTATTTATATAATTGTTGTTGATAATTATAGAGGTGTCGAACACTGATTTATTAGTACTTGGTATGATAAGTATTTGAATAAGCAGTATTTAAAAAAAAGAATATAAATAAAAAGTCATATTTTTAAATTAAGTTTATTATAATATATCACAGATCATAGAAAAAATTAAAGCTGTACAATAATTCATTGTAGCCTTTTTTTTGCTGAGAACACAGGTGTTCTGGGCACGACTGAATTTCAAATCACTTTTGTTCATAACTAACAGTGAATCCCAAAATGTTTTGTAAAGAGCTTTAAATTAATGTTGACTTAAACATTATTAAACAAGGAAGTTTTTCCTAAATCGGTTATCTGTAGTCCACTGGTAGAATGATAAAAAATAGTAATGTCGTTGAAGGAGGATCATCCTCGGGTGACCTCTGATTTTATATCCAAATTCGAAAAAAATCGGTCCAGTAGTTTCGGAAAAAATGCGCGGACGGCGGACTAGTAGTGCATATATAAAAGAAAGTGGTGGACAGAATTAAATGAAATTGACACTACATTATTTTTTCACCAAAGTCTACCTTTTATCTAACTTTGAGCCAAATCGAACGAGCCCTTTTTGAAATATTGGCATATCTAAAAATATACGTTTGCGCGTGCGTAAGCGGAAGTGCTGGATGGAATTTGATAAAATTGATATGTGACCATCTAGGCACCAATCAGCATAATCCCTGAAAAGCTCATGAAGATTGGATGAGCGGTACTAGGTGATATGCCCGCCACATCGATTTGACTACAGACAGACAGACACCGAACCAAATTTGATCCTTGATTTCTGAAACGTAAAACGCGAGTGAAAATTTTGATTCTGAGCAAAAATTTTTTTAATCTCTCGCACGAACGCAATGCTTCCCTACCTTCGGTTGTGAGGAAGCAAAAATAACGAATTATCTATGATTTTTCCCTTTATATAGTTTTAACTCTATAGTATTTAAAGTATATCTTGTCTTGTTTACAATCAAGAAATTTTTAGTTACCGAAATTAAGTACTTTCTTTTATTTTTTTCTTCCTATTCGAGATAAAATGTAACTTAAGGTAAAACAGAATACTGCTTTTCTGCGGAAATCATAGCTTATATAAACTTTTTTCTAGCTCGTGAGGTGTGTTATCAACTGTTTAAGTACTCCTCTTTCCTCAAGAGACATCGTGTATTTATATTTTATGTATAGATATATATATATATATGTAAATTTATATATATATTTACACACAATTTTTTTTGTAACATATATTTCCCTTGAAAACTTCTTCTTGTACGGCGCTACTTAACGCGTGGAGACATGGCCTCTTGCAACTTTGACCTTCAGTCATTCCTATTCCGTGCTGCTGTCCTTCAGTTTTGGACCCCAAGCATCGTGGATCGTGCATCTGCAGATACGCCATCAATCTTCTTCGTTTGCCAAAGATTTGTTTGCTAAGAGGATATTTTTTGGGATTTGACCCTCAGACATTCTTATATCGTTTCTAACCCAACTGAGACGACTTACTTTAATAAAGGTCACCACATCAGTTTCCCCATGTATATACCTTAATTAAGCATTATTTCGCTGTCTCTAGACTCCATTTACATGTCTTGCACCCATGATTCTTCTCAGGATCCATCTCTCAAACCTTAGCAAGGCCTGTTCTTGGTTCCTGATAGTGATTCAGCAGCGTTAGTGAGTCTTGGCATTACCAATGTCTTATAAAGGCGGGGCCATTATAGTATCTTTTTGCGGAGACAATTCGGCGATGTATTTCCTGTGCAATGTCATTATGGGAATTCACTTGTGATCCTAGATATATAAATTCTTCCGCACGCTCGAACTAATTTGACCCAATATGCATGTATGGTTCTCCACGAGGAGGCTGTGGTCATGTATTTTGTTTTTGTCTCATAAATAACGAGACCCATTCTTATAACTTCCCGTTGGAGCTCCAAGAATACGTCTTTCATGGTTTCATAGTTTCGTCCCATTACGTCTATGTCATCTGCGTACCCGAGGTTCATTGCAGTTCTATTAAAAATTGAAATTCCAACGTGGATTCCAGATCTTCTTACTGCACATTCCACGACCAAATTAAAAAGTAGGCACGCAAGACAATCTCCTTGTCTAAGCTCTTTACGTGTGCTGACACACTCTGAGGTCATACCCTGGATACGGACATTACACTTTACCATCATGATCATGATGATCATGATTAGGCGAATGAGATTCGCAGGAATTCCCAGTTCTAAGCGTTCTCCGTAGAGGAAATATCGTTTTCGAAATTTTCCATGATTGCGATATTTTTACTTACTATATACTACATATATAGGATAATGAAAGTAAAAATAGTAATGATCATATTTTAAAATGTCGTTTTCGGTTAGGCAGTGCTTGGTTTTGGCATCAAAGAATGTCAATTTACTTAATTGGGATCAGTTGGTTCCATTGGAAAATAAGTCTGTAGATAGTTTGTGAAGCAACACTATACAGCTATCCCTGAACTTATAATAACTCATTATTGTACTCGCTCAAGACCTATTTGATTCGTACCGAAGATCTCTGTTTTGTTGTTTTGTATCTTACTAAGAGTAAAAAAGTTCATTACTATAGTCCGAGGTACCTGTTTTTATCAAATTCACCAGAAACTTCGTGAATAGCTTCATCGTGATATACAAATATTTTATTTACGAAAATTGTCGGAATTGGGGCATTTTTTATCTGGAGCTCTTCAAACTTTGGCTATTTAATTAGGTAATGAAAATTCATCAATACCCATTTGCTTTCCACTTGGATCGTAAAACAATTTGATCGCAAAATATAGAAAAAAGGTGGCCTAAAAAATATTGGCCGTTTGGCCATTTATAACCTTTTGAAATGTTTGAGTGTGTAGGTCAAGCCAAAAGGTACTATATTTTTGTAGACCTTTTTTTTCGATTTTGTGATAAAATTATCTTTTCGAACTTTTTAACTTTGTAAATAAACCAAGTTTGCAGATCTCCAGATTTAAAACGCCCCAATTTCGACAATTTTCGTATATAAAATAATTGTAGGTTACGATGAGATGAAGCAATTTACGATGTTTTAGGTGGATGTCAATAATTTGATGAAAAGAGGTCGGTACCACGCACTATAAAAGTATGGATAGTGAGTATAGATGCCATAATCTGGATATTTTGTTATATATATTAAAAATATCAAAAAGATTCTTAGATTATAATAGTTCCCATCAAGTCAGATTATTAAATCAATAGTTCATTGAACGATCTGCAATTAATATATAGCGTGTAGATTATTGTTCTTTTTAGTGTTTTTTTTTAAAGAGAAAAGTATGATTCCGCTCTTTAAATATGTTAACATCACTTTTCATTGGATCAGTGACTGTACAATCACGCAACAGCTATTACTTTATCAGACAAAAGATATTTTTAACAATCACATTCGTAAAACAGCTGTGTCTGATTCATCGTTACCTTTATGATTCCATGAGTCATTTATTAAATCAAGAGCTAGAACCAATATTTAAAGATTATTGTTCAAAATTACTGTTTAATCTCAATTATAATTATCATCGATTTGGAAACATAAATATATGTTTCAATATCCACTATTTTTCCTCCATATTTCATAGTAATGGGAATGAGTAGCTCAGAGCTCAACTACCAATCAGAGCTCATGGCAGAAAAATTATTCTGTTTAATCGGCCGTGGGGCGGTCCTGGGGTAGGTAGACCCTCCTGTGGCACACCCAGCTTCTATAAAATGGGTACTATTAATTAAAATAATTAATTAAGGGGGAAAACCTGGCGGTTGAGCGTGATCCTGGCCCAATCTCCTCCCTGCACAACCGTTGGCATTGAAACAGTTCTTTCCCTTAATAGTACTGAACCAAAAGACCCTTCATGGTTTGTAGTGTTACAGTTTTATTTTATTTCATAGCAATTAAAATATCAATAAGGTATCTTTATGTAAGTATAATGAAAAAAAAATCAGAGAATACCTTTGTAAACCTTATCTTACAGAAGAAAACACTTCAATAGATAAATTACCAATTTTTCAATCGGACATTCACTAAGAAATGACAGTTCAAGAATTAATCTAAAATGTACTCCACAAAAATACTAAACAAATCGCTGTGATTTAGTTATTTTCCATTTCCAGCAAATGCAATTACAGCTGCAGTATTTGAACTTCACCATAGGAATTTTATTTAAAAAAAAAAAAAAAAAACAATATTTCGGCTATTCTAATGGGATTATAATTTCCAAAGGAATATAATTTATGTCAATAGTAGGTTAATGAATATCGCTGAAAGTGATGCTTTGAAAAATGATTTTGATATGGTCGTGGTACTGATTCGCTTTTCCCTAGTTTAGTGATAAATGTGCAGTTTAATGAAACAAAATTCAAAATGTTTTTCAATTAAAATATAATTACATAAAATTATTTAGAATTATGTCAAATCTATAAAGAAATTACGGAGTAGCTCAGTGAACAGTGCATTGTGCTTCTACTGTGATAGATAGTTAATTATTGTTACAATAGTCGTGGATCAAATCTGGGAACGAGAACCCCTTATGGGGCACACCCAGTCTCTGTAAGGTTGATACCTTAATTAAATAATTGATTAAGAGGAAAACAATGCCGGTTGAGCGTGATTTAGGTGCAATCATCTTCTTGAACAGCCGTTGAGCGAAAACAGTACTTCTTTACAAAGTACCCTCCATGGATTGAATAAGATTTATTGAAAAACTGAAATTCCCAAATACTTTCTATGAAATCAATTTTTCTGCCAATTAAAATTCCTATATAAAAAAAAATTTAATTCTGTAGATTACTTCTAATAACGCATTAAAGAAATGACACAATAGGAATCATATAAAAATAATTAATAAAATATAGATATCTATTTTTTGCTGAGCATTTAATAAATAATTTCATGTTAACATGTTGTTTTTTATATATAACCATATCTCAGTTCCTTTACAGAATTTTATAAGAATAGAGAGAGGGAAAATAATGAAAGACTGGCAGCATTTCTACGACTGCGAATATGCCTCTAAGGGTAAGGAACATCATGCAGTTCAACAGAAGATAGCACTGGTTCCATGGTTTGCGACTCTTAAATCTCATCTCGACCGCTCCAGCTTAGTAAAGCTGACCAGGCTTAGGATAAATTATAGTAGAACTAATAAATATCTACATCTGATAGGTATAGCTAAGAGTGGTCACTGTCCAACATGCCAATGCTTGGAGGATCCAAGACACATTGCCTTCAAGTGCAAAGATTCGAGAAGCGAAGAAGAATTAGTTTAGGATCGCAAACTACGGATGATGGAGCTAAATTTCTTCGGTCGATGAATAAAGATAACGCCCGTGACGATTAAGTTTTCGAATGACATAAAAGCAGTTATATAACAGAAGTCGCCTCTTATACTTGTTTAATTGTTATGAAACTACTGTCACCTCAGTTTTTAGCAATTAGTCTTTCTAGTTTAAGTTCTATATAAGTTACATTCAATGATTATCTATCTATAATTAATTAATAAATATCCAGTGTAATTTCATCTTATTATGGCAATTAAAATATTTTACTGGCAAAATAGGACTTGCTTTTACAAGTCTTAAAGACAAAAAAGAAAAAAAAAATATATCTTGGTTAATTCATCATAAAATTCAATGATTTGATGATGAGTCATCATTTGGGAGATAATTTTCTTCTTCAGATGGGACAAATAATCACATCTCCTGAAATTTCTAGAAAAATAGCAATGAAAAAAAAAATTCATTTGGACTTAACTCAAAAAGTATACAATTTATGGTTGCTTACAAAATTACTTGGAAGGTTACTAAATTTCCTACAAAAACAAAAAATCACCGAAATCGGAACATTAGTAGCAAGCATAGTTGCAGACTTCGGGGAGAAGATACGGGGGGGGGGATCGCTCTCCCCCTAATAAAATGTTGAGTGGGGATATCGTTTCGCCCCTCCTCCAATAATTTGAATTTAAAAAAATTAAATTTATTACAAATAAGCTAGATGAATGAATAAAATATGTAAACTAAAATCGATTAACAAAATAAGAAAAGTCAATTGGCTAAGGCCAATCTATGTAGGTACGTGACTATTTTATGTTGACCTAAATATTCCTATTATTAAAATTTCCATTTATCCTTGGACAAATTAAAATTTCAACATATCCTTGGATTTTATGATTCATTCCCCTTTCATCAGGACACAATTTTCCCATGATTTTCTTATAAATTTTCTCCAATAAAGGTGGAAAAAATATATTTAATAAGTACAATTATAAATATTTTGTAGACATTTTTATATAACTAGTCAGACTGTGAAAATGTGTTGTTTTTATTTGAAGTTTATACAAACTAAGAATTCAAAAGTATTTTTCAGTTTTTAACATTATTCATTTATAGCTAAAATAGTTCTAGAAATGTATCCATGTTATGGAGACAGCCTCCCTTCCTCTCTTGTTTAATATATACAAATTGGAATAAATCCAATTGTTTTGTTCGGATATTTTCAAGTATATCCACAATCACATACAAAAAAAAAAAAAAAAATCGCAGAATTGTCTAGACATATATACATAAATTTATTTTTAAATATCCAATATTATATTTGTTCGTTTCATAATAATTATGTGGAATTTGTACAAATAATATGAACTACTGTCCTTTTCTTTTTTTTTTTTTTTCCCATCGCCCTCTAATCAAAATGAAAAGTCTGCCTGTCTATTGTAACAAATAGTGTTGCCCTAACTCGGTCTTGATCTTGCACTTTGCAAGACCAAGACCAAGGCCGTCTAACTGTTGCAAGACCAAGACCAGGAATGGTAAAACAAATTGTTTTTTAAAAATAAAAATTAAGACAAAATAGTTACTAATAGTTGACAATCTTAGTTACTATATGTAAATAATTGGTAAAACAATATACTTGCGTTTAACTCCTCTAATTTTTCATTCGGACTTATTTAGGTTTCTCCTATCTAAAAAAAATACAGTAATATCTCTACAGTAATAAGCTAATAAGTAACTGCAATATTCATGCGCAAGACCAAGACTGAGTTTGCAAAAGCAAGACTCGTCTCGGTCTCGCATTTGGCCAACACTAGTAATAAAGATACAGGCAGTATGTTTTGATTTATTTTTATGAATACACTATTGTATTGAATTGAGGAACAGAAAATTAATACCTCCATTTCATAATAAATTGCATTAACTTATTTATTATATTGTTTTGTCATTTCTTCACTGACCAATATAAAATGCTAATTAATCGTAAGGTCAAACTCGTATTATTTATTTTATCATTTTATTTTATTTTCTATCCTACTCTGCTTCTAAGGCAATACGATCAGCAATGATATCATACACACACCTGCACGACATAGCACTGCTGCAAGTGGATCTGTAAACATTACGTGTAACATTCTGAGGATTTAAAAAATAACTTTGAGTTGAGAAACTTAAATTGTAAATAGTTCGATACATTTTCAAGCACTCAGATCCTCTCCTCATAAGGTGCTGTCGGATCGTCGACATTTGACTACATAACAAAGCCATTGATGAGGCTATTGAACTAAGGACACAATGAGCAATTGTACTCGTTCAACGTAGAACCTAACTCGCGGAAGTACCTGGCTTAGTACCTTGAAGAACCTCCGGGGACGTCATCATGCGTATCACATTGCATCAGCCATTAATTACTCAGCTGTAATCTCTGACCACACCGTATACATAATAAACAAGCTGTATTAAAAGTTCACAAAATTATAACTAATGTTATAAATACCAACTCTGACTTTTTCATAAATAGTTTAATGACATCAGCTCTAAACAAGTGATCAACTGTTTGACAAACAACTTATCAAATGTTTGTAAAGGATGGAATCTGAAAGAGCCTAGGCACCAATGGGGAATCCTCAAAAATGACAGATGGTTTCAAAATGTTGGCCAAAGTAAGCTAGCTGATGAGAGCTTAACCTATTCTGGCAGGTTCACTCAATAAATACTCTAGTTAAAATAGAAATACACATCTTCAATTATGAAAAAATACATATCATTGAGTAAATAAAAGTTAACTAATATACAAAAAAGAAAATGAGAAAAACAGCTCCAGGCTAATAAATTACAGAAAAAGGAAAAAGAAAGTTATACAAACCTAAAATACAAAAAAAAAATAAGCTTGCTACTTAACAAAACATAAGAGTTGTAACTCCAGCACATTATTTAATAAAGCGAGCCTATACAATTGTTTTGCCACTAATCACAAACTAAACATTTACAAATTGGCGACAAACTCTGTAAATTGTAGTGGTGGGCCTATAGTAGCAATCTGTTTAATTTAGTTTAGAATAGAATAGAATAGAAAATAATTTTATTCAGGAACAAAGTCCCTTTAGAATAACAAAAAAAAGTGGCACTTCCGATTAGCCGATTTTAACGAAAAAGTTGCTGTCACATCCGGCCCATATACCAACCTTAAATACTTAATATCAATTTCGTACTACTTTTCGTTTATGAGCTAGACTACGCACGCACGCACGCACGCACCCACCCACCCACGCACGCACGCACCCACGCACGCACGCACGCACGCACGCACACACACACACACCCACACACACCCACACACACCACACACACCACACACACACACACACACACACACACACACACACACACACACACACACACACACACACACACACACACACACAGACCATTTTGCAATACTTGGTTATTTGAACTCAGGAGACCTCAAAACATGTTTTTCCGTTGAAAACTGAGATTCGAAAATTTTCACGATCGCAATACCATTACTATATATTACATATATACGTAAGTGAAAGTAAAAATTACAAAATTAAAATATTATGTCTGATCTAAATAAAAACAAACACAAAAAGTAAAAAGAAACAGAAATAAGTAAAGAAAACATTAGTTAAACATACTGTATACAAAAAAAAAAATAAAAATCTATATACAAAACATTTGAAACTATGCCAAGATATTTAAAACTACGTACAGTGTTAAAATATAAATATACAATTTTAGAGAAAAAAAATATAGAAACGATAAAAAAATACACATTACATTCTTCTTAGAAATAAACACTGTCTCTTTAGATAAAAAGAAAAGCCGAATCTGATAGTTAAAATAGTCAGAGTATTTAAGTGATGAATTATATGTGGATACATCATTATGAATAGTAAGTAATTTTAAATAAACAGTTAGCAGGTATCTGACTGTTTTTGGGACAAGAATTGGAATAGAAGGGTTTTAAGTATAGATGGGATGGGGGAATGCCGAATTTTGATAGGAAGAGAATTCCGGAAATTAACAGAACGAGCAATAAAGGAGTTTTGGAATGAGAGAGAACTGTGACAAAGGATGTAAAGATAATTAAAACTGTTTCTATCATTAAACAGAAATAGTAAACTTTTTCAACTCAGATTAAACAGATACAATTTCACTTTCAGGTTTTGTAGGTTGAGACAACGATACCGACGGGAAAAGAAGGAAACACTGAATCTGTTTAATTTAAACAGCTTTCCGAAACAGATACAGAAGCTTTTTAATTTAAACAGAAACCTGTTTCATTAAACAGCTTCTTGCAACAGCTCTACTGTACTAAGACTATTTTGAAAGCTGTCAATGATTTCAAAAGTTGCCCCTCTCAAAAATTCAAAATCCTGTGAAAATATGTAATTCATTGTCGTGACTAAAGCGATCACAGATTATCACCATATGTTTTATTAATATTTCTACAGGAATTACATTACATTAAAAATAGTTTTTAAACAATTACAGAACGACAAATCGATGAACTACTTATTTTTGGTTTATTAAGCTTAAACATAATTGTCAATGTATCCATTTAGTTTTTATGGCTGTGCTCTCAATCAATCTCCGCTGGCTTTAGTACCAGTGACACGGTTGGGAGAGTAGCGCAGGGTTCTCCTGGAGTTCCCTCGCCTGATTGTATATAGGTATTCATGTATTTTTTTTTTGCTTAGTTTTAATTTTTAGGTTATTTTATTTTATTATCTATTGTATATACTTTTGATTATTATTTTGTTTCTATTTATTTTATTTTTTTTTGTACATGTAGTGTGAATGTCATCCTACCTCACTATAACCAATATCCAAGAGACAGATTGTTGTAATACTCAATGAAGAAATAAAAAAAGAGTTTTTATGGTAACATTTTGTTATTAGTTCTCAGGAATTATTATTCATATTCATAATGTTTTCCATTACGTTCTAGAACTTTGTACGTTTGATATCAATGTTTTTGAAATCTTTTGCTTGGAACGATATATTATACAAGTTATGTTAAAATAGAACTGACAACCAAATATATTACTCTTAAGTAAGCTCCAATCCCAATATACTTTATGGCTAGCTTGCTTTTGCTTAGCACGACAAGGACAAACAATTATTTTGGCACCACCGTTGTACCTGTCCAAGATGAAGAACTTTTACGATTAGCTATTTATAGGTCTTCTGTTAGCATTTCCAAATGCCTAAACTTATTTGCCAACTTTTAGGGCATAAAATACTATATCCGTAACAACTAAGGAGTTAAAACCTGATATTTTCTTTAACGAACCGTTCAAATAGAAGTATGACCTTCAGTAATGTCAAACAGAGTGGAAAAGAACAACAAACAACATTAAAGTTTTTCTGTCCTTTTAACACATACAAGTACAAAATTGATGAATACACCAATAAATGTAATACAGATAAAGGAGTACAATCCCTATAACCTTTAATATATTTTGTTTAGTTATCTATTATTAGTGAACTATTTTCGGTGATACCCTACCCTTGACACTACTGAATGAGACAGTAATAATTTCAACCAAGGTCCGGAAAAAAGCGACAAAGGGAGAAGTAAACAAGTTTAATATTACCCAGAGATAACATAAACCATGTTTGCTGTATCTTGTAAATTGAATTAACCGTCAGCAGGAAACTATATATTTGTTAATTATTTTAAAGTTTTCAAGAAATTTAAGTGCAAAGATAAAGTAATATATATATATAACTGTAGTGATAATAACTATAAGCAGATTTGTTGTTTTTGAGAGAAATGGTAACATTTCTCAATATACAAAAAAAAAAATCTAATTATTGTTTCTGTAAAGTAAAATAGTATGTGCAGGCGCAGATTTTTTTTATTTACAGTAGACTTCAGCTTAAACGGCTCTGTGGATTCACTAGTGGTAGTGGTAGAAGAAAGAAAAAAAGTTTCACATACTCAAAAGCACTCATAACTTTGTGAGATTCTCAGGATATAAATTTAATTTTTGTTGTTTTGTGGTTCAAACAAATTTAAATATATTGAAATATAGACAAAAACGTTTTCTATACTATTTATAAAGTTTGAGTTTTATATTATAATATCTATTTACACTTCAGTTTATGCCTCACAGGTCAAAATAATAAAAATCAAAAATTAAGTTGTGATAATTAATAGTTGGTAATAATTGTCAGAAATTAATTTTGATTTTTATTATTCTAATGTGAGGCATAAACTTATGTGTAAATAGACAAAAAGGATTTTGTTTATTATTTTTTTATAATTGACCGAATATCAATAAAACAGATAATATTTGTTTATAATATACTATATGATTGGTATTATAGGCATGGCGAAGGATAGCACCCAGCAGCTCGTCTTCCAGGTCATTGTTTACTTCCTTCATTCTAGAGAGATCTCTCATCCAGCTTCTTTTTAGTTGTCTCCTAAAGAGCATGTCAGTCTTGGCCATGTCGTTTATCTTTTGTGTCCGTTCGAGTGTTAGTTCCGTGTTAGTTCGAGATGAAATCGAGAGTAGCGTACGCATGTACTGGTCGATAGTTGGTTGTCGTAAATTGTTATGTAAAGTTTTGTTGTTTAGGTACCAAGGAGAATTCTGTTATTAGTTTTAAAATTTTGGATTAAAATATTTTTTTGTTTTTTTTTAACCGTAAATCTGAGAGGCTTATATCCAGATGAGTTTGAGTAGATAACTTTATGAGTTTAATTTTTGTCGAATTTTTAACATGGATTTGGAAAAAAATTGAATAACAACAAGTTTTAACAAGTTTCAGTCACTTGTTTAAAGACTAATTTCATTTTGACTTTTGGTCCCCAGGTTATTCTTCTGCCGAATATTAGTCCAAGGTTCTGTGTTTGAACATTCTGAAAACATGAAAACATTCTGTGTTTGAAGAATTTGGTTATCTTCTATATTAACTGGTGGGCACGTGTCTCGTCGAAGTGTGAATGTACTGTTGTGATTTGTCATGATTTATTTTTGAAAATTAAAAAAAACAAATATGAGACTAAATAAAGCTAATTAGAAATTATCTACGCTTCCTATGATTGAGGAAAAAAATATAGTCTCGTTTCAGACTATGTTTCATTTTTTCATCACTAAATCAGTATCCTTTAATTAATTTACAGTCATAAAGTTTAAATATGCTTAAATTTTTTTTATATGTCTAATTTTATCACTATTGTAATTAAGTATGAATGTTTTTCTATTTATTTCTTTTACTTATCATTTATTTAATTTTGCTACGAATTTCTGTATTTTATTTAATTTTAACTCTAACTTACATTTCCTTGGTTTATTATATTTTTTGCCTTTGTTATATAGATGTATATATATTTTTTTATTATTTATTTATTTTTCTTATTTATTTTTTATTGTATTGTATATATGGTATGAATGTGCCTCACTCAGCTTTAATACTCAGTGCCCTTAAGTGTGGCAAAATGTATTATTTCTCAATAAAAAGATATATAAAAAAAAATTATCACATATGTACTTTTTAAATAATGTATAGTTTTAGATACTGTATTTTCATATTCTGTCAGTGGTGTTAGTATGTAATCATTACTATCAGTATATAATTATAATGAACAATAGACTTCCACTTATCCGTCCTCGTCAGGACCGAGACATCGCCGATTAAGCGGGAGAGCCGGTTAATACTGAGAGTATAAAAATAATATATACAAAAATCCAATATTATTTTAACTTCTATATGTGCAAAAATTTTATCTTTCAATGACACAAAACTCGATTTCTTTTTTCACTCAGTTTGTCACAATAGTTTATTGAACGAATGGTGTAACACAACTGAAATGAAGAACGTAATACATAAACAAAAACCTTTCCAAGAAAATATGTCATGTCTTACGTCGGTAATATATGCAGTTACATTGCTGCATCTATAATTACGCAGTTCTCTTCTTCATTTCTTTTTTCATTGTTCTATGAGATAAATGAATGATAAGGATTTAGTTTCAAGAATCAATTTTACTTCGAATATATTTGTTTTATTGATGTTCGGTCAATTATAAAAAAAAAATAATAAACCAAAATCTGTTTGTCTATTTACACTTAAGTTTTTGCCTCACACCAGAATAATAAAAATAGATAATTTAGATAACTTGTGATAATTATTTATTTGTACGTTTCGGAGTACAAAGGTCCCCCAAAACGTAGAAATAAATAATTGTCAGAACTTAATTTTGATTTTTATTATTCTGACTTGTGAAGCATAAACTTAAGTGTAAATAGACACTATAATATAAAGGTCAAACGTTTTAAATACTATGGAAAACCTTTATGTCTATATTTCAATACATTTAAAATCTTCCGAACTGCAACACAACAAAAATTAAATTTATAACCAGTGGTTGAGAATCTCACAAAGTTAAGAGTGATTTTAAGGATGTTAAACTTTTAGAGCCGGTTAAGCGGGGGTTTACTGTAAATTAAAAAAATCTGCGCCTGCACATACTATTCTACTTTACTGAAAACAATAAGTAGACTATAATTTTTTTTGTTTGTTTATTGAGCAATATTGCAATTTGTCTCTATAGACATTTATAATAGTGTTCAGAGATCACATTCACACTCTAGGTACAATAAATAAAAATAAATTATACAGACAAATAATATATATATATATATATATATATATATATATATATATATATATATATATATATATATATATATATATACAATAAATAAGAATAAAATAACCTATAAATAAAAAAAGAACACATACATACATATATACACTATTTACAACCAGGCCTGGGAATTCCGAGCCAGACTTGTCCCTCCAATTGTGGAGGGGAAATCATGACTCCAGGAGATACCTGCACTACTCTCTCAACCGCGTCACCGGGACTAAACCAAGAGAAGAATGATCGTGAGCGCTTTAGCCACTCATGTCGTGAATGGAGAATCTGGCCATTGGCAGAAATATTTAATAATAATAATAATAATAATAATAATAAGGCTTAGCGAACCCGAAGGTTCGATGCCGACACCACCAATCGCTTGTTACACACCTCCCTCCACCGTTCGCCGTCCAAACCCAGTCCCTTCAGATCGGCTTTAATGCAATCTTCCCATCTTCGCTTCGGTCTACCCCTCGGACGCTTACCATTCGGCACAGCAAATATTAACCTTTTAGGAATTCTCTCGTTACTAAGCCCAACAACTTTACAAGCCCATTTGATTCGCCGCGATGAAATTACCTCAATTATATTACCCGGATACATCTCATGCAATTCGGCATTGTGTAACCGTCTGAACTCTCCGGTTAACTCATCCTTTTTCGGTCCGAATATTCTACGCAATACTTTATTTTCAAAAACCTTAAGACGCTGCTCATCCCTTAATGTAAGCGGCCAAGTTTCGCATCCATAAAGAACTGTGGGTAAGATAATTGTTTTATAGATTCTAATTTTTAAGTTTCGGGACAAGAGGCGCGAACTAAGTAGTTTTGTCACAGAAAAATAACAAGCATTCCCCGCCTTCAGTCTAACCTTAATCTCTTCTTCAATTTCGTTTTTTCTAGTTATCGTAGAACCTAGATACCTAAATTTATCTACCTGTTCAAACATATTACCATCTATATCGATATCACCAGTAGTATCGCCATTTTTGCAGCTAACCATATATTTTGTTTTATCCACGTTTATTTCGAGTCCTAGTTCTTTCCCGGCTTTCATTAACGTTGTCGTATTTAGTTTTATAGTTTCAACGTCTTCGCTTAACAGTACCAGATCATCAGCATAGCCCAGCACGGATGTTGTCCCGCCCAGATCCAACCCTTTCTCGGTTCGCATTATCTCCCTAATGGCATGTTCTAATGCCAAATTGAACAGGACAGGCGAAAGAGAATCACCCTGTTTTAAGCCCGAACGAACCTCAAATTTTTCGGACAAATTATTACCGATTCTAACTTTATTGAGTGTCTCCGTCAAGCACATCCTGACTAGATTTACTAGTTTTTTTGGAATCCCCTGCTCGATTAGAATATTATACAGTTTCTGGCGGTCAATAGAATCATAAGCCTTTTTAAAATCTATATACAGCTGGTGAACAATACCGTTATACTCCAATTTTTTCTCTAATATTTGCCGTAAAGAAAATATTTGATCAATAGTCGAACGATTCCGTCTAAATCCGCATTGGTAGTCTCCGATAATTTCCTCGGCGTATTCCACGATTCGACTGGTTAAGACTAAAGTGAATATTTTATAACATACCGGAAGGAGTGAAATTCCTCGATAGTTATTACAATC
Organism: Nezara viridula; assembly: GCA_928085145.1. Taxonomy (NCBI): domain Eukaryota; kingdom Metazoa; phylum Arthropoda; class Insecta; order Hemiptera; family Pentatomidae; genus Nezara; species Nezara viridula. Next base: position 118,260,835 of record OV725082.1, read on the forward strand.
CGTCCTCGGACCCTTTTTGTGAATCGGAATAAGAATAGATTCTTTCCATTCTTCAGGTAATTTCTCGTTCACCCAGATCTTTTTAACCAACCGATGTATTTTAGAAACTCCAGCTTCTCCGCATGCCTTAATTAGTTCAGTAGGAATATTATCGATTCCCGCTGCTTTATATGATTTTAATTTTCCGATAGCTACTTCAACTTCCTCTTTACTTGGTCCTTCTATTAACGGTTCAGCACTCTGGTACTCAGAAGGAGGACACAGATCATAATTTCCCGTATTTAAAATATTGTCAAAGTGGTCCTTAAACTTATTCAATATGTCAGCCGGATCGGTCAGAATATTGTTATTATCATCCCTAATTCCAGACGTTACGGGCCCTACATATTTACGTGATCTGTTTATACCTTTGTACATGTCTCTTACGTTATTTTCGATTCTATTAGTTTCTATTTCAATTATTTTATTTTTAAGATACTCCCTTTTTTTATTTTTGAGCAATTTTGTCGTTTCGTTCTTTGAGATTCGGAAGTATTCCAGATTGTCTTCGCTAGGATTATTTAGAGCTTTTAATTTAGCGGCTTTTCTTTTTTCGCACATGTTTAAGCAATCTTCATCAAACCACGGTTTGTTATTCTTATTTTCCTTTTTTCCTAGACACGAGTTACCGACCGCTTTAATATTATCTCTGATCTCTATCCATAACTTGTCAATATCCTCGTTGTCCTCGTCAGGAAGCTCTAAAGCTTCAAACCTATTCTTAACATCTAGCTCGAATTGGTTTCTAATTGATGGATTTTTTAATTTTTCCAAATTAAAATTCTCAAAATCGAAACGGTTTTCTTTTCTCTTTTTTATATTAAGTTTTTGTCGAAGTTTCGCGATTACTAATTCATGATCCGACCCACATTCTGCTCCGCGATAAGACCGTACATTAATTATACTGTTTTGCCAGCTGTGTTGTATTAAGACATGATCGATTTGATTTCGTGTTTGCGAATCCGGTGATGTCCAAGTATATTTATGAATATCCTTATGTTTAAACGTCGTACTTTTAATTATCAGGTTTTTCGAGATGGCAAAGTTTATCAGACGGATCCCATTATCATTACTATATTCGTGCAAACTTTCTTTACCAATCGTCGGAATATAAACTTCTTCCCTTCCTACCTTTGCGTTCGCGTCACCTACAATTATTTTCATGTAGTTTCGTGGTAGTTTATCATAAACCCATTCGAGTTTATCGTAAAATTCACTTTTGACTTCATCGTCACTGTCTTCGGTCGGACAATGTATGTTTATTAATGCGATTTTAAACCAACGTCCCTGAAATGTAGCTACCGAAATTCTATCACTAAAGAATTCTACGTCCCTCAAAGCGGATAGTAATCTACGCCTAATTAGAAACCCGGTACCTAAACAATGATTCTCGCTTCCTCCGTACCAAATAGTGTACTTCCCTTCCCTCATCGAGCCCTCCCCTGGCCAGCGAACCTCTTGCAGAGCCACGACATCCAAATTGTACCCATTTACCTCATTCGCGACCGATTTTAGCCCCCCTGCTGTGTTTAAACTCCTTACGTTCCACGTACCAATATTTAAATCCCTATATTTCAACTTGCACCATGAATCCCCTAAAGCAGTCCCCACCCGGAGACCCGAACGGGGGACTAGTTTACCTCCGGATAATGAGCGTTTTACCTTAGGGAGATCCATGACTTTTTGTGGTGTTTGGTGAACTAAAGATATGTGAGTAGGGCGTTCAATCCTACGTCACACCCTCCAGCAAGTCTGGTGGGCCCCTACCTCCAGCAAGTCTGGAGGTCCCCTCCCTCCAGCAAGTCTGGAGGGCCCCTCTCATTGTTGGTCAGCGAGTCCATCGGACTTAGCCGGGAGGAACTTCCAAGAAATTTCCACCGACCATCCCCACATCCGCCACCCGTGGGACGCTCCCCATACGCGGTAATGAGCCCGCGCGAGGTGGCAGAAATATTTACAAACTATAAAAGATCGCGGGGCCTATAATTAAGAAATAAGAATGGTTAGCCAATAAAGCGTGAAGTAAAATAAAGCAAGAAAACATATTTAAACAAATACAAATAAGATATGGAATTATATTTGTTGAACCAGTCCTCAGAGTACAAAGAGAAGCGCCTTGTTCCACCATTGGTCGATCGTCGCTTGAGTGACGTCTAGAAATACGACTGTCACTTATAGATTTTAATCTAGTACTGTCGCCGCCAAGAACCTCCTTACACTGCGTTAGGTTTGTTTAAGATATTTCATAATATTTCCACAATTAATTCTCAAAAATATAAGAATAAATATAAACCTAGATGAAGGTAGATGAAATGTTTATATTGAGAATGAAGATATGTAATTTAGTACTACTGGCTTATCCACATGTGTGTTTTCGGACTAAGGCACCACCGAAATAAAAAAGTTAAATTATTATTTTTTTCATAGGTAAGTTATAATTCAGTACTTCAGCTACTAAATATAAGCACGTGGCAAGAAAAACAAAATATCCGTATTATTGTTTCCGTGAGTTAAATTTTTTTTTTTAGACTAACCTTCAAGTTTTATTAAAAATAAATAAACAAATAAAATTTAAAGAAATATGTCTCTCAAAATTAAATTCTGCTAATGTGACAGAGCTAAGAAGAGGAAATGAAAATAAACTGCTGCAATCATTCAAACAAATCTCATTGTTTTGCAGATCAACATTGATCTCATCGTATAGTAACTATCGACAGGTATAGTCTCCGTTTTTTAAATTAATATCTAGAGGATTATAAAACAGTACAGAAACCTTATGTCAATATCTCCTACATTTTTTACTTTCATTCATCTATCTTAATTCCGTATCTCGGAGTTAAAGAGCACCATGTCCGTTTCCTATTTATTCAGGGAGCCAATTTTCCATAACTTTGACCTATTAAAATATGTTTCTTAGTTACTAAATTATTTACTTAAAAAATACATGGTGTTGTATACATTCGGGGTACAGATTTATTTTTAATTATTTTATGCTTTTAAGGTTAACGGGTATGTTGGCAGTATCAGAGTGATGACAGCATAACATGTACCGCCTACAAGTAAAGTTACTTACATTTTTGCAATAAACTGTGTACACAGAATAGATTTTCAAATATCTTCAAACTTCTATCCTTCATTCGCGATCTCGTTTTAAGTCCCCTTTTCAACGAAAATACACGTTTTGAGGTCCCCTGAGTTCAAATAACAAATTACCTCAATATGACGTGTGTGTTTGTGAACAACCTAGCCCGAAAATGAAAATTCGAACTAAACTGATATTCTGATTTAAGGTGGATATTTATACAGCTGGTATCCAAACCCATCCTAACACTGTCATCACGACCTACGCCGATGGCACTTGTATCCTATCAGTTAATAATGACCCTTTAATTGCATCCCAAAACCTTCAATCCCTTATAAAAACCTTGAAGAATGGTGTAAAAACTAGAGAATAAATTTAAATTCCAATTAACTTTACCCTCCGTCGTAAACTTTCGGTTTCTTGTCGTACAATATCCTTCAATGATATTCCACTTATCCGTATTGAACAAATCCGTTACCTACGATTCCAATTGGACATACTTCTTATTTGGAAACCGCATACAACACTGAAATAATAATAAACTGCTGCTCCAACACTTACTAGACAAACGCTCTAAACTCTCAATTAATTATATATGACTCATTTTCATGACTATAATAAAACTCATATGGACTTACGGAGTTGAGCTTTGGGGCTCCACCAAGCCATCAAATTCCTATCGTATCCAATCCTTACAATCAAAAATCCTTAATGTCTCATATTTTGTCACAAATAAAACCATATATAAAGACCTTAATGTTCCATATGTCGCTGATTTAGCCCAAGCAAGATATATATCCTTTCATGACGAACTCCAATCCCGTCCGAATCCAATTGTTTTCCCGTAAATCCTTCTAGATTTCTGACAAGAAGATGGGCTCGTGATCTTCTTACTTAAAATTATTTAGGGAGTGCTATCATTGGATCGTGTCTCCACAAGTCTGTTTGTGTCATTACTCTTGATTTCCTCATATCTATTAGTTGTATTTATTTAAAACAGTTGTAAATTTCTAAAAATAAATTTTGAAAAAAAAATGTGGATATATGCCTGGAATGTTACAGCATATTTTTCTTTAAGATCGAATAATATGAAGTATTATAATCGATTTTACATTTTTCGTACTTTTCTCGAAAATGACTCAAACGATTTTGATAAAACTCCTCATATCAATGTTGAATTAAATGATGTTTAATACCAGCCAAGTATTATCCTTACGGAAATAGCTTCAGTGGGTTTAAATACCGAATTCTCAAAATACCTTCTTCTAGCTTTATTTTTTTTTGTTTTCTTAAAAAAATAAACTGTATCTTATTAATAGTGATAAAAAATGGCTTCATATAAATTACGAAAAATAATTGATAATGAATTAAAGAAGGAAAATAAGTTTCTAGGTTGAAAACTAAACGGAAATAAGATTAGTAATAGATACAGCCAACGATTTTAGAAAAAATAATTTCTGATTTATAAAGCCGTAGGAGGTAGTAGATAATGAAGAAAACTAATAACTAATAATTCTTGCTTTTATCATATTTAATAGAACTTAATAAAATTTCCGCAGAAACTGACTGGAAAATTATAAAATTTATTTCTAGCTTGATGAACCTTAAATATATATAAAAATATATATACAACATATAATATAATATATACAATATATCTACAGATATAATGGACACGTGTAATTATCAGTATTCCCAGCTACCGCATAAATTAAATATATGATCAAATGAATATATAATTATTGCATTTTAATAATCATATCTACAAGGTGAGAAGATTTTATTTAAATGGTAGAATGAACCATATGGTTGGATGACTCTACTGAATAATTTTAATAATATACGAGAATCAATAAATTATTAAATATTCAACTTATTCTTTTTCTATAGTAGAAAAGACATTTTCATTTTGGTCTCAATTTTAGAAATTTATATTACTTGCTGATTATTTTTTTTCAATTAAACATTTAATCGTTTATTCACATTAAATATTTTCTTAATATAATAATAACAATGACATCCTTTATTTATTCCGCTTTAAGTCCCTTAACAATAAAATAACATAACAGAATTATGGGTTTTAGAAACTAAGATATAAATAGATACAAATAACAGAATAAACAAAAAGAAGTAATATTAAATCATACGCTTGCTTCTAAAAAACTAAATTAAATAAACTAAAATAAAATTGAAAACGAACCAATAATTTACATACATATTTACAGAAAAACCTATTTACAATTTTTTGAGAACTGAATATATAGTATATAAAGCGATTGAATTGGTGGATATAACAGTGAGAAGGTTATTGTAGCAACGGATGTAGGAAGGGATGGAGTTCCATAGGGATGAGAATTGAATAATGAACAATCTGTTGAACATGGCGGTTCAGGAGGTCGTTTTATATAAATCTGAAAACCGAGAACGGGTATCGAACAGAGGATTTTAATTATAGGAGCTCGGAGATGTGTAAGGAGCGACGGGATTGAATGAATCGGAATACAAGGGTTGCCACGAAATACTTTAGACGGCACGAAGTTAAAGTCCTTAACTTCAACTCTTCATACGGGAGACAGAGGCATCCATTTTGTGACCAATAATTTCTTGGTGAAGTTGGTATCTGTTGTAATAATTTCTGTTTTTTCATAACAGATATGTATTCCCGTTTTCTCGGATATTTCTTTCAGGATGTTTACCTGTTTTATGGCTTCCTCTCCTGTCTCTGCTGATAGGGCTAGATCATCTGCAAAGGCCAGGCATTTTACTTTCTTTGTTCCTATTAGTGCACCTTTCGCCAGAATATTGTCATAATTTTGTCCAACACTAAGTATAGGTGACAAGATGTCGCCTTGCCTAATTCCTGTGTTTATTTTATAAGTGAATAGTTCACTTATTAGTCCCTGGAATTTTATTTTTGAAATGGTGTTGGTCAGTGTCAATTTGATCAAGCTTATTGTTTTTTGGTCTACTCCGTATTCCCTTAGAACTTGGAGCAATATATAACTGTCTATCCAATCATAGGCCTTTTTAAAGTCTATGAAGGAGATGAAGAGATTTTTCTGGGGTCTAGCCCTGTAATATTTTATGATCAGTTTTTGGCTAAGTATTTCATAATAAAAACATTATTATTATTTTTTTTTTTTGACATTTAAAGTATATTAAATAAAAATTCTGTAATGGAATGTTATGCTATTAATGAATATTTTCCACTGATTCTTGTATTTTTTGTATAGTAGGGGTTCGGGAAGAGGCCATGTGTCTCCTTGCGTCAAAGGGGATTTCAGGAAGGTGGCTCTTTTGTGTTCGTATAACTGGCAGTCGTTTAAAATGTGTATGAAAGTTTGTGGAATCAGTCCGTCGCAATCAGCATGCATTTGTCGCTTTTAAGTGGAATCTGTTTAGATATTGGTTAGTCGGGCCGTGTTCAAGAAGGAATTGGGTTAGTTTATCCTGGGATCCCAACAATAGTTACAAATGAGGAAATATTAAGGAAGCAACGAGGAATCTACGGGCAGTGGTGTCCACGTTGATTTCTTTGGAAATGTGCCAACGTCTGTTATTTTTTTAGTACGTAGGTTGTAGACAGTGGTGGTATTGTCCAGGCTATGATGAGATATTCTGGGGCTTACATCCGGCATGATATAATCTTTTACCCTATGCCATCCTTAAGCGTTCGGCGCCCCCTCCCCCCACGCAATGACGCACTAAAAAAATTAAATTTATTTTATATTATGTAATATTTTTTATTATTTCTTAATGATATTTACAACTGTATTAAAGAAATACATTTAGTAAATTTGAACATATGGATATAATAACGTAAAAACACTTGTTGAGTAACTACCCAATGGTAGCATTCTAATTATATGTCTAAATTAGGAGATCACGGGGCCATCATCTTTTCAGACGCCTCGGAGGGTTATCAGGAATTGAAGAGGAAGCAAGGTTAGAAACGAGAGGGTTGGGATGATTCTGAAGTTTATTATGCAAGGATAGGTATCTGGATTGGGCAAGATCTAATACATAAGATACATTAAGGTCATTATGGATGGTTTTATTTGTAACAAAGTAGGGAGCGTTGAGGATTTTACGAAGGATTTTGGATTATAAAGATTGGATACGAGAGGAATTCGATGGTTTAGTGGAGCCCCATAGCTGAACTCCGTAAGTCCAAATAGGCAAGTCCAATTATATTCATGTATATGAGTCTTTTGTAATTAATTGGAAGTTTAGAGCGTTTGTCTAGTAAGTGCTGAAGTAATTGGAAACGTCGAGTTCTTGTCGTTTGAGTCTCATATGAGGATGTAATATGCCTACAACCTTCTCCAATTTAAGTCCTCAATCCATTTCCTCACTACAAGATCTCGACCCTCTGACCTATACATTCCTTCTCTTAGATCTGCCTCATTCCAAAACTTCTTTATAGCCGGCTCTGTCAACTTTTGGAATTCCCTCCCAATCAAAATTCGGCATGCTCCCTCCCTATAAACATTCAAAAACCTCCTATTCAATTCCTGTTCCAAAAAAATTCAGATACCAGCTAACTATTAATACTATATACGTATTATGTAGCAATCATATAATCATACGATAATACTTTGTAAGAGATAGTACATACATTTCCTACTATCGACGTATGAATTTCAATACATCTATTTTTTTTTTTTTATTCAATTATAACTAACTTTTTTTTATATATACAAGTAAATTTTTTTTATGAAATGAACTTGATGATCTCTTTTTCGTTTTTCATTTCTCAAAGTGTATGTTTATGTTTTTCAACCCTTATATATAGTTTTGTTCATAGTTTTAAGTGATTTGTTCATAGTTTTAAATGTTTTGTTCATAGTTTTATCTGTATTGTATATAATTAATTGTATTGTATTAATTGTATATAAGTAATTTATCTGTAATTGTTCACCTAAGATTTTATCCTGTCATCCTACCTCACTATAACCAATGTCCAAGAGACAGATTGTTATAATACTCAATAAAGAAATAAAAAAAAAAAGGTTTTATTTACTTTTTATTTTATTTTATCAATTTTATTCATTATTTCAAACTTTTAGGCCTGTAGTATTTTATTCTTTTTGTACTATTTTGTTATTCTAAAGGGATTTAGTCCCAGAATAAATTTTTTTTTCTATCTATCTATCTATCTAATATTTAAAATTTATTTCATTCAATATTTCTCTAATAGAGCTGACTTATTAATGGGCTAAATTTGATCATTTTGCATTTTTTTGTGGCTAGCCCCCTGAAGATTGGCCGGCGTCCCCAAAAAGTGCCCTGGGACAATTACTCTGGTTGCCCCGCCCTAAGGCCACCACTGCTTTTATTAATAATAGAACAAGTTTTGTTACAAACTAGTTAATGTATTACTATAAATACTTATTTTTAATGTTTTTGGTAATTTATACAAAAAAATCACATGATACAAATGGCAATGATACAAAAATAAAAAGGTTTTGCTTTATTTACATGTACTTACGGTGCTATTGTATCTATAAATAAAAACGAAAGTAACAAAAATCTATTTTAAAGTTAGCCTATATCAAAAAGACACAAGTAGTGACTCTCTAAATTAAACCTACGATATAGTGTAAATGATTTCTACGCAATGTAGAAAGTGAAAGTTATGAGAACGACTGGCGCACCGCAGATTTTGTGCAATGGATGAATCCATGCCATAGTGAAGACTCAACAAGATGGTTGGCTAAAAATAGGCGGTTTGTGGACCTAGTTGCCTGGTTCACTGTTGCGAGGGTCATAGGACAACTGCCAAGTCTGCACAGCCCGTGAGCTCTGGCACATGGCCATTATCTTTGGCTTCCATCACCGGCGGCTCAGTATAATTGGAGGGGGGGTGGGAGAGGATATCTGGGGGTGATTCAGGCAAAGGATTTCATTGATAAATATAACAGAATACATGGAGCATGGGGGAATTATATCGAAATATTTGAAACTTATCCAGAGGATTAGAAAACACTATTTTATAAAAAAAACTAGAATGTGTGCTTTATACCACGCGATAGAAGTTAAAACATCAACAAAACCGGACTAATATCAAATATAAATTAAAAATAATAGCTCATGAATGCTATTATAAAGAGGATGAAATGCTGAACATTTCTCTTACTAATAGTATGCAGGTCCGATTTTTAGTTTCTGAGACAATTTAATCCATATCTTCTTCCATAAAACTCGTTATCGGTTGGTTTTTGACACTATTTTTCCCTTTATGCTTCCCTTACTAACTCCACGCTTAGCAGCACACAGGAGATAGTGGGAGAAGAAGAAGCCTCACTTTAAACTACTTCGCGTAAAGATACAATTTTGAATACTTGCCGATAAATAGGGAACAGAGAATAGGGAAGGCCGATAGTCGATAGTTTTCCATTACCGATAGTTTTCCACTATCCTCCTCGAAGGTTGAAGCGGCAGTGGCCCAGAGATCTTTTGTAGCAATATCTTGGAGTTCTGACAATGGCCAGATTCTCCACTCGAGACATGAGTGTATGTGGTTAAAGAGCTCTCTCTCAATCTCCTCTGGCTTTAGCACCAGTGACGCGGCTGAGAGAGTAGCGCAGGGAACTCTTAGAGTCCTGATTTTCCTTCTATAGTTGGAGGGAGGAGCCTGGCTTGGGATTTCCTGCCTGATTGAATATAGGTATGACTGTGATTTTGTTTTTAAATTACTTATCTTTAGGTTATTCTATTTTTTATTGTACATAGTTTATTTGATTATTATTTTACTTTTGTTAATTTTATATTTTTTGTATATATGGTGTGAATGTGTTCATATATCACTATAATTATTGTCCACGAGACGGATTATTATATGTCTAAATAAATTTTAAAAAACAAAAAACTATCGATAGACTTGAAGAGGATTTATTTTCGCTGTATTCTTTAATTATTTACTTTAAAATGCTGCATAAACTTTATAATAATTAACACATATATTGGATACATCGTTGAAGATTTCTGTTAAGGCTCTAATAAAAATTATTAAATAAATAATTCAAAAAAATTATTGATGAGGGAAATACAATTATATAAAAAAATAAATTGTGTTTATTTCCCAGATTTTAGAATTCAAAATAGAAACATCGACGACATATGAATAGTACTTTTTAAATTATTTAGTAAGAGAAAGGAAAGAAATGCTTTTATCAATTAATTTTCAAGATTATAATTTTCTAAATTTGTTTTGATAACATCACTTAGTTTAAAATATAATAAAACTGTAATGGCATCCTTGGAGATTTTATAAATACATTTTTTTAATGAAAAAATAAATAAAATATGTGAGGTAAATGTAACTTTTTTTTTGATAGGCACAAAGTTGTAAAAATATTTCTAAGAACGTAATTTGAGATTAAATTAAATTAATTATTTATCATGAAGGCTTCTTCTTGTTTAGTTTTATATATTGATAGGAATAGCTTTAAACACGCCTTCACACCTCCATCCATTCATTTACTCAATGTGACGTTTCCATTATACAATAACAATTTTTTATTATCAAACATTTAACTTTTACGTCATTATATTATCACTATATCTCGTATATCAATGATGGGTAGAAATATGAAGGCGTGTTATTAAAATTATTCCTTTAAGTATATAAAATTTTAAAGTTTGTGTCAAAGAGGATGATACGAACTATAGATAGTCACTAAGAATATCGATAGTCACTAAGAATATCGATAGGGATATCGATGGTTTTATATGTCGATAATACTGTCGACTATCGCCCATCCCTATCAAAGAAGAGGAAATGCTGAACAATTCCCTCGCTTACAGTTTGCAGGTCCGATTTTTAGTTTCTGAGATATTTTAATCCATATCATTAATATAACCCTTTATCATTGGTTTTCGACACTGTTTTTCACGTTATCATCAATACGTCACTTTAAGATGAATTTTGAATAATAGCTCCTTACAAAGAGGATGAAATAATGTAAATTTTCCTCGCAAACAATATGCATGCCCAATTTTTAGTTTTTGAGATATTTTAATGCATAGGCAAAAACATTTCAATCAGTTGACTCCGGCCAACTTTATCCGTGTGTTACACATTGGATTTCTGACGACTCAATCTGATCCACTCTCCACAAAAAACGTGCAAAATGCGCCACCAAAAAAATATTTCACTTCAATAATTAATAAACAAATTGTTAAAATTAACAATTAATTTTATATTGTAGAGTAATACATACAACACCTCGCGAGAATAATATAGAAGTCTGTCGCTTATTTCTTAGAGATATATATTTATATGTAAAAATATCTTTGTTGTATTTAAGCAAATTAAAAACCTGTCCAAACTGTGGTTTCGTTCCGTATATTTTATGTTGGTGGAAATAACACAATCTAAACTACAGGTTCTATTACTATCTGTATTATCATTATTATTTTTTTTTTGGTTTATTATTTTCTATAATGAACCATTGTGATCTACCAAAATATTGAAAAACTTGACTCCCTCTCAAAATTTGACGTTTTACGTTTCAGGATACGTAGAATTCGAAAAACGAATAAAACGATTTTTGTACATCCGCCTCACGCCATCAGTGCATTTTCTCCGAAACTACTGGACCGATTTTTTAAAATTTGGATATAAAATCAGAGGTCACTCGAGAATGATCCTCCTTCATCGACATTACTATCTGCCTTTTACTTTCAAAATGGCGGCCGAAAAACCTGCGTTGCTATATACTGTAGCGCATAAACGAATGTGCCAATTTCCATGAAACTTCCCTTAAGTCATTTTATCGAAAGTTTATCTATATAACATACTTCAACGAAAAGAAGCTGCAAGAAAAGTTACGAGGAATGGTAAAATTAAATTCCAAAATTTTTTTTTAAAGTTTACGAAATTTCCTAAAAAACAAAAAAAAAATCGTTAAAATCGGACAATTAGGAGCAAAGATAGGGTCCTATTTTTTTTTTATATGTTCTGCTGCAAAGGTTATATATATCCTATGTATATTTTATATATCCTTTGTTTTGGTTTTTGAATTTTTAATGTATTACTGAAATAATGCTAATTTGTTTCGCATATTAATAATGATTAAAAAAAAAAGTTTAGCCCAGTAATTAGAATCACCTTTTATTTTTCTGACTTTGCAACTACGAAGGTAATGCTACTTTAAATGTATAATTGTTTGGAAATAATATAACATTGTGAAATAATTTGCAGCGGTTATTAAACTATTGCATGTTGCTAAATGTTATGGATGTTTTTTATTGAAACGAAGTTGAATAAATAAATATTATGCTTTGTATTTTTCCCAATGATTAAAACCGTCCTTGGGACCCCAACGTTGTGATATAAATCACTAAACCTTTAAATAAACTGCTCTTCCTTTCTTGAATAATGGCGTAAAATCTAAATAATCTAACAACAGATTAAGTATACATTTTTAAGATTCAAAATATATTTGTATAGATATGTAAATTTAAATGTCATAAGATATATAAATAATCTATATGCAAGCATGTATATGTATATACACGATATTAATTGGAAAATATACATTAGTGTACACAAATAATATATAGATATCGATAATCTCTACATTATATAATATGTTTAATATAATAATTTAATAAGATTACACATCGGTAAAGATAAAGGCATGAAGGCCATTTCTTATCATTTAATAATGCCATTAGAACAAGTTGTTTTGGTTTTCACTATTACAAAACAAATACCAGAACTGATAAGCTTACCAAAGTTCACAAAGCATAGTTCAATCGGTCTGTGGCCATATCGGGATATTTTCAACCAGCATCACAGGTCAAAAAAACAAATCACTTCACACACTAACGAATTTTTAAACTTAAATTGTGCCATATTACAAAATATTTTTTTGAAAATAGGTAATATCCTTCTATTAACTACATATACATTTTTTTATTGGTGCATATTTGTTTTTGTGTGTGATCTAAGGCACATAATTAAAAAAATACAATATATTCTACTTTTAAATTCTAACGGCCAACACTGTCATCACCACCTATGCCGATGACACGTGTATCCTATCAGTTAATAACGATCCATCTATTGCATCCTAAACTCTTCAATCACACATCACAAGCCTTGAAAAATGGTGTCAAAACTGGAGGATTAAAATAAATTCCAATAAATCCCATCAAATAACTTTTACTCTTCGTCGTAAACCTATGACTTAATGTCCTACAGTATCCTTCAACAATAGCCCTCTTATCCCTGTCGAACAAATCCGATACTTAGGACTCCACCTTGACAAACGACTCACTTGGAACCCCCATACCAGACTGAAACGACTAGAAACCGCCCGACGTTTTCGACTACTGCAGCACTTACTAGAAAAACGATCTAAGCTTTCAATCAATTATAAACGACTCGTATATATGACAATAATAAGACCTATTTGGACTAACGGAACTAAGCTTTGGGGCTCCACTAAACCATCGAATTCCTCTCGCATCCAATCCTTACAATCCAAAATCCTTCGTAAAATCCTCAACGCTCCTTACTTTGTCACAAATAAAATCATCCATAAAGACCTTAATGCTCCATATGTTTCCGATTTGGCCCAATCCAGATACCTGTCCTTCCATAACAAACTGCAGAACCATCCGAACTCTCTCGTTTCAAACCTTGCTTCCTCCTCGATCCCTGATAATCCTCCGAGGCGTCTGAAAAGAAGATGGCCTCGGGATCTTCTAATATAGAACTTTAATTTGAGTTCTACCAATGGGTAGTTTCTCTTAATGTTGTACATGTCATGTTACCAATTACACACTTACTTATTGTATTTTCTATGTAATACAGTTGTAAATTCCATTAAAATAATAAAAAAAAAAAAAAAAATTCTAATGGATATACCGCTACTGAATGTAAGCACGTCAAGAAAAATATGTACTGACATGATATGAAATATGCTATACAACTAATCGTTTTCTTATTAAGAAAATTCAGAAATTTGAAAATTTAATATGAACGTCGCAATACATAAATTGGGTTAATGGTGTGATATCTTGAATAGTGACATTATCAAGATTCAATTTTTTTAATGACTAATTGTTTGCGTAATACATGATATTTTAAAATGTAAAGTGATTTGCACATCGTAAAGCCTAAACTTCAGTTATTTTAGAATACCCAAAAAAGCAGGAATATAAATTTAAAAAATACTGATTGAGAAGTTGACTAAATATTTAAATTTCACTAATCATTCAAGCAATCAAAAGTGAATAGAGTTGATAAATTGCTTGGATTGGAGTATAATAGTTAGGGGGTAATGGACTCATGTATTGATTTGTCGCTCTTTTATACCGCCTTTTTCTTCAAATAGATTTTCTTTTTATAGCTCGCTATTCCAGTTCTATTTGTCACGAATAAAAAATGAAGAGTCGTTTGAATAGGAATTCATCAATTACTTCCACTAACTAGATGGTAAGTATAATACATAAATTATCTCTATGGGGAAAACTCTAGAGAGTTTAAAACATGTATATATATATTTCTCATGTACACTAAGTATACAGGTAATTTTTAATTGTACACATAAATATTTTTGTCGATTTTCTTAGAAAATAATTGACAATTTCACTATATCGAAGGTCGTTAGTATTGTGTTTTTTATCCATTTAGAACTCCTGGAACAATGCGGTTTATATATATGTATGAATGTACTCCTGGAAAAATCATATATCAAATATCTCCAGCCGTATCATTCCACCTTAAAATGTCTAAATTACCCCCTTCACTTATTTCCACTTGAAACCCGTAGGATCCTAGTCACTTCCTTAATTTTCTCCCACTTTGACTATTGCTGTACGGTGTATGGGGGCGTCTCTGGGGATCTCGAGGCGAAACTAAAGAGTTTGATAAATTGCTTTGTACGATTCATCTTCGGAATCCCAAGGGATGCCTCTGTTTCCCACTTTTATGCGGAGTTAAAGTGGCTTTATCCTTCCTACCGTCGTAAGTATTTCCAGGCATCCTTTCTCTTTCAAGTCATCCAATCCCACCGTCCCTCATGCATCTCCGAGCTCCTTCAATTCAAATCCTCTGTTCGTTCCCGCAATACTCGCTCACGGTCTTCAGATTTATATACAAGGGCCTACCGAATCACTGCTTTCGACAGATCGTTCATTATCCGATTCTCATCCCTATGGAACTCCTTCCCTTCCCACATCCGTCAATCCAATACCCTTCCTACCTTTTAATCCCGCCTGTTCAATCATTTCTTATCCATCCAGTCCCCATGAAAATGTAAATAGACAATACTGTAAATATCTTTATAAATTATTATTTAAGTAATTCAAAATTACTCCATAGTACTAGCGGATCCAGGATTTAATTTTTGGGGAGGGGACTTCAGCTCGAAAACTTTTTTTTCCATAAAAATAACGATCATTATTTTGGTAAAACAAAAAGAAACGAACTACCTATATGAAATGGTGTTTAAGTGATTCCTTAAATAATTTTAAATGTAATTACATGAACAATAATTAAGAAGTATTTTTAAAAGTTTTTTTCCATAAAACATGGTTATATTTTACCATTTTTGGGAGGGAGTTTCAACCCAAAAGCCATCTCTTCTCACCCGTAGATCCGACCTAGATATTAAACTAGGTAAAATTTACTTTGAACGAAAGTAGAGTTTGTCATTGTTAAAACTATTTATGCAGGACTATTGGGCTGACAAACACAGCTTAGTTCCTTTAAAAAAAGTCATTACTTATTTGTGATTTTTTTTTCACACTTTAACTGTTACTACATTTACCCCACTCTTTGGAAAACTTCCTCGTTTAATAAGCATTAAGTCCATATTTATTAAGTTGATGTTTATTACGAAACATTTTGAAATTAACCTCCAATTGTAACTTTGTATTGTAAATTTTAAATTGTAAAGAAATGATGTCATCTAAAATTACCCGTGCTGTTAGCAAAAATGACTACAATTAACTGTTGCAAAGCTTTTATTTCTTGTTCTTCCGTGTTATGGGATGTATTGGATGTATAAATATAATTGCCTAAAAACATACTTTTATTAGTACAAATACAAAATTAAAAACTAATGATTTTTCATGTATGGTGGTTAGGGTTGTCATGTTTTTCTTCCAGATTCCTGTCATAGAAATTGAAGAGTACTTATAAGTGACAACCTCAATGTTTCTTGCCCTCATATTTACGTTCTAATGAAAATAATAGAAGCAATCAGTAGGTTTATTTATTTTAAACCTAAAATTTAGCAAGAGGCATTAAGTTTGTAAATAGGCATCAATTCCTATGACAGAAATCGGGAAGAAAAACACGATTTCATAACCACCTTAAATAAAAACATTTGAAAAAAAATAATTTTAGACATATATTTTTATACATAAAATGTGTTTTTATGGGATTATGTTTATTACGTTAATTATGTTGGTCCACATATCAACAAAAAAAGAGAAAAACTTTAAACCTCAGACTACGAATGTTATACTCACTTCTCTCAAGACGCTCAAAATTAAACTTAAAACAAAAACTGAACGCTTACAATTATCTACTTAAGCCCATATGGACCTAAGCTTCATAAATTTACGACAGCCAAAACGACCCACATAGGAGAATTACAAACTTTTTAGTCAAAAACTTTCAGGACCATAACTACAGCTCCATGATAGGTGACAAACATTACTTTACATAAAGACCTTCAAATGCCAACAGTTAGCGACCACGTACAGATACATTACAGACGATTTCACAATAACTTATATGGACATACTAACACACTTATACAAAGTATGGCTACATTCAACATACCCGAAAATACACTTAAAAGGGCTCAAAAGGAGCTTAAAAAGATGCTAAATTCAAGATAGGAAGGGATGTCGCTGGGCCCTCCTCTCCATTACGCAGATCAAGTCACATCTGTACTTTTACCGACAGCAGATCTCCTAATTGTCATTGCTTATGACAGGTGTAGGTGAAGAAACGGAGTTAATAACAAAAAAATGTTTATTACACAACATCCCATATCACGGAAAAGCTTTCCAATAGTTAATTGTAGTCATTTTGTTGAAAACATGGGTACTGTTATGTGACTAGATGGAAAATCACATAATTTCATTACACAACTTAAGATGAAACTAATTTTTTTTTCTCGAATAAACCTCAACTTAATTAATATGAACTTAAAGCTAATTAAATGAGAAAGTTTTTCTAAAACTGGGGTAACTGTAACTGTTGGGTGATGGTAAAAAAAAATATCAAATAATTTATGACATTAACAGAATTTAGCTTAGTTTAGCTGCTCATAAGCCATCTTTAAATAATTTAACAATGGCAAACTCTATTTCCGTTTAAATTAAATGTTGTCTATTTTACTATAGAGCAATGTTTAGTTACTTAAATCAAATATTTTTTATGTTATCGCTTTCTATTGAACAAAAACGCGAATCGCTTAAAAAAACAAATATTAAATTTTCTGCTTTCTTCTGGAAATTGGGCATTGACTATATGAACATTGTTTGTAGATGTTGATGTCTACTATCAACCTTTAAAATGTTTACCTCCACTTACGGGACACCCTTTATATATATAAATAGTGGTAAAGAGTTGAAAACGTGGCCACTGCAACGATGGTGGGATGAATGGTGACCAACTGGGCACGTGCCTTGCCTTGGATGACATAAGGAAGATAATGTACGAATGTCAATACTCATGGAAGGAAGTATAAACTTCACTGGGATGCTTAAAGAAGTATGACTAATAAGAGTCCATGGCGTAGTATAAAATAAAATAATAAATATTAATTTTAAATAACGAATAATAGATAATAGATGATCAGGGATTACATTGACGCCCCGCGTTGCTCTAAATGTCAGGGCTATGGCCACACAAAGGCCACTTGCCAAGCTGACAATGTCATCTGCATCTGGTGTGCAGCAAGCGGACATATACTGAAGGACTGTCCAAAAAAAAAAACAACAGGTTGGGCCAACGTGTATTAACTGCGTGCGAGCGAATGCATCTCCCAACAAAAGGAATCACAAGGCGGGCAGTCGGGACTGCCAAGTACACTTACAGTGGGCCGATGAAGTAGTGAAAAAGACCTATTATGAGTAAAATAAACATTCTGCAGTTAAACATGGGCCGCCGGCGTATCGTGGCAGACGAACTCCGAGCCCATTCTGACCGATACGATATCATGGCGGTTCAGGAACCGACATGCCGTGGGAACATGGTCACAGGATTTGGCCTCACGTCGAGGGTTATAGCCCTGAGCAGTGGAGAGAGGAGGCCCAGGGCTGCTATCGTGGTTAATAACCCAAACCTCGATGTGATGGATCTGAGGCAGCATACTACGGCGGATTGCGTTGCATGTTACATCAGGTGGGGAAGTGTAGCTTTTACGCTGGTCTCCTCGTACCTACCTGATGGAAGCGATATTGAAGAAGGTATATCCGCCATGGAGACGATCTCAGCTTGCACAAGAAACGTCATTATATGCTCAGATACAAATTCCTGGAACACGGTCTGGGGATCCAATCGAACGAATAGAAGAGGCGCTAAACTGGATGATTTTATCGCGAGATGCCAGCTTGTAGTACTAAACGATCCTTCTGCCACACCTACCTTCTCAGGAGGAAGAGGGCAGAGTTGGATAGATGTCACGATGGCTTCGCCTGCGCTGTCAAATCGCCTTATCGATTGGACCCTCAGATCTGAGACGAGTTCCGACCACCATGCTATAGTATTTTCAATGGTACAAAACATGGTAAGTTCCCACGGTATAAATAAGGGTTACAGAACTCGGAAAGGAGATTGGAATGCCTTCCGGTCAACGCTGGAAGAAAAACTAGTCGACGATGACTGGGATGTGGCGGAAACGGATTACACTGATGACCTGGATTACAGGGTTTCGAGAATCACTGACATCATCCGTGATGCCGCTGAGGACTCTCTCCAGCACCGGAAGGCGAGAGCTAAACCTGTCCCATGGTGGACGCCGGCTTTAACCACCATGAAGAGAGAGCTCTACAAGGCCCGGCGTTCGTACCAGCGGTGTAGTTGCGATGAGAGGCGCACTACTCTTCGTGACGAGTACAGGTCTAAAGCCAGGGTATACCGAAACGAGGTGCGTCTACATAAACGTAGGTCTTGGGATGAATTCATCGTTGAGGAATCATCTAAAAACCCCTGGGGTATCCCGTACAAAGTAGCCTTGGGTAAATTGACTCCAATGCAAGTAATCGCAGCGATAAAGTATGACGGTACTCAGGCAAAAACTCCAGAAGAATCGGCGAAGATGTTTATTACAGAGACTTACCCCAGGGATGATCCATCTCAAGATAATGAAGAGGAGGAGTTCGTAAGACGCACTACGGTATACCCTCCCGGCACGGACCTGTGCCCACCATGGGACATATGGGATCTTCGCACTGCCGTGGACAAGCAAAAGATTGGTCGTGCCCCCGGTTTAGACACCATTGACGCGTCAATTTTCAAGAACAGTATTCCCTATATAGAGGAAAGATTGCTGGCTATTTATAATGATTGCCTAGACAGGGAATACTTCCCAAGAATCTGGAAAATCGCTAACGTCAAGCTCATTTACAAAGGAGGAGACAAAGATAAGCAATTAGCCAAATCTTATAGACCTATATGTCTCCTCCCAGTCATGAGCAAGGTGTTAGAAAACCTGATACTCACCAGCCTACGGCCAGTCTTCTCGAGAGCGAGCCATCCACGGCAGTACGGATCCTCTAAAGGCAGGGGAACCGCAGATGCCCTGCTGAGAGTGCGCTGTGATGTTGAAGAGAAGGCGGAGAAGTATGTTATGCTCCTCCTGTTTGACATATCATCCGCCTTCGATAGCGTCTGGTGGCCGAGCGTACTCCAGCAGTTGCAAAGGCATGAAGCCCCCAGCAACTTGTATGGCTTGATCAGAAGCTATCTCCACGATAGGACATTGAAGATTAAAGGTAGCTTCTATGAAGTAGAAGATACAGTGGAAAGGGGCTGTCCACAGGGCTCTGTCCTTGGCCCTGCCCTATGGAAACTGGTCTTTGACGAGTTGCTGGGAGTGCTAGAACAGGAGCGGTTCCCCGCCACTGCATATGTAGATGACCTGGCTGTTGTAGTGGCCTCGAATAGCAGGGCCAGATTAAAATATGAAGCTGAACGTTGTGCCAACCTTGTAGAAGAATGGTGCGAGAAAAAGAAGTTAAGGATGGCGGGTTCCAAGACTCAGGCCATCCTCTTGAGAGGTTCGACCGATAGGGCACACCCCATAACCTTGGTGATACAAGGTTCCAGAATATGTCCAAGTGAGGTAGTCACCTATCTTGGAATTAGGATTGGGAAAAAATTCAACGTGACGCCTCACTTGGATTACTTAAGGAATAGGATAACCTTAGCCCTTAATGGTCTCAGTCGCATAGGGGGGGCCTTTTGGGGCCTTAGATATCCAGCAACTATGTCCATTTATAAAGGAGTAGTTGTTGGTATCCTGAGATACGCGTCCCCCGCATGGAACCGGAATCTCTCGTACCGTCAGAAGCGCAAGTTGGCAACAATCCAGCGGATGGCCCTGCTTAGAGTAACCAGGTCATACAGAACTGTGTCCCATGAGGCGGTGCAGGTCTTAGGAGGAGGTATTCCTCTCGACCTCCTTCTGCGGGAAGACCTTTATCGGTACAACATTAAGAGGGATGACTTGGCGGATTTACCAGCAAACATTCGGGAGAGGATTTGTGATGACCCCAGAAGATGGAAGATGATCCTCCGGGAGGATACATTGGAACAATGGAATCGGCGATGGGTGACAACCCCAAACGGGTCCACACTAAGAAAATTCTTTCCCACCATTAAATCGCGCTTAGAAAAGAAATGGGTCCTCCCGGACTACTGGGTCTCACAGATCCTCACGGGGCATGGGGGTTTCAGAGCAAAACTTTTTAAACACGGTAAAAATATCGACCCCTTATGCCCCACTTGTGGAGTACCTGAAACCGCTGAGCACATCCTTGTAGCCTGCACCAGCTATGAGGCACTGAGGGCCAAATTAATGAGGGATACAGGGCTTTTCGTTCTTACAGAAGGACAATTACCCCAACTAATGTCTGAACAAAACTACCCGCACTTTAAAAGTTTCGTATGCGGCTGGAAAAAAACTGTGGGCCCAACCCACTTCTCCCTGGGAAGGCGTGAAGAAGCAGTACCTGGAAGGCCGCTAATTAGGACAGGAGAAGAAGATGGAGAACAATAACTAAGTGACAAAATTATCAAGCAGGCTGTGTGCACAGCAATTTAAAAATGTAAATAGATAAACATGCAACAGTGATTTGTTATACAATGTGTATCAAGTCACTGCTGCAAACTCCCGTATTGTCTTAAAGGCAGGGTAGGGAGGAAAATAAAATAAAATAAAATAAAATAAAATAAATAGATAATAGATGATCTCCAACCACTATAAATTTTAATAAGACTGTACATTTGAATAACGTATGAACCAATATTTATTATCTAGATACACATTGATTCGAATAACACCCACCATAGTCCGTAGTACAGACCCTTTTTTAGCAAATTATTAACATACGGCTGAAACTTCCTATATAAAATTCATCTCATCGTTACCTACAAATATTGTATTTAGAGACTAAAAACTCGTAAATACACATTTCTTTTCCACTTGAATCGTTAGATAACTTCCACACAAAGTTGGGGAAAAAGGTGGCCTTCGAAAATATTGAGCCATTTGGCGTGATCTACACCCCGAAACTGTCAAAATTACGAGGTTATTTAGGCCAAACCAGGTTATTTAGGTGATTTGATAAAAAGGGGTCTGTACCACGGACTACCAATGATAACTTAAATGCTGCCTTAACACAAACGGCCATCACAGCGTCCACTCATGCATTCTTTTAATAAAAATGTACGTATTTATCGAGTTCGCATTTTTTATTATGAATTGTTATGCACAAAAACCCTCTATAATCACTTCCTTTTCGTAATTTTATCAATAGTTATTAGAAATTTTGAGGAACGTAAAGGCATCAAACATTTAATTTTATAATGGATTTGATTTTGTCGTAATATAATATTCACAAAGAGACAATTATATTTGATATTATACCAATTTTTACTTGTATTCATTTTGTGCGTTTGGCGTTAGGACATTTTTAAGGATTCAAATAGTTCAGCTGTTAGAAATATAACCTCCTTGCTATAACCAAGCAATGTAACCTCGAATGGTTAAGAGATCGTAAACTTTTCATCGTGGCTTCTGATGTAATTTAGCTAGGGATGGGAGATAGTCGATAGTTTTCTAATATCGATAGTTGGACACTGTCGATGAAAAATCATCGATATTATCGATAGTTTAGTAACTTCCCACCTTAAACCTAAGGATGATTTATTTTCTCTGTATTATTTAGTTATTTTCTTTAAAATTCTACATAAGCTTCTTAAGAATAATTAACATTTATATTGGATACATTCCTAAAGATTTATGTTAAAGCACTAATAAAAATTATTAAATAAACAATTAAAAAAATTATTGACGGGATAATACATTATATAGAAAAAAATATTACATTAATTTCCGCGAATGTCCAATTGAAACAAGAAACATCCTCGACGACATACAGTATAGTTTTAACTATTTCGTAAAAATAGGAGGAGAGATATGCTTGTGTCTTCGAATTTACAAGTTTCTAATTTTCTAAATTTAATTTAATAACGAAGTATTGTGGGCAAGACAATTCGAGATTGTATTATTTTTCACCTTGAAGGCTTATCGTTTATTTTTATTTTAATTTTACATAATGATAAGAATAGTTTCAAGCATGCCTACATACTTTTTTCCATTTATTTTCTTAATGTAAGGTTTTGGAACAGTTTTCCATAACCAAAAATTTCACTTTTACATTATATATTATCATTGTGTATCGTACATCAATAAGTGGGTAGAAGTATGAAGACGTGTCACTAAAATTATCCCTTTATGTTAAAATTTGAAAATAATCTATATAAATAAAATAAAGATATTGTCTGTACATTGAAAAGAATCAACCCGTTTTATTATGTCTTTCCGTTTCATAGATTGCAGACACCAAATCCACTTTTAAAAATTTTTTTGTCTGTCTGTATGTCCGCATTGAAACGAAATGTTGTCAGGGGTAAGCTCAGCAATGGCTAATTGTATACTTTTGAAATTTTGAGATTATATCAAGGTTTGCTTGACTTAAAATATAGGCTTTAAATGAAAACAAAATATGAATTCTTGAGTAATTTGTCTAAAGATCTCAGTTAATGTTGATAATAAACATATGCTTATAGGTTAAAGAACATCTATATTAATAAAATAAAGGTTTTGTATGTAGATTGAATAGAATCAACCTATTTCATGATGATTATTATTATAGCCCTTTCTATACATTATAGTCACCAAATCAAGTTTTAAAAAAATTTTTGTCTGTCTGGATGTCCGGACAACTCTGTTTGATTAATAATCTCCTCGCTTAATCATAAATGAAAATTAAACACTTAACAAATTTTAATGGATCGGTGGTGGTCGGTTTAGTTGTGTGGTACCTAAACAAATAGCCAAATAACTAAGTTTTTGTTATGACTGTTATGAAACCTTGACTTCCATAAGCCCCGCCATAAAAATTTCAAAACAACCCATCTCCTCTCTCCCGACTCAATTTTATGAAATTGAATTTGGATCCAATAATACAAAATTCATTTAAAAAAAAGATGCTCAAATTTTAACTATATACCCGTCAACGATGGGTACATCAGCTAGTTTATCTCTAAAGGAAGATGCGAACTATCGATAGGCAAGAAGACTATCGATAGGGATATCGATAGTTTTAAACTATCGATATATCGATATTACTATCGACTATCTCCCATCCCTTAATTTAGCATAAGATAATGTTGATGAGGGTAGTAGCAGAAAGATCAAGGACAGAGACAAAACAAAACTTACGTATTTTATTTAATGTTTTCGCAAATAACTATCTCTTCCAGCTGATCAAACGTGCAGAAAGAAAGCGAGAAAAGTAAAACAAATTAATAAATAGAAAAGCGGAAACTTTGTCACATAAGAGATAAGGGATATAATGCCTTTTCATTTGAATCAATCAAAAGAAAAGGAATTACTGACTTTTGATTTCAGTATATTTCGAAACGAGACTGGAATCATATGCTACATTCGCCATGACAGTTTCTGCAGAAGTGATTTTAAGTAGTGAGGTTATGAATTACATGGGGCTGTAGTGTTACTGACAAATTTCCTGTACTAAAATGAAGATGAAATGGTTACATGCCGGACGCAAACTGCTCTGCGGTGCGGGTAACCCGAATTTGAAAAATCCTTTCAGAGCGCATGTCCGAGGTAAGGTTTTTGTTTCATATTTAGTTGAGGTCATGGATTCATTATAACATTATCATGAATAGAGAACGGATTATCGTGATGTAAAAAAACAAACGAAAAACGTGTAATACAAACCCTAAAATGTGCAAACAGTGTACATTCAAATATCATAGTTTTTGTTCCATTTAAAATATTAAAATAAAATATATGAAAAACATAGTTATTCTTAGATTGGATTTATAGCCTCTTAATTGATCTTTGATTTCATACATTTTTTTTGTATTCAATTATAATTAACTGTTTATATAAATATATATATATATATATATATTCAAGTAATTTTATTTATTTTTTAATGATCTCATTCTATCTCTTTTTCGTTCTTCATTTCTCAAAGTGTATGTTTATGTTGTTCAACCCTTATATATAGTTTTGTTCATAGTTCAAGTGATTCGTTCATAGTTTTAATTGTTTTGTTCATAATTTTAAATACTCTGTACATAGTTTTATCTGTATTGTATACAGCTTGTGCACCTAAGGTTTTCTTTACTTTTTATTTTATTTTATCAATTTTATTTATTGTTTCAAACGTTTAGGCCAGTAATATTCTGTTATTTTGTACATTATTGTTATTCTAAAGAGACCTAACCCCAGAATAAAGTTTTTTTTTCTATCTATCTATCTATCTATATTTACTATCCTCCATAAATATGTATCGCTCCTCTATTCTTACAACTCTTCATGCGAATCTTCCATTGTCTGAAACTGTGTTGGAAATCTTCCGTCAGTTCCTTCTGAGCCTTGTCGCAGGACATGTGAAAAGGATAGATAACTGGGCTTGAAGATTTTACACCTAAATAAAATATGCGATAACACACAAAACCGTACACTAGTTATATTTATTAACAAAGTTTTAAAATTTACACAAACAATTATTTAAACCCACATTCTTACATCTTCAGTCAATGATTCTTATTTCCTATCTGCTTACTACTGGTTCCCTGCAACTGTAAGCGAAATGTCTTGACACATTAAAGCAATGTGATTTTACTTTTCTTTGTATTTCGTGAGTGACCGCATGACAAACCACCATTTTCATGATTATATTTATTATGTAAAATATTTAAATTAACTTCATAATGTTCATTTTATATAATTGATTCACGTCAGTTGTAAATTACATATTTTCTCTAAAATTTAATTTCTCTATATCACTCGATCAGTTTCCTTATAGACTGTTATGTTGTCCGCAGAAAGTTTATAATTGATAATGCGGGTTTATTGAAAAATTAGGATTAATTTCTAAAATGAACAATATAAACAAACCTATACAAAGGTTCACAGTGAAATTGATCGGAAAAAAAAATACTTAGATGGTTATAGTAGATAAATAAAACCAGAAACTCTTCAACACATTTACTTATAATCTGTATTGAAATATGTAAAAACTCAATAAAATTGAAATATTCAAAAATTATTATTTAAAAAAATTAACAAACGAAAAACTGAATAATTTTAACTCACGGTCAAAATGCTTTTACCTCACTTTCTATTAACTTTTAATACTAATTTAGTTTTTATATTAATTTAGTTGAATACCTTGGAAGCAAGCCATCATTTTCTGCCATTTCTTTCAGTCTGTTTGCAATGGAGTCGACCATTTTTTTTAATGAATTTTGGGTTTAGACTGTTCTACTCTTGAAGGAAATGTTTTATAAAGTATTTATTTGCTAGAAATTTCGTGTTCTCTAATTTCTACCTCTAATTTTGCTCATAGGTGTTATCTCTCATTATGATCTAGTAACTGTGGTGAGTTTTTTATAACTTTAAAGTGGTTATAAAATAGTTTTCATTCCTTAACTAACATGGCAAAGTGTTTGGGATCATTATCCTGATAAAAACTATATTTATTTTTTAGCCCTACATTTTCCGCTATTTCTTTCACGCTTCTTCTCAAAATGTTTACGTAAACGTATTTATTCACTATAAAGTAAAGATTTTTTACATATACTCCCACACGAAGAAACAGAACGTAAGACATAATATAAAATAAGAACAAGAAAAACGACATGAGAATACAACATATTACTAGGATGTTTATTTATTACAATTTGATTTCAATGTAATATAAATCGAACTATTTATTTATTAAATAATTTGCTATCAAAAGTCATGTGTATCGTTATGATTGTGAGCCACTATATATAAACTTTATGGATGACACAAGATCTCATGATCACACTGTAAATGGAGTCCCGAAAATGACCGAGTATTTCCGAAAGTAGACGGGAGATACCGAACCATCTGATAAAGCCAAAGAGGTAATACCTTGACATCAGCTGAAAAAGACTCGTTGGGAGTTTGACAAAGTTGATAATCCCGATATAAATAAAGGGAGGTTATACAGTGAACTTGTCAATCTTATGCTATTCTCGGAATTATATTAACTGAGTGATCATGTGATCTTGGCCCATTCCTCAACGTAGAGCTATACTTGTACAGTATTGCCACAAACTGATTTAATGATTATCTTTATTATTAATTAAATTAATATTATAAATGGTTCATGCATTAATTCTTGTCGATTTAATTCTATAATTATTTTATCAAGTGTATAACTTTGTTGACGTGAGCAAGAAGTAATCTAATTATTGACCTATGAATGGCTTCTCTTTAAAACTGAAAGCTAGAAACAAAGAAGTGATTCTAGTTATGGTGTAATATTATCTTTGCAAGGTGTAACGTTTCCCCGTTTTATAATACACAAAAATTCTCTGTAACAATTCTATATCGACAGCCAAACTGTAGAAGCCGAGCAAGTAAGTGGAAACATTAACATTCATCAGATGAAATTAATACATACTTGTATTATTTAAAAAAATATATTTTGCTTAATTAACGTTTGATGTTTACATTTCTGAATATCTTCGGCTTATAACAATAAGTCACAAAGTACATTTTTGTATTTACTTTTAAAAGGTTTTTGTGAATTTCGAACTTATTTATTGGTAAAAAATAGTGCACACTAGGAGCACTAAAATAATACCAACCTTTTTATTTAGCAAATGTAGTTACAAAAAGCGCACACTTTTCTGATTTAACAAAGGAAAAATTCATCAAAATTCTTATTAATTTAAGGTTATGAAATGTCACTTACTTCATGGCTTTTTGCAATAAACCGCTGATATATTCAAAGCCAACATTCACAAGAAAAGCTCTAAATTGCACTTGTTAATTAAATGGTACCAAGAGGCTTTTGCAGTGTGGCTGTAGATATACAGTCGTATTATTCCGTAGGCTCCGACTTCAGGGAGCTACAGCTCATCCAATTAAAATCGATTAAGAAAAGTCGACTAGACTAGGACCTAGTATTGATATGTAACTGTTACTAATTGATACCTAAATGTTACTTTTATTTAATTTGTCATTTATATTCAAAGATAATAATATATATCAATATGTCCTGGGATTTTATGATTCAATAACCCGTCGATTTTTACGTGATATTTTTATCACATTTTCAGCGACAAACTAGTCGAACTGTGAAAAACATACTGTATTTTTATTTGAGATTGAGAACTAACTAAGAAATCTAACATATTTTACACTTTTTATGTTATAAAGGCTGCCTCTCTCCACCTCCCATGTTTAATCTTAAGAAATACGATATATATTCAATTATCTTTTTTGCTTAGATATTTTCAAATATATGCAATAAGTAAAACAAAAAATAAATAAATAAAAATCCATACAAATATATAAACAAATTAGTTTTCAATATTAAATATTATATTTGTTCGTTTCACAATAACTATGTTAAATTTTTGCACATAATAAAAACAGACACCATTTTTTCTTTTCTTTTTTAAATCGAAGTCTACGCCTATTTATTGTTCTTTCAGAAACCATCAATTGTACTCTTGAATATTTTTGAGAATTCAAGAACACTGTACCCCTCTTTATTTCATTTAAATATATCCCTTACAGTTTTGACAGTTGACTGTAGCTATGGTGATGAACTCATTTATTTATTTTTTGGGGTGAGTTCCTTGAAATCTTAATCACCCCTATCAAATAATTTAGTTAATCCAATCCTTCGGTTCATTTAGAATCGCAGCCTTAGTGTGTTAAAATATACATGGATAATTTTACAAGATATAACAAAGAGTGCTTTTCCGATTTTAAAACTTAGATACAGAAGAGATTTCATGGTCAAAGCAATATTCCTGATGTCCATAAATACTCATGTAAACGAGCATTTTTTCTTAAGTTTAAAGCATAAAACCTTTTGTCTTGTAAAAGTATTTTCCCTCTAGAATATTATTTTCATTTTTAATTCCTCATAATAGGGTTTTGACCATACATTTTTGTTTTATATTTGAGGCAACCATTAGAACTTTATTTATTTAAATTATATTGAATACCCTCTCTTCTATTATATTACTATTATATTAACAAAGAATGATATACGTTATTTTAAGTAGTAATATGTATTATACATAAACTTCAACAGATAGATTACTAATCTGTTTTATCTTTTTTTTTTTTTTTTCAATTTCACTCAGAATCTACTTTTCGATAATTTTCTTTATTGGTGATTCTTAAGAATGCCATTGCGAGCTAAACCTAAACGATTTCTTCTGGACTAGAAAGAATTATTAAAAGATTAGAGAGAAAAATCCTCCGCACGATAACCGGAGCAGAGTACTAAAGCATGGAGGAGAAATATCAATATAAAACTGCTTACTGAAACTGGAATATCAATAGCTCATGATATGTAGGCTAGGAGGTTTAGATGGGCGCGGCAAGTAGCTCGGAGAAATCCATCAGGAAGCCTCTATACAATAATGAATACTCCAATAGTAGGCAAGAGACCAGATGGAAGACCATGACCAGATGGATAGATGAAATCAACAAAGATGCAATAAAGTTGCATGCAGATAAAAGGAAATAAAATAGCCAAGATAAGCAGGAATGGAGAAAGCTGGTTAAGGCGGCAAAATATCTACAAGAACTGAACTGCCTACAGAAACAAAAATAAAATAAAAAATGTTTACTTATTTATGATATTTTTGTGAATAATTGCATCTATCTAAACAACTGTACATTAAACTATTAAAGTAGTTTTAGCGAAATTGTTACTTTACCGTGTTTTTCTAAGGCGCTACTCTATGACAAACAAATAAATTTCATGAACATTTATAAATAAAGCTGACAGACTGTTTGCTTATTGTTTATTTGGCGGGGCACCTTGAAGAGGCTGGACTCCCACGTAGCATAAACAGTCCCTCAAACAGCCACACTATATTTAAATTAGCATCTGCCTACACTCAACGTATATTTGGTAATAACCAATATTAGAAATAGACGATTCGCACAGCCTGATCTACGGATGGAGGGGAGCTTTTAGCCTGAAGCACCTGCCTCCACCCCCCAAAATGTTAAAATATAACCATATTTTATAGAAAAAAATATTAAAAATTATCTTTTAAAATATTATTGTTCGTGTAATTACATTTAATAGGACTTCCAGAATCACTTAAACACTACTTCATGTAGTTAGTTAAATTCTTTTTTTTTTTTTCCAAATTAACTAACGTTATATATAGAAAAAAAAGCTTTCGGGCTGAAGCCATCCCCTCCCGCCAAAAAAAAATTAATTCCTGGATCCGCTAGTGACGATTTATAAAAAATATTTAGCACATCATTATTATCATATTTATTTGAAGCTCTGATGTTAGTCTAAGAATAATTGTGGTGGATTGTTCATTTTAGGGACAAGACGTGAAGGAATGCTTACAGCAAGTTTATTAAAATAACACAGGATATCGAAATTGTCGTTATTTAATTGTTTAATAACTATTTTATAGCATTTTTGTGGGAAAAGTGCATGCCATTCTAATATGTCAAGCAGTTCTTTTACGGGTTGATAATACACATCCTTTAATAACTTTCAGCCTCCTCACCCGCTCGTAGATTCACCTGTGGCTAAAGTTATTAAAGAATAAATTTTATCAAACCGTAAAAAAAAAAAAAAAACTGCTTCTCCCACAAAAATGTTATAAAAGAGTTATTAAACAATTACATAACGACAATTTCGATATCCTGTGTCATTCTAATAGACTTGCTGTAAACATTCCTTCACGTCTTGCCCCTAAAATGAACAATCCAACACAATTATTCTTAGACTAACATCAAAGCTTCAAATAAATATGATAATGATGATGTGCTATATATTTTGACTTTCATATTTTTTTTTCTTTATTTTTTTTAATTTTATTTATTTATTTTTACTTTCCTATGAATGAATTTATACTAGGTAAGGAAGTATTGCGATCGGGTCAAATTTCCGATATACGGTTTTCGACGGATCTATACGTTTCAGAACAGCCCTCTGGGTCCGAAAAACACATTTTTAGCCATTAGTCTGTCTATCCGTGCCAAGATTTTCTCGGGAACCACTGAACCGATTTTGTTGCTTCTTTTTTTATTTTTTAGAGATATGACTACTGATGCCTGTGACACAAATTGGATGTTCCATGAGCAATAGTTGCAGCGCAATAAATGAAAAACATGTTTTTCTATTTTCTTTTTTTGTTTTTTAAAGGTAATGAAATTCCCTACAAAACTATATAAAAATAGTTTATTTCCGACAAGTAACAGCTATTCAACTGCCATTGGAAGATTACGGTTTCATATCTTGGTGTCAGAAAGGGGTGAATGAGAGAAAAATAAGATAAAGTAAAAATAAGAAAATATGTTGCCCGCATCACACAAGCTTTAATATTTCCTCTACTTTTAACAGAAATTATTGTTTGACAAAATTAGGCTATGGCAAAAAGTTTTTGATCAGCAATATTAGAGGGTATTGAAATTTTTACACTGATCTACCTTAAGCCGGTTCGCGTTGCTTTAGTTTATCAAATAAATCGTACTCAAATATTTTCTTTGATCAATTTTCAGAAAAATAAATCTAATTTAATTTTTTTTTTTGTTTGTTTCTTCATGAATATATGTAAAGGTATAAATATTTTTCTGAAATACGTAGGAAAGTCGTGAGAGTGGACACACCAGATATTTTTATATGAATGTATATAGTTCTGCCGATGGTTTTCCTATTGCGTTATAAAGTATGAACTATATCCGCTAGCAGAGCGGTGTGGAATAGCCGGTCGATGGTGCCGCATAGTCTGGGGCTCCACTATGAAGTAAACAGAATACTGCGGCCACCATATTGGGTCACTGCGGTATGTGTTACTGAACAGTAGGACCAGTAGTGGAGGCAGGATTTTATTTTGGGGTGGACATTTTCCATTTTTACAACGGTAGTTACTGTAGAAGAATAAGAGTAGCGCCTCAACGTTGATAGCAGACAATAATTCCATTTAGACATACATTTCTATTTATTTTTTCTTGAACCGTGCGCTTACATTTATGCGCTGTATATACATTATAAATTAAAAACGCTGCAAATTATTTCACACTGGTTTATTATTTCCGAACAACTATACATCTAAAGTAACATTACCCTCCTAGTTACAAAGAAAATTAAATACAAGGTGATTTTATATGCTAAACATTTTAAATAGCATTACTTCAGTAACACATTTAAAATTTAAAAAACAAACAAAGGATATAACATTTGGAGTAGAACATATTACAAAACTGGAGATCATATATTTCCTCCTAATTGTCCGATTTTGACGATTTTTTTTTTTTTTTTTTTTTAGGAAATTCCGCAAACTTTCAAAAAACCACATAAATATCGATAACAATATAATACACAACCATATATTTAAATGCCTTTGAAACATCTTATCACAATGTCGACAAAAGTGTTTACTTTTTGAGTTATTCGGAAATAAATTTTACCATCCCTCGTAACTTTTTTTCCAGCTTCTTTTCGTTGAATTATGTTATATAGATAAATTTAAAAGTCGTCAAGAAAACGACTTTAGAGAAGTTTCATTGAAATCGGTACATTCGTTTAGGAGCTACAGTCTGCTGTAGCAACGCAGGTTTTTCTGCCGCCATTTTGGAAGTAAAAGGCGAATAGAAATGTCGATGAAGGAGTATCATCCTCGGGTGACCTCTGATTTAATATCCAAATTTGAAAATGCGCGGACGGACAAAAATATTTTTATTTGTTTTTCGGATTCTACGCATCCTGAAACGTAAAACCTTGGAAATATTAATATCAATATAAATATTTATTCTCTAGCACATAGGCGCAAAAAAAAAAAAATCTATTTTCCTCTTCAAAATAATTAATGGAAATATCAATTCTTCTATCCTCCTTAGTAAACTTAATTTTCTATTTCCTTTACGAACTTAACCGACGTTATGGCCAACTATATAGAATATTCAATAGAAAATCTAAACTTTCTATTGAAAACAAATCTGGACCATCTGGACCTTCCGACTAGAACTGTGGGGGACAACCATATTTTTTTGCTAACATAAAACACATTCAATCCTTCCAGTCTAAAGTCCACCGTACAATAGTCGATGCTCCTTTCTATGTAACCAATAAAACCCTGCATATTGACCTTAATATTTATTCTTGATCTTATCCCAGATAAATTTTCCGAATTTCATCAGAACTTACTCATCACCCTAATCCCGTAGCACAGTCCAGATCTAGCACCATCACATACAATCCTTTTCGCAGGTTAAAACGGCAGTGGCCCCGTTACCTTTTGTAATATGTATGTATTGGAGTTCAGGCAATGGCCAGATTCTCCACTTAAGTCATGAGTGTCTGTGGTTGTAGCGCCCTTACTCAGCCTCCGCTGGCTTTTAATACCATTGAAGTGGTTGAGAGAGAAGCGCAGGGATCTCCTGAAGCCTCGCTTTTCCCTCCACAAGTGGGGGGACAAGTCTGGTTTGGAGTTTCCATGGCCGATTGTAAATAGTGTAAATAGGTATGCCTGTGTCTAAGATGCTTATTTTTGTTACTTTTTTTATGACATTTTAATTCTATTTTATTCATTTATTTTAATTTTACTATTACTATTATTTATATTTTCTTCCCTCATTATGATGGTTTATTTTGTTCTCATTTCGCTGTATATTATTTTGAAATTATCTTTTTTATTTTTTGATTTTGTAAATATAGTCTGAACTCTATTATAAGTGCCCTTTATTGAGTGAGATTGTAATATTTATCAAGAAATAAGTAATCTAAAAATAAGTTCCTTTATATCTTCATCATTCTCAGCTTTTCCCCTGAAATTTCCATTCAACTAATTACGCCTGCCATTCATTCATCCATAGATAGGATTCAGCGTAATGCTAGTTTAGTTACATCCCACATAGATTTCTCGACTATTCGTGGCCTTGGTTTGAGAAGGTCCTCACGAATTTGGGCAAATTTAGTTTACTGAGAGACAAAGATCCCATGCGCGCTATTCAAATCTACCTAAGGATGGCCGTCTATAGTCGATATTATTGAAATATCGATATTTTTCACTACTACGCGTTCTATATGAAACAGGCTAGATGAGTATATATTTTTTCCCTAATCATAAGATCCATATATAATTCCTAGCGCTTTCCAAAAACGATAGTTTTAATTTTAATTTTTAAATTAAAATATTGAAGGTCGATAATATCGACTGTAGATGGTCACCCATAGCACTGAGCAATATAATATGCGAATTAATTGCACGAGCCAGCTAGTATTAATGAATATTAATCCTGCGCAACCAGATCTATGGGCTATTTAGATTGCTGTGGGAAAAAAAAAAAACATATATTTCTAAGTCGATTTAAATATGCTTAAAATTTACACACTTCAAAGGAATACAGAATATTATTCAAGGAAGTTTACAACCCACTTCAAGATTGAAAAAAGATTTGAATCACTTTTCTCAGATTGAATAATTATCCGATTTGCGTTATTTAGCACAAAAAAAGAATAATAAAAAAAATCGTTTCAGAGGTGGTACGAGCCAAGTGGCAAAATATTTATTTCGAGCTAAATTTTCATTGCAGTCTGTGAGAAAGAAAGAGAAAATATAAACACTCAGAAAGCGAACGGGAGCCAACTGCCCTGTGAAATCTTATAAAACGTTTGGCAGCCATTCCGATGTTTTTTCCCTATTTTATTTACGTTTCCTTCTTAGTCATGGTTTCGTCTGAGTGATCTCCATTTGGCTGACTTTTCCGGATATAGTCAGTAAAAATAAAACGTAAAAAAAAAGAAGGGGGGGAGGTCATTAATAACTAATGAAAATCGCTCTGATCGCTGAAATTTAAATAGGTGGTGAGAAAAATATTACCTTCTTTAGAGACAGAAAAGGTTGGGTTATATTTTGAGATATGACATAGAAAAAAAATTGCACTGTTTATTTTTAATTTTATTTTTATTTATTTATTGTGTAAACCGAATTGTATAATAGTATTATCATGATGTTTTCACTATCGTTAAACTAGGTTTATCTTGATTTGTTAATGGTCGTATGTGGTGTAATGTTGCATCAACTAAAATTCATAACATCTCAACACTATTATATCCCAATAAGAACTCTCACATTAGATAGCTATATTATTTCCTAATGCATTCGACATAAGCGATAACATGCTTATTCGAATAAATTATTCATGGCCTTGGTTTGAAAAGGCTAACTCATTTACTATAATTTTGAGAAACAGAGCTTCAAAGTTGCAAATTACTGTTGTATGAATATTTTGCTACTTAGACTAACAATTTTGTTTGTAAAATACCTCGAAGCTGTAGAACTTCATTTTTCTTTCGTCGATGACTTAATTCTACCACTTATTAATATAATTTTGAATATGTAAATTATACAGTTAAAACTTTGTCATTCTGGGGTGCATTTTAATGGTGCAACAAGGTTCTAATTGTAGGTAGCAACACTCTTAAATTTGAGGTTTTACGTCTCATGGAGGGTATGAAGAATGGAAAAGCCGAATAAAAACATTTCGCATTCTTTTTCTTTTTAACGAACTGATTTTTTACAATTTTTTTATCCTTTTTAAGTTAAATGAAACAAAGGTTATTTATTTCAGAAGCCATACTCTACTGTTAAATTATTGTCCATTTAGTTATAATTAAAGAAAAAATACAGTAATATGTTTTTACAGAAACATCAGATAAATAAAAAAATAAAAAAAAAGTTTCTTGTCATCAATTGATATACGCATTGTCAAAACCTACATCAATAACGAAAAATATATTTGTTTGCAATATAAATATATATATATTTATAAATATATTTATATATATATTATATATATATATATATATATATATATATATATATATATATATATAATATATTTCAAAACGAGTTACATCTATTTTTTCAAAAAAAAAAGTTTTTTGTTTTTTTATTCATTTTTTTGATATCATGATTTAAATTTCATGTTTACACGGGCTTGTTTCGAAACCGTCTAGATTTTCTAAAAATCAATACCAAAAGATTCGATTTCCAATCAAAAGTGGTTCCATACAACCTTCTTTGATCAGTTGTGAAGCATTTTTGAAAGTTGGTGTAACAGGTTTTGAAACCAAACGACTCAATTTTAGTATAATATATTTTATCGCGGTTTTTTTTTAAATTATAAAAATATCACGGAAGTCATTTTCTGAAATAACCGATTAAAAAATGTTATATATAAAGAACGGATCTTTACTAATAATATAATGTTTAACTCTCATTAAAATAACTATAAATCAAGTTAAGCTTCATGGTATAACAGTTAGAACCTTCTCGAACCAATTACTTTCAAAAGGTGTCTCTAGTTAGTACTAACAATAACTCAGACTGCTTGCTAGTTTTCCTTTTTTTCGACTAATGGCACTAAAAATTCATTTGGAACATATATAACTTTATTATAAGTAATGTAATGAGTGAAATTCAATTTGTTAGAACCTTTTCAAACCAAAGCCACGAATTT
The DNA here is from genome assembly GCA_928085145.1 of Nezara viridula. Taxonomy (NCBI): domain Eukaryota; kingdom Metazoa; phylum Arthropoda; class Insecta; order Hemiptera; family Pentatomidae; genus Nezara; species Nezara viridula. The sequence continues at coordinate 118,297,258 of OV725082.1, forward strand.
TTGTAATTTCATACATAATCTCGAATGTTTAACAGTCGTTGTAATTGTTACTTTAAGTCGTTAAGGTCGTTGGCGCGAGGTAAGTTCTGATGGAAAAACGGCCTATGGAAATACGATTTTTTAATATTTATTGAGAAATAACTTATTTGACTCATTTAAAAAAATTGCACAACAAAACATTATTTTGAGAATTCAGCAAAACGCCTAAAATATATTAAATGATTTATAACAAGTTTCATGATTAATGTGGCAGAAACAGGCTTTTTATTTATAATTTATTTAATATCTTGGGAACTGGTATTTTTATTCGTGCTTAAAAATTAGGAATGTATGAGTTAACTATGTCAGACATTAAAAATATAGAAATTTAAATTTTTAAACACTATTATTAAAATTATGGTTTTAGCCACCGTGCGCCGTTTCAAAGAAGAAAAAAGGGAAAAAGATAGCGTTAAAGTAGAAAAGAGCCCGGTTTGCTTTGTCGGGTAATAAATAGTAATATTTTAATCCTAAACATATGGTATATGTATCCCATGGCAACCATCAACTCAAGAGGCTTTCGCCAAAAATTATTATTTATCACGAAAATGATACATTTATGGAATTTTAAACATCGGAATGATATTGAAGGAAGTTAGTCGAATGTTCTACATATCATGGGTGATAAATTATAATGACAGCGTCACGAATATTTATCCCTCTTTGAAACCATCTGAGATTTGAAACCTCTCAACTTTATCAATGAATTTTATTTGAGGTTTTACAGAAAGGTTTTAACTTCTCCATGAAATTTCCTTTCGTTCGATACCTCATTCATCTAAATTCATCGCTCCTGGGAACCGGTGTTAATCAAGTGTAGGTTTATATATATATATATATATATATATATATATATATATATATATATATATATTTTTTTTTTTTTTATTATTATATATATATATAAACCCTTGGAATTCAAAGTGCCCCCCCCCCCTTTTAAGATACAAAAGTAAAACACAACGTTATCGTCGTGCTCTGATAGAGGGACCCTCTGTGTCTATTTCAGTACTTGGCTAGTTCGCCAATTCGGGAATTCGCATTTAGCAGCGTGCATTCCATCTTGTAGCGATAAGAAAGAAACGTCAATGTTTAAATTTTATTCGAAAAATACTCTCCGAAATTTAATTTATTTCAATTAACATGAGATGTAACGATCATCTTATATAAAATAACTCGATAATAATTCCTACAATTTTTAAATGAATAATCAACAAAACATTATATAAAGAATTTAAATGAAAGCAGAGGATAACATTGGAATGTGAAAAATTTCAAGTCAATTATTGCCTTGAAAAAGAAATTAACATATACACAATTTATAATAAAGTTACATTAAGACTAGGAACAATCGACCATTACTAAGTCTAATGTTTGTTTGTAATTCAAATTTATTTTAATACTTTTTTTTTTCTCTTTTATACCATTATTTTCATAATGATTCTTTATAATTTTTAAATTTAAAAAAAACTTTCAACATGCATTCCTAATCTTAAATTGTATATTCATATATGAATAAGAGTGCAAAAATATTTGTTTACCATTTTATTTATTATATTTGGATTAACCAATATTAACTGTAAATAGAATTGCTACATGGAAAATTTTGTTTCATGAATTCGGAAGTTTCAAAAATCATAAAATTGATATTAAAAACCTCAGATGTTCATATAGACTAAATTAGAATATTTTTATAAATCGATATGCAATGAAGCAGTTATAAAATTGATATTATTTTTAAAATTTTAACCTTCAAAAACATTAAAATGGATTCTACTATGGAAGAAATGCTATTATGAAAAGTTTAAATAAATCATAATGGTACTACGCATCCATAAAAGTGTCATCACTTTCAAAAATACCGCTAAAAAACATAATAATGGAACCTCATAGGCATGATATCCGAAAATATAATGAGAATATATGGATGACGAAAATCTTAATTATTACTCAAATAATTAAAATCTATTTCTGTATCTATCTATCTATCTAAAATCTATCTATGAAAGTATCATTTCTATTGGTTTGCTTAAAAATAAAGTCAAATAATGAATTTTATTATTTATTATATAACTTTGATGTATGGCTGTGTTTTTATGTTTTTTCAATTTACTTATCTTCAGGTTATTTTATTTTTTTATTTATATAGTTTTTGATTATTATTTTACTTTTGTTAATTTTATATTTTTATATGGTGTGAATGTGTTCATATATCACTATGATCTATTGTCACGTGAAAGATTGTTATAATTCTAAATAAATAAATAAATTACCAAAATTAACATTAATAGAAAAATAAAAGTTAATTCGACACACAGTCTTTTTGGAATCACTGTTTCCGAAATTATTTCTCATGCTGAAAATTTAACTTTGTTTTTTTTGTTTATAAAGTACAGTATAAATGTTTAAAACGCTCTTAACAAGACCGATAGGTTCTCTATATTATTGAAACCAACCTTTATAAATGCTATAATTTAATTTTTTTTAAGACTGTCACATGGACATTGATTATAGGGAGGTAAGATAACATTCGCACAATATGTACTAACAAAATAAAAATAAACAGAATGAAATTAAATAATAATCAAAAAGTATATGCAATAAATACAAATAACTTAATGATAAATAAATTATTTTAAAAAACATATGCATACGCTATATATATCAGGCGCTATATAGCCTATTTAAAATCAGGAGAAGGAACCCTGAGCCAGGCTTGTACCTCCAACTATGGAGGGAAAAGCAGGACTCCAGGAGATCCCTGCGCTACTCTCTCAACCGATTCACTGGTACTAAAGCCAGTGGAGATTGGTCGAGAGCGCTACTATAATTAAAATTAATATTTTGCTATTAATACTTGCTTTCATAGTACTCAACCCAAGATCCCTCATAAGTTGTAGTGGTACAGGTATTTTTTTTTATTAATTGTGTAATGATATTAATTTTCTCGAGGGTCGGAATACCCATGCTGGAAAATTCCAGGAAAATTTAGTATCGAGACCCCAAAATCGTTTCCAGTTTACCGAAAGGTGTCAATTTCGCAACTTTTCACTTGGAAAATACTTATTGTTCTAAATAAAACTTCATAACCGATGATTGAAGAAAGTGGAATAATTTTGGTTTTCGGATACAGTGTATGTACCAATCTCCTAGTTAGTTAGCTTTAGTCTAGGTTTTTGAATTTCCACTGCCTTAATGAAAAAAAAAACCTATTTAAGAAAATATTAAGGAAAAAAACCCTTTTTTTCATTTCTACACCTGTAATTTGTTTCAAGTGCATTTCCTGCACACTGTATTAACAATGTTAAAGAATTTTAAATTTTCATTGAAAACATGAATGACAATTCAAATCATTTATAATTAATAACAGATGGTAAGACATCTTGAAATAATAATTTTATTGACATTGGATATATGATATGTAAAATGATATGCATTTCTTGCTTTATATATTCCAGTTATATGAATACTTTGCTGACTCTACTAGTTAGCTGACTAATAGGATTTAAGTTTTCATTAAGATTGATAATTTTCATATTATCGAGATAAATAAATAATAGAGGTTACTTAGTTTGATACATAGGTTCAGAAGGAACGGGAAGTTACCAGAACAAGTTACGGAACACTATCCTCACCCGATTAACTGTCCTTGGTTGTGGTTCCTCGTGCTAATGAAAGTGACGCACTTCAGGGCATGTGATCAAATATTACACCGCTTAATGCAGCTTTAGATTAATATATATCTGTGGCGTCAGTTTATAGGGTGTTTAGTAAAAAAATCATATTTATGGAAAACGCATTTGTAAGTTTGGAATTTTCACAGGAGCAAGTTCAATTTTCAAGTTTCAACCCCAAATTCATAAAGGAATGCTCATCTCTGTAAAAGCCGCCATAGGTGCTAGGCTTTCGATTTTGATTGGTAGGGGGAGGGGGTGAAAGGAGCGATGGACCAAAGAAAAAAAATTGCGAAAGTTTTTATTATATGTGAAAATTCACCATTATAAAATGAACAAATATAATATTGAATATTTAAAATTAATTTGTTTTCTATGTTTGTATAGTTTTAAGGATTATTATTTATTGATATTTTTTTATTTATTTATTATATATCCTTAAGAATATCTAAAACAAAATTGAATATATAACGTATTTGTTTAGATTAAATACAGGTGGAGAGGAGACAGCCATTAATAACATTGGTCATTTCTAGAACTTTTTCAGCTAAAAATGAATACAAATGCAAACAAGTGAAAACTATCTTTGATGTCTTAGTGTGTACAACATCAAATAAAAATACAACTTTTTTCATAGTTCCACCAGTTTGCCGCAGAAAATGTGATAAGAATACCACGTAAAAATTGAGGGGGGATTGAATCATAAAATCCTAGGATAGGTTGATATGAATTATTATCTTTTAATATAAATGACAATTTAATATTCTTTTTTTTTCTGGGAAGTTGTGTGATATTATAAGTTATTTGACAATGATAATGATTATTTCCAATTGACAACAATTGAATATATTTGTTGTATTATCAAAATTGCAGGTTTACAAGTTTACGTTTCGGGATATTTACTCCTATCTTCAGAACCACAATCCCAATGATTAAGGCTAAACAATTTTTTGAGTTAAAATATATTTTTATCTTTTAATATAAATAACAATTTAAATAAATGTAAATTTGGGTATCAATAAAACAGATACATACCAAGGTTCTAGGCTTGTCAGTTAAAGCAAACTTCTCTTAATAGTTTTAGTGTATTCATTTTATTCATTCATATAACTTATTTATTATTAATTTTAATTATTTTCATTGCTTTTGAAGGAGTAGGGGCGAAACGACATTCTTGTCCCCTCACATTTTTATGGGGGGAGGGGGAGGAGGAGAATCATCTCCCTTCCTCTTTCCCCCGAAGTCTGTGTCTATGATAGCCGCATGATGTAGCCCATAAAACACAAAGAAAGAGCGAAAAATTAGCTGTCTGGTGATAAATATGAAAATTAACAAAATTGCACTTAACACACTTTTCACAGGTGCCGCAGATACACACACACGCGCGCGCGCGCACACACACACACAAATACATTGAAAAGAAACAAAAATGAAACATTTTATTTATTTCAATATTCTATGCTATTTGTACCTGCGAGATATTGATAGCGCATCTAGCAAATTTGATGTTTTGATTATTGGCTAGATTAGCTTTAATTTAGTTATTATTGAAGGAATATATCTCTTGACTATTTTCTGATTTAATCTATGTCGATGAGGTAACAGGAAGCAGGAAATAGGAAGAACTAATGGACTGAGGTTATTTTGAGTTGAAGAATGGAATGTAGTTAATAATTTTTTTAGTGGAATTTTCGTAAATAAGAAAGCAGTAGAGTACGATGAGATGAAGCTATTCACGAAGTTTTATTAAGATTATAATAATTTGGTAAAAAGAAGTCGGTAACACGGACTAGGTGGAAGGTACCATAATAGATACATGATTTAAAGTAAAGAATTTAGGTGATTTACATTTCTTTTGAAAAAACTCGGATACAAAAACTGCTTTCGACACCATTGCTTCTCCAACAAGAGACCATTCTGCCTGAAGAGCACGACAGCCATTATGTTATAGCAGGCAGCCACAGACTGGAGTGAACTCCAGACCACAGCGCACTTAACCTTGGCCACGAGAGGGTGGTGCTATGAATTCTAAAGAGAGTCGTGAGCGAGATAATGCTTGGAGGCTTCCGTTGGCTTAGCGAAGGGGGAGGATGCAGATAGCTAGTTGGTGATACTGCGGCGGTGACAGTTTGATAACTTATCAGTTTTAAAATAATATAAGCGAAAATAATCCAAATTATTCTTTAAAAATTCCAAAAAAGAAAAACTTCTCTTTCTTTTCACATACACTTTCTATCCTACTTAAATAATCAATTATGAATTTGGTCAATTAAAACATATCTTGTAGCAAGTGGTTGGTATATTTGTCACATATTATTTATTATGTGTTAACGTTACACAATTGTTTTCCCATTATCAGAACTGATTGTGGTATTTTAATAAAATTCAATTTCTTTTTTATTTGTGAGCTCCTTTGTTAGTTAATTTTTTTCTATTTTTTAACTTATAATATAATCTGTAGCAACATATAACCTAACCATTGGCCTCCTTTACGAAGTCACAAAGGATATCGTTACGCCGAGAAAATAACTTGTTATACTATGTTACAAATATACCAATCACTTGTCACAAAGTAAGTTTTCTTCACCAAAATTAGAATTAGTAACTTGGAACTTCCCAACTTGATATATCGCCAATTTGATGCATTATATAGTTAGTTTCATCTCATCGTAACCTACAATTATTTTATTTACGAAAATTCTTGGAATTGGGGCATTTTCAATCTGAAGTTGGGAAACTTTGTTTATTTAATTAGGTACTAATAACTTGTAAATACCCATTTGCATTCCACTTGGATCTTACGATAATTTTAGCACAAAATCAAGAAAAAGAAATACGTTTGGGGTGACCTACACTCCCAAAATGTCAATATAACGAGGTTTTATAGGCCAAACGGCCTAATATTTTTGTAGGCCACTTTTTAACTCGATTTTGTTATCAAATTATCTTACGATCCAAGTGGAAAGCAAATGGTATATATTAGTTTTATTATGTTCAGATTAAAAAACTTCCCAATTCCAAGAGTTTTCTTAAATAAAATAGTTGTAGATTACGATGAAGTTTATGGCGGTTGTTAATAATTTGATAAAAACGGGTTTGTACCAAAGACTAATATTTTTAGGGATGTTGAGCCTAGAATTAATTGTTAAAGTTTCCACTTAGTTTACATAGATCGTCTCCAACCTTCAAAAATGTTTGACATTATTTTCCTTTTTTATTAATTAATTCAAATAAACCATACTGAAGGTACTTTAGAGGAAGTGGTTTTGAAAATTCGGCATTTGATCTCTGCCAGACCATCCCAATGAGGATAAGACCTCTCTGATAATAAAAACCACTTAACTGAACATTAATATTATGAGTTTAATCAAAATCGTCAAAGCCGTTTGGAAGAAAATTGTAAGAATCTGTAAAATTGGTTATATAAAGTGTCACTTGCGGTAAACCGATTTTGACGAAAAAGTTAGAGTAATATCTCAGGCATACAGACACTTTTATAGATACGTTATGGAACTAATCACAGAGGCACTCATACTGACCATTTTGTGTTTTTAGCGTATGAAGATATAATTAAGAAAGGTGCGGCATAATGTAATTTATATCAATGTTTTGAAAATTCTTTTATGCAAGATGCTATGGAAACTTTTTTTTTTATTTGATTTGATTTTGATAAAGAATTTGATCTATTTTTATTTTTTAATTCTTTATTTTAAAGTGTATACTGGTCTATCAGTGCAAATAGCTTTAAGTGTCCTGTCATAGTGTTAGTTGTTTTGTATATAGTTTCGTTTGTTTTGTATATAGAATGTTTGCCTTACATTATTACTTTTCTTTACATTATTTTTTTTTTTGATTAATTTTATTTTGGCCTGACGTAATCTTTTAATTTTGTTATTCTCAAGGCACTGTATCCCAGAATAAAGTTATCTTCTATCTATCTAATTTTCAAATTACATAAGTAAAAATTAATAAATGTAAAAATATACAGAAAAAATGTAGAAAACTCGTTAAATAATTATTAATTTATCAAATAATTCGAAAGGTACGAATTTCCCGGAAACAATTATTCGCGTAAAGAGACATGGAAAAACTATTTTATATTAGACTTATAAATCTTAGGGGTCAGAAACAGCGTGTTAGTGAAAAAAAAACTTTTTTTTTATGAATACTCAAGAAATAAAATGATAAAGAGTATATATAAATAGTTTTAATATTTCTAGAGATACCCCAGCTGTGAATCATAAACTAGACTCCTACATTTAACATCAGGTGTTATACTCAATAGACACATTTTAATCTACGTTGTTTGTCGAAAAAAAACATTAGTCCTTTGAATCAAAACCAATGGCCTACAGATTGCAATAATCCAAGGCTTTGGAAGCAACAATTCAGCCAAAACCGGTCTTCGTAGACAGAAAACAAGTTTGCAGGTTCATAATTAATTTTTTTCAAAAATTGTTCCCAAATAATTGTATGGAATTCGAATCCGTCCCAATTTCATATTAATCTAAAATTTACGTCTACAATATCTACAAGATCTACCAACAGGAACAATAAAATAAAACATCTTTAGTTTATATATATATATCTTCCATGCTAACCTATACCAGTTGTACTTTGTTAAAGTCTTTCTCAGAAATTTTAATATATTCTTTTAAAAATATAAAATTAACTTCGTAACTTCTCACGCTATTTTCCTGTAATGAAAAATTCACAATTCTTTTAAAATTATAATATTAACTTCGTAACTTCTCACACTATTTTCCTGAAATGAAAAATTCATATATTTCATTTAATTATCTACCAGTGCGTAAAATAGTTTACACATAGTATAAATCGAAACATAAATAGGTAGCTGATTGCTCAATGTTGAAACTAAAAGACGCATAAATATTTCGTATGTTAAGCAATAATTTAGATAGAAAGTTTTCAGAATATTAATTATTAACAATTAAAAAGAAAATAGCGAAAATGAACCAATCCAAGAAATTTGCTAACACGAGTTTGAGGTAGTTTTGAACTAGATCATGACAGATATTTTACATTTTTAACTGAAAATCATTATATTACAGAAAAAGTTCAAATTTAACAAGTAACAGAAAATTTACATTTTTTAGTCCAGGTATCTCCATTTGATAAAAGATGTTAAGAAAAAATTAAATGAAAAAGAAACCGACGACGAATACTTATTTAAAAGGTCATTAAACTTTACTTGAGGTCACTCAAGGCATGTGAGATGTGGTTTTGTTCCGTTTTGCTAATCGTTCTAGTCTGAGAATAACGAAATTTCACAATGTTTATGTTACACAATTGATGGAAGAGTAATTTTGTACATTAAATTTATAGTTAAAATTAAGTATGTTTTGATTGTAGTGTACCCATAATTGATATTTTTTAAAGAATGAAATTCATTCTTAACGATTTATTCGATAAACTAAAGCAATGTAAACCCGCTTAAGGTAGATCAGTGTAAAAATTTCAATATCCTCTAATATTGCTGTTTTTGTTAAAGATGAGGAAATAGTGAAACTTGTGTGATGCGGGCAACAGATGTTCTTAATTTTACTTAGTCATCTTTTCTTCTCTCATTCGCCACTTTCTGACACCAAGATACACTAGCGGATCCAGGATTTAATTTTGGGGAGGGAAGCTTCAGTCCGAAAGCTTTTTTTCATAGAAATAAAGATAATTACTTAGGATAAAAAGAAAGAAACTAATTACCTATATGAAATGGGGTTTAAGAGATTCCTAAAGTCCTTTTAAATGTAATTAGACGAACAATAATACTTTAAGAGATAATGTTTTAATATTTTTTTCCATGAAACAAGGTTATATATTTTACCATTTTCGGGGAGGGGCTTCAGCCCCAAAGCTCCTCCCCCCTAGACCCGCCCGTGCCAAAATATGAACGCGTAATCTTACATTGGAAATATAATAGCTCTAACTTCGTTAAGAGTTGTCATGAATGAGCGTTTTTGCACAGTTTTGTAGGGAATTCCATGACTCAGTGGGCTCTGAAACTTATAGATCCGTCAAAAATCGCATATCGGAATTTTGACCCGATTGCAATACTTTCCTTACCCTATTGTAGGTAGGAAAAAAGTAAAAAAAAAATTAGGAGTGAGGTTTAGACCACACGACAGAAGTAAAAACGTCAACAAGGCGAGATTAAAAATATGAAATATAATTAATAAATAATAGCTCATTACAAAGAGAATGAAGTACTGAAGACTCCGTCGCTTACAGTTTGCAGGTCTGATTTTTAGTTTCTTAGATATTTTAATACATATCTTCAATAAAACTCGTTATCATTTGGTTTTCGACATTATTTTTTCCTATTCGCATCTCAAAGACGCCGTCGCGTTGAGATACAATTTCGAGTAATAGCTCATTACAAAGAGGATGAAATGATGCAAATTTTTCTCTCTAACGATAAGCAGGTCCAATTTTTATTTTTTTAGATAATTTAATCCGTATGAAAAAAAAAACTTTAATTAATCGACTCCAACTGACTTTACCCGAGCGTTACACATCGAAATCTGACGGCTAAATCTAATTCACTCTCCTCAAAAAAAATTGCAAAACGCTCCTTAAGAAGTTTTTACTTCAAAAACATCGTCTGATTAATAAAGAAAATATTTTGAGATATGTGCTATTGTTTCACAAGATTCAATTATCCTTCTTCGTAAAGAATCATGGTCATTGACCGGACTTGCTCAATCATATCCCATATCCCAATTAATGGATTGGCCTTGCAGAAACAGTGGCTTGACTTGCACGCTCTCCAGACCTGACACCACTGGATTTTTTTTATTGGAGTGACATTAAACAAAAGTCTATGAAAGTCCGGTCTTAATTCCTTAGGAAGAAGGATAATTAAATCTTGTGAAACAATAACACATATCCAATGCCGTTCTGTCGCTGCTGCTGTTGAAGAAAGATGTCGAGCCATTCTTAATGTCCAAGGAAATCACTTTGAAAAACATTTAATATGAATTTTAATGTTTACATTTAATTAATGAAGTAGTTAGAACAATAAATAGGTTTTATTTATTTCATATAACGTAAATAATTCATAACAACGAAAATCTTTAGCGGAGAATATCTCCTGAACATAGCGATTGCTGACATACCTTCAGAAGAAATATTTTTCTTGTTTTAAGGCATAGGCGGATTTACGGGGGAGGGGAGAGGAGGAGGTCTGAAGTCTCCCCTCCCAAAACGGTAAAATATAACCATGGTTTATAGAAAAAAAATATTAAAAACTATCTCTTAAAGTATTATTGTTCGTGTAATTGCATTTAATAGGACTTCAAGAGTCACTTTAACACCATTTCATACAGGTAGTTCATTTTTTCTCTTTTTTTTTCAAATTAATTATCGAAAAAAAAATTTTGGGCCGAAGCTCCCCCTCCCCAAAATTTAATCCTGGATCCGCTAGTGTTTTGAGGTAATTAGTACATTTTTGAAGTTTGGCAACTTAACCCTGAAACTCCCTGTATATTTGTACTAAAGCATTCCTAACATATTCATTGGTTGGCCAATGACTCGAGCTACCAATAATATTTTGGATTGTTGTTGTTGTCATTTCGAAGGCCCCGCCTGGCCCCCCTAGCCTTGGGCCGTGTCGGTCCTTTTATTGGGCGGCAGATACTTGTCGATCCAGACGGCTGTGGTAGATATCTTAATAACCATTTATTAATTGTGAATTATAACTGCTATAAATTATAAATTTACTTAACATAATAGCAATTTTACTGATTATCACAACTCTAAGGAAAATGGCTCGGTCAATATTCGTAATTTATTTTAATTTTTTTTTATTTGTAAGCAAATAAGTCATTAAAGTTACAAAGCATAATATTTAATTATTAAACAAAAAATTAAACCTTGATAGTAACCAGTACTCTAGAAACAACAATTGACAGATTTAAAAGGAAAGGTCAGAGGCGGCCTAAGATTTAAAAATTTATGTTAAATAGTTTTATAAATTTGACGTAGGTGTAAATCCATAAATTAATAAGGAAAAGTAACGTTGTTCAGAAATTTTGCTACCTCGGATGAATTCGGAAAAAAACTAATCTAATATATTCATACAATTTTTTTTGTCTTTCCTTTTTTTGTTAGTATTCCCCTATAAAAACATTTAACAAGCTGCATTTAGTTAAAACATAAGAATTTTTGTCAAATATTAAGAGAAACATAAGAAATTTAAATAAGAAAATTGCGCAAAGAAATATGCTAGTAGGTAATGTAAAGAAAGAAAATTAATTTTAAAAAAGCTATAATTTTCATAATCCTTGATAAATCATAATAGCTATAGAAAGAACATTTATTTTTTGGCGTGAGTAAAATATGGGTATGAACCTCGAAGTTATAAAAAATAAAAATAAATATAAGATCTTTTATTTCTGACAAAAAAATGTATTATTCCATAATTTTAATCTGTTTCTCTATCATTCCGTCTATTGTTTTTAATGATCAGGTGTCTAATTAACCAGCTGGTATATATATATAAATATATATAGAGAGAGAGAGATTAAAAAGAGGTTTCAATTCACCAGTTTAATATATCCAGTCTATTGTATATAATTAATAAGTGAATCGACCTTATAAGTCAGATCTTTATTTTCATAACCTTTTTTTTTCTTTCCTTTGTTATGTAGTCTTTTAACTTAAGGAATGGAATAAATGAAATATATTTATTAACCTTAGTTCCACACTGATATATTTGCCTATGGTCAGTTTAAATTAGTCTTTGATTATAATTTATTGAACATTTCAGGGAATTTTCGCTCCGCTCCCCCCCCCCTCTTCAGCAATTTAAATAATTGCATTTCATAAGTTCAATCATGAACCAGTCACTATCAAATAAAAATGCATAACATTTAAAAACAATATTTTATGAATAAATATTTATTAACAAAATACAAACAACACAATAAAAATTTTTACGAAAAATTGTTAACGCACCTTGGTACATTTCAAATGTTACTATACATAACGACTTAAACACCCCTCCCCCCAACAGCAAAATCCTACATCCACGACAAATACATTACATTTCATTCTTCAACCCAAAATCACTCCAATCCTCTGGTTCTTTCTATCTCCTGTTCCCTGTTACCTGAACAACGCAGATTAAAAAGAAAAAGGCCAAGAGACCTACTATACCAATAAAAACCATATCAAGCAAATACACAAAGACAATACCAACACAACAAATTTGCTAGATGCGCAGCCGCGCAGGTGCAAATTGCATAAAATATAAATAAAAAATATATATAAATATTTGTATATGACAATTGTTAAAAACATAATTAACGTACATTTCATTCGTTAGAGAAATTGGGTAAGTCACAATAATTTAATATAACTTTAATGATGTAGAGATGGCTGATCGTAATATAATATGAGAAGGAGTTGGTCGGGGGATCCGGTCAAATAAATACTAAATTTTTAAAAAATAGTATTGTAATTGTTTCGCCTGAAATAATCGGCGAAACAATTAAAAATACTATTTTTTAAAAATTTAGTATTTATTAGACTGTACCCCCCGACCAACTCCTCGTAATATAACTATAGTTCCATTTAGTCAGTTGACTAACATTATGCCTAAACTTTTATGAACCAATCTTTTACACAACTTATGCTTATTAAGTAGATATCTTAGATAGTGATTTTTAATGCGCTTACGATGTAGTTCTAAAATAGAAAGGCAAAGTACTATTTTAGTATCTTGTTTATCATATTGTTACGGCCGTGGAGGAAAACCAAACGCCCCAGCGATATAAAAAATATTTTGTAAGGATATTACAAAATTAATATATAATATTACCTATACTTTGTTCTAATGTAAATTTTAAAAATGAAAAGTTTAAAAAAAACTCTGTGTGTCAAATCGGAACCTCCCTTCGTCAGTCTGAACATAGTAAAGTTCATGGCCATAAATGTATTACTATCTTCAGTCATTATTTACATTTTACTGTCATCAAATCCATATTTATTGAATACATCAATGGTATGTCTATTGGTTGAATTAATGCATCCCCGCATCTATTTTATACCTAGAACATTTAGCAAAAGACCAGTCATTAAATTTATAGGTAATCGATTGAAACCAAAAAGGGATGGAGCCATGGAATCGATTAAAGGAACGGCGAAAGCAGTTACAGAAGAGAATGAATTATTTACAGCCGATAAAAAGCTTTTTCTGGAAAGTTCCCTAGCGAATAGGATGCCGTGAATCCCACTTTCTGACTAATAGGGAACCCTCCATCCCGAGCATGGGAACTGTGTAATTATGGAAAACGGTTCCAGGGAGCTGTTAATTTGCTTTTCAATGGATCTGAGAAAGATCTTGCTAACCTAATGTTAATAAATTTCAGTATGATCTATCTTTAATATAGAAGTGGGTAATAGTTTAATTCAAACCAAACAATTATCAATTAACTAAAAAACAATTAAGTATATGGTAAGTGATACAAAGAGTAACCTTATAACATGTATAATTAACAGCTATAAGTAGTTACTTGACGAACTATTGTATTGTGACTTTATAATGTTCAAAATAGAAATTGACACAAATCAGGAACTTTTTATTCATTACATAAAATACAAATAGAATGATTTTCTGATTTATAACACACACTGAATGTAACCTCCTATACTCTATTAACATATGTTTTAATAGCAGATGGTATACAACTTATCGGTAATTATTAATTTAAGAACTAATGTTTTATCTTTATAAGGAGGTGATATTAAAATTAAATGTAAAGAGAAGATAAACATCCATTCTATTAACAAAAACTTTTAATTGAGTTTCAATGTTGATAGTTCTATCAATAAATTTTATACTATTGATTGGTAACTATCGATAAACATTTTATAAGTTCCAAATCAAACAATCTTGAAAGCAGTGTTGCCGCTTATACGAGTCGATTATTAGCATTGACCAGCTTCGTACTTCGTACATCATTTTTGCTGATGTATGCAAAATTATATTTTTATGAATGTTTAGATTTGTATTACAATTGTTTTTACTGTGTTGTTATTTATATTAATATGTAATACTTAACTTCTGTTGCTTTATAGACAAATAAATTGAAATTACATCTTCTTTAATTAGATTATAATTATTATTTCTTTCATAAAACATATTTTATTAATTTTCTAGTAAATAAATTTAAAAAACATTTTTAATGTAATTTAAAAAAAATATTCTCTACTTTTATCGTGTATAAAATAAAATATAAGAAAGTATATCCATTATTTCATTCATTATTGTAATGATTGTTACTTGACTCATAGTTCTAAATAGTTCTAAGTAAATAGTTAAATAGTTCTAAGTAAGCGAAATAAAAATAAAAATTAATACTAAAAATTAATATTTAAATATTTCAATTATATGTTAAATAGTTTCGAACTTCGATGAAGTCATAATAATGTATTTTCTCTTTATTTTTATTAATAATAGGGATATTGTATTCTTTAAAAGTTTATTTTACTATTTTAATATTTTTAGAAAGTTTTCCAATAGTTTAAAATGAAATATATGAACTTTTTTATTTATTAATATCGTACCTTAAATTAAACTCATTTTACTTCTTAACCCACTAACTTAAAAAAAATACATAAAAAGGCTTTAAAATATATTAATAGAGGTAATAAGCCAAGCTCTTGCCTAATTTTATTTAAAAAAACAAAACAATAACATTGAGCCTAGCACGAATTTTCAATGAGCTAGTGAGCGAGAATGTACGAGGTTTGAGGTACGATGTCTTGTCACAGAGCGCGCGGCAACACTGCTTGTTAGTTAGATGTATTAGAGAATGTTTTGAAATATTTTCGGCAAAAACTATTGGTGTTTGGTTATAGCTGGGGTTATTTAAATTTTATAAAACTCATCCAACCTATTCACAAATTTATCATGAACATTTTTTTTTTAAAATATGTATTCGTTTATTGTTCTTATTCACTGTATAGGTTGAACAAAAGTGGATATACTTGTTTGCTCTCTTTGGTATGCGGAATTGGTCTGTCATAATAAGAACTTTTGAGTCTTATTCTTGTTCTGGCAACGTTATATAAGCTTTCTTCTAGTAATTACGTACTCATGTTCTGCAAGGATTTCCTCAGTAATTATTTTATAATAATAACATCAATAATAAAATGGATGACCTCCTAATAAAAATTACCATACTAACGAAAAAGGAAAAAGAAAAGTAAAATAACTGTATTGGGATGGTAATAGCAGCGATACAGACCGGTTCTGGCGATATTCCGCCAGCCAGTTAGACGACCTTCCAGAAGATTACTAACCCAAAGGTTCACGAACTGCTCATTCCTTTATTTTCTATGTATTTTCTCTTCAAGATAATTGTACTTGATAACAATATATACGTCTGCAATACATTCATTAACTACATTAACATATAGACTGTCGAAGTCCCTTACGAATAGCAAATTACTTATGTCCAAATGATAAACCAAGAAAACAAAAAATATTAAATAAACTAATAGTCCGTAGTAGAGAAGTTGATTTCCATTTAGTCCGTAAGATAATTGATCACAAAATAGAGCTAATAGGCAGCCTGTAAAAATATTTAGCCGTTTGGGCTATACTACCTCGTTATTTTTGACATTTTGGGGAATTTAGATCACGCCAAACAACTCAATACTTTTTCTCGAGTTAGTGGCCAAATTATCTTACGATTCGAGTGGGAAGCAAATGGATATTTAAAAGTTTTTAGTACCTAATTAAATAAACAAAGTTTGACGATCTCCAGATTGAAAGCGCCAAAAATACTTTTCACCCTACCTGTGTCAGTATCAGTTTGACACTCTAGCGTCATGTTGTATAGTTTATTTTGTTGTGCAACCCGTCTGGGGTCAACGATCAGGACGAGGAAACAATGATTCATCTTTCTTAATTTGAAATCATAATAAAAAAAAATACACTGTTGAGAGGTACAAAGATAATGTTTTATACTTAACATTCCTATCAACAAGAAATATTAAAATAATGATATATTTTACAGTAAATCAGTATCTTAAATTTAATATTTAATACAAATTATTATTGTTAAAATCACATTTTTCTCTTGTCCCTGTATTTTTGGATACTTTTTAACACTTTCAAGCAGTTGTTTGGTCAGGAATCATTTATCCTGAACGAGATCAATGTTACTGATTACTGGACTTTCTTTCAAACTTTCATAGACTAAACAGACTTAATTAATTCTTCGATTTTACTATGTGTTTAACCTGAACCGCTTTGCAAAACTGCAGACTCCTCTGAAACCATTAGGTCTTACAGGCATTTTTTTTTTCCATTTACAGCAATTTCAGAATGAATGATAGTCGAAAAAAATAATGATATTATTCCTTTTTATTGAAGTTGTTGAACAGATCCGGAACTGCCTAATACCCTTCATTTTACTAAAATATACTTCTCTTTATGAAAATAGAATTACTAACACTCAAGTATAAGAGGATTTTCGATTCGACAGTGAGTACACATTTACTTATTAGTCCAGTCAATCAATGATAGAAATGGCGGGGACACAATTTTGACTTTAAGATATTGTTCAATATAGTAAGGAGGTCAACATACTAAAAGTTCCCACTCTTAGGTGGTGAGCAAGATGTAGGGGAGGAGAGTGAGTTCGACTAAATCACTTTTTTTCGGGTTTTCACTTATATCAGGGAAACTATCCATCGTATCGACAAAAATGTTGTATGCAAAATTAAAGCTGATTAAATTTGAAATATGATTGATTCTATATCTTTTTTCCCTATCTTGCTTAGTTTCCGAGATAGCCGTCCTCAACTATCGCCACCACCATCTTTTTATTTTTTTTTTTATGTTTACCTCCTTAGAAAAGTATAGAATAGAAAATAATTTTATTCTGGGACGAAGTCCCTTTAGAATAACAAAAAAGTACAAAATTAAAGTATTATATCTGGCGTAAGTAAAAACAAACATAAAAAGTAAAAATAAAGAAAAAAAAAGTAAAGAAAATATTAGTTAAACATACTTATTGTATATCTTTACTAGTCCAAACAATATTTCAAAGTCAAAAATTGTTTTCTCGCCATTTCCTTCAATACCCCTTTTCGAGCATTCATTGACTGGACTATTTTTATATTATCATCTTTCGCAAGCAATTAAAAAAAACTATTTAAAAAAATGTCTTAATCGATGGACATTATCTGTATTTACTGCTCGTAGAAAATTAATACTATCCTTAAGACCCTAAAGCTGTTCTTTCAACTCAAATATTTTACTCTAGAAAACAATGCATCTTGGATCCTCCAGATATTGGCATGTTTAACAGTAACAGATCTTAGCTATATCCGTTAGGTGTAAAAATTTATTTGTTCTATCATGATTTATTCTAGGCTAGGTCATCTTTACTAAACCAGAGCGGTCAAGACGTTACCTTCTGCTGAACTGTTTCATGGTTCTTATTTTTTGAGGTGAACCCTCACGCATAAAACCACTGTGAATCTTTCATTATCAAATTCATTATCAAAAATAACGATATTTTAATAAAATATTTTTTGTCGAGAAAACCTAGTCTGTTGCAGCAGAACATCCTTTCTGCAGCTCCTATCCTTTGCCTCACTTTTTTGTCGATAAAATTGCTTTTGCTGAACTTAGCATCTAAGCATTTAAAGCTTTCAACCTGCTCCAAACTCTTAACCATTCAATTATTACTTGATGATATTTATATTGTTCTGAATGTCAAGGTCATTCTTGTATAATATGACGAGATCGTCAGTAAACACCTGCAGAGAGCAGAGTAGGCTGCATATAGGTATGTCCCAGATTAAAGTTACACATCTTCTCTCTTACACAACGCTTTATGGAAAAACAATACGAAAAGAAGAGGGCTCATGCTGCAACCCTGAAGTATGCCTAGTTTACTTTCGAATTCACGAAAGATATCTTTGCTCGTTCTAACCAGATTGCTGGTTTTACTGCTAACGGCCAATTTTTTACTCTTTCTTCTAAAATTATTTTACGAACTATATTGCCTGTCCAGGATTGAAGATCTGCCTGCTGGGGGCGAAGGGCACTGTGGGGCAGCCCGTGTCGCTGATGGTGAAGCAGAGCCAATGGTTCGAAGAGGTGGCCCTCTACGACCAGTCGAGCTGCAGGGGACTGGCCATCGAGCTCAACCACATCGACACCCCCTGCCTCGTCACCAGCTACGAAGGTGAGGAAGGCCTCAAGCAAGCCCTCAAGGTAATGTCAGTAATGTTAACCTACATCAGTATTTAATATCAGGGCAGTCTTGATAGTCCGAATACCTAGAGTGGCTTAGTGGCTTATTCGAATAATAATCCATAACATAAGTTAACAAAATATATTATCAGTTACATATAGAAACAATGCAAAAAAAAAAAAAAAAAAAAAACGCTAAAAATTATTACACATTGGTTTATTATTTCTGGTTACCTGGTTATCTGTTTTTTTTTATTTTACCTGGTTTATTATTTCTGGTTATCTGGTTACTTGGCAACGACGGTGCTGTGCACATGCGTTAACCTGCCCGCCTCATGTAAGTTTTATGTTAAAAATCTCTGATTTTGTCGCTAAAGAATACGCCTGATATCGCAATTTTTTTAAAATACTAGATTTTGATACTCGACGTTGTATACATTCTCTCATTCTACACCAATTACAAAAGACTCATATACATGACTATAATAAGGCACATATACTCAATGCTAATTTTTCACTAATAAAATCAACCATAACGACCTTAATGTTACATATTTCGCCGATTTGGCTTAATCTCATTGTTCTTCCATAATAACCTTCAGGATCTTCCGAACTCTCTAGTTTCTGACCTTGCTCCATCTGACCATCTTCGATCCATGCAAATCCTCCGAAATACGTCAGAAAAGGTCTCGTGATCTTTTAATATAGCATTTTGTTTGAATGCTACAAATGGATTTGAATACTATAAATTGGGGAAGTTTTTCTGAAAGCGGAGTAAGTGTAGTACAGTTGAATGGTGATAAAAAAAAAATCACAAATAATTTATGACTTTTTTTTAATGGAACTTAGCTGTGTTTATTTAAATAATTAATTGCTTGGTTTCTCTACAAGTCTTTTCATGTCATTATATTTATCAGTTCGCCATTACAAATTATATTATATGTTAATTGTAAATACTGTACAATTATGTTAATTATTAATTTAAAAAAACGTTATGGCCAGACATATAAAAAAACTTAAATATAGCCTATCTAAAACAGTATACAGATCGGATTTGACAGTGTCAATGGTACTGAAATAAAAGAGGACCAAGAACAAATCAACGTAGACTGAGCAATATTGCTAGAGTTGTTTACGTGCTCTCTCAAAACAAAACATCCCTAGTCTAGTCTTTACGGCGTAGGCTGTCCTTGCGAGTTACATTAGGCCATATAGGGGTCAGCTGGCCGTCAGGTAACCGGCAAACACTTCCCGTTCACGAACGATTTATTCTAAAAGATGTTCTTTTGTTTTCAAATAACATAAATTTTCATTTTATTAATTAATTTTTATAATATAGTTCGAATTAAATTAAAAAACGATCTAATTGTTTATCAGCATCACTAGAGAGCGGTATTCCGCAGCGATCGATGAGAAAGGATCGCAGTTCGCTGGACCTGAAATGATATTGTGCGTTTACGAACTATTATATATATAATATATAATAGTTCGTATTTTATATATATATATATATATATATATATATATATATATATATATATATATATATATATATATATATATATATATATATAATAGTTCGTAAACGCACAATATCATTTCAGGTCCAGCGAACTGCGATCCTTTCTCATCGATGTCTGCAGAATAACGCTCTCTAGTGATGCTGATAAACTATTAGATAGTTTTTTAAATTTAATTCGAACTATATTTTAAAAATTAATTAATATAATGAAAATTTATATTATTTGAAAACAAAAGAACATCTTTTAGAATAAATCGTTCGTGAACGGGAAGTGTTTTTTTTCCGGTTATCTGACGGCCACCTGATTATATATATATATATATATATATATATATATATATATATATATATATATATATATATATATATATATATATATACATATATATAATTATTTAATTCGGCAATGAAATGTATATTAGCCGATATCTAACGATTTATGTAAACTATCATGCTCATACATTTATAATTTCAGAAAAATATGTTAACCAATTCATCAACCAGCTCCACAAGTAGGGCAGAGGACTGCTGTCCATTAGAAAGTCGTCATAGCGAGTCGTATTTTCTTTCCAGAGCAATTTTATCTTTTAAATTATTTCACCGTAAGAATATTGAAAAAAAAAAAAAGAGAAAACGAGTTTATCAATTTCTTAAATTATATTTTGCTGTATTAAAAATAAAAAATTAACAATATTTGTGCCTCCCCCCCCCCGATGTTTTAAAAATATCTTAAATAAATGGAAACGTACACACTACTTCATACAAAAATAAATTAACTCTTCCAACACAAAAATATCTTTATCTGTATATGAAATCAAATTTATTTAAAATAAGCCACTATCACTATTCTCAATTAAAATACAAGGAATAGTATCGTCACCACTCCTACTCCCGGTAAGAACCAATTCTCACAAACCTATGGTGGAGAACTAACTCGAACACCATGGTTTCCTCCTGTAGACATTCTTAAAGCGGAATTTCATGGAGATAACACTGAGCGGTAGTATTGCCCAAAAATGGTCTTGGTCTTGAACTTTTGCAAGACCAAGACCGCTTTGATTGTCGCAAAACCAAGACCAAGACCGGACCCTACAAGTCTTGCGCAAGACCAAGACTGACCTGCAAGAGTCTTGTGTCTCGCAGTTAAACTTTTTTAAACGTTTAAACTTTAAACGTTTTTTTGTTTTTTTATTCATTGATATTTTCAACTCTATTAAAAAAATTAATACAACTAGTAAATTTGCAATACTAAATAAACCTTAAGGTGTATCTCATTTTTGTTTTCCAAATAAATCTCAACTTAATTGGTATGAAATTAAAGCTTATTAAACGAGGAAGTTTTTTCTAAAAGCGGGGTAAGTGTAGTACAATTGAATGGTGATAAAAAAAAATCATAATTTATGACTTTTTTTTAAACGGAACTTAGCAGTGTTTGTCGGCCCAACAGTCATCTTTAAATAATTTTAACAATGACAAACTCTACTTTCGTCCAAATTAAATTTTACCTAGTTTACTATGGAGCAATTTTTAATTACTTAAATCGAATAGTTTTTATGTTATCGCTTCCTATTCAACAAAAAACGAGACAAGCTTAAAAAACACAAATCTTAAATTTCATACTTTTCTACTGAAAATTGGGCAATTGTTTATATGACCTTAATTAATAAGAAAATAAAATAATGCAAGGTCTCAAAAGATAAAGAAATCAAATGTTACTTCATCGATAAATATAATCGACAAAGATTATAATTAATTAATTTAAATCTTCGTTTTTGTTTGGAACAAACATGTTCACAAATTTCAGTAAGCTGTATCTTTGTTAAAAATAGTCCCAATTCCGATGATTTTTTTTCCTTTTGTAGGGGATTTAGTAATCTTTTATACAATCATGGGTATAACCAAGGGAAAAGTGTGTCATTTTTTAGTTGTTCGCATATAAAGTTTGTTTTCTTTCATAAGTTGTTTGCCTGAATTTTCGGGGTGATTGGACTATTTTGCCCGCCTGAAGGAGAAGGAAACCTTCGAAATTGGTGGCTCAATCTTGAGATTCGGTGAAAAATTAACGATGATATGGCATGACGATCAAAAACACCATCGATAAATAATATAAACTGCTCCTCTCGATCATAGAGACCTCAAGTCGACGAAATGAGACATGTATCCAATGACAGTAGCACAATTAATATAAGGTTGTGTGGATGTGAACCCAATGCCTTGCGTAATCTCAAGAATAATACGTTTTGGGGCTTAAAAACGCAGGATCCGATAGTTCCGGAGGAACTATCCGGGTCTTGCAGTACGCATCAAAATCTCCAAGATCCATATTGTCCCGTAACGATCTACAGACCTACCACCGTTCCAGTATTGAAGCCTAGCAAAATGTTTGTATGTGGAGAATACGATTCGCTAACCCCCCGTGAAATTCTGAATCCAACGGTACCCCATTCATGGTATTTGAGCATGACAGGAGCTTATATTTGGTACAAAATCTATTTCGAGCCTTACTGTAATAATATATGTGGGGATAATAACTAAGATTGTCAAGTATGAGTAACTATTTTGAGTTATTTTTTATTTAAAAAATCGATTTTTTTTTATTAATCTTAGTCTTAGTCTTGCAACAGTTAGGCGGCTTTGGTCTTGGTCTTGCACTTTGCAAGACCAACGTCGATTTTGGGCAACACTAATTTCAGTGCAACTAGAAAGAGGTATATCGGATATTTTGAAGTATATTGAAACATTGGCTATTTATGACCGCCACCCCGGAACATCTCCTTCCTTTAGAAAGAGGTATAGTTTTCAGATAGACGATGAATTCAAATAAAGTATGAGAAGAAGTTAATCGGGGTGCGGTCAAATAAATACTAAATTAAACAAATAGTAATTATTTAATTACTATTTGTTTAATTTAGTATTTACTTGACCGCAACCCCCGATTAACTCCTTCTCATATTATATCAACGGTCAACCATCTCTACATCATTATAAAATGAAGTATATATTCGAAATATTTATTTTGTTATTTGCTTGGTTTTAAACAATTAAAGTTGTCATAATGCAACGATTTGTTATTTCAGGGGTCCAACGTGGTGGTCAATATGACAAGATCTTCGTTGAAGCCAGTCACCGACAAGGGTGATCCCTTCATTGATAACGCCCCAGCAACGGAACAGTTGTCCAAGTTCTGCGCAATGCATTGTCCTCAGGTATTAACTAATTGTCAGTAAAATATATATCAACAGGGCTTTAGTTGATATTAATAAGATACACGTTAATTATGAGGTGTTTCTTATATCCTATATCTTCGGAAGCATATATCTTCGGAATCCCAAGGGACGCCTCTGTTTTCCGTTTTTATGTAGAGTTAAAGTGGCTTTACCCTTCCTACCGTCGTATTTCCTGGCATCCTTCCTCATTCAAGTGATATAATCCCACCGACCTTCATACATCTCCGAGCTCCTCTAATTCAAATCCTCTGTTCGCTCCCGCAATACTCGTTCCAGGTCTTCTGATTTATACATAATGGCCCGAACAGCTGCTTTCGACAGATCATTCATTATCCGATCCTTATCCTTATGGAACCCCATATCTTCCCACATCCGTCAATCCAATACTCTTCCTACCTTTAATACCGCCTGTTCAATCATTTCTTATCCATCCAGTCCCCATAAAATTGTAAATAGATACCACTGTAAATATGTATATAAATTATTAGATTGTTTATCATTACTTTTACTTTTTTTTTTAAATTTTCTATTATTATCTTATTTAAGTTAGAAAGTAACATATAATTTTTAATATGACTATTTCATTACTCAATATTTCTTTTCATGTATCTCTGAGGCTCCTCCTTTCATTACTGTCCTTAAGTATTATTTTAAAGGGACTTGTCCCAGAATAAATAAAGTACTATTATTATTATTATTACTTTTTTACTAATCCAAGATGGCGGCTGATTTCAAGATTATTTAAAGAACGCTTCTGCTAGATTTCCGAAAATACCCGAATGTTTCCGAAAGAAGACGTAGTATACTAATTCTTGATAATGAATTACCAGATTTTTTAAGAGGGCAATTTATATTATATTATAATAGTCCATAATCATTATTAAAATGTTGAAATAAACTTCATTTTTAATATTTCTAATAATAGGATTATTAACTACGAATAATATTAATTGCAACGCTTTTAATTTTCGCGGTGATAATATATATATCTTTTTTGGAAGGTATTATTTTATTATTGAATATTGATACTGTTAGTGCAAAAGGCCATATGCAAAATTTTAATATTTTACAGGAGAGCATAAAAATTATAATTTCTTTATGTTTTATTATTATAATTTCATATTTTATTTCTCTCTGTTATTTTTCATAATAGCAGACTACTGATAGGAGTTTGAAACTACAAAGTGTACCTTTAGCACAAATAGAAAAAAAAATGGAAAATTTTTACATACGACCATTTGCACTGACAATAGTGATATACGTTTTTTTCCCGTCCTGCATTCTTTCGTATCTAGCAGTAACGAGGAGAATTTTTTCCATAAGTATTTTCTCCATATCTGTCAGTGAGGATTGGAAATTTCAATTTAATTTTAATATTATGTATATTAACATTTTATGTTGAAAGCAAACAAGCTAAATCGACTGATTTTTTTTGCAAAATATATTTTCATTATTAAGAGAAGTTATTAAATTATGATAAGAGAAGTTCGTTGTAGATTTCAGTCATTAAAAGCAGAAATGGGTAAATGCTACTCTGAGTCTTGAGGTACCGAGTGTTCTCAAATACTGACCTTTTTTGAGTACCAAAGAATTTAATTACTACTTCAGTTGATTCCAAAAGATTAACTGAAGTAGTGATTGAATTACCAATAGTGATACGATTTGAGTAAAATACTTAGTGGTCTGTACTCAGGGTTGTATTTGCCCATCTTTGATTTGAAGTACACAAAAAATATTTGTTTTCTTTGTACCCAAAATTTGGCCCAAGAGTTTATTAGGTAGTATTTTATTATTTGAGATACCGTCGCGTTATTGCAAAAAGTCATCAAGTGACCTTTCATAACCTTAAATCAAGAAGATATTCGATGAATTTTCTCTTTGTGAAATTTGAACGTTGTACATTTGTTGAAACTATATTTGGTAAATAAAAGATATTTTGCTGTAATTCTTGTGTTTATCAATAAATGAGGTAGAAATTTTAAAAAAAAAAAAAAACGTTCTTTCAAGTTCGCACCATAAATTAGTGTTGGACGCGAGATCCAGACGCGAGACCGAGACGAGTCTTGGTCTTGCACAAGTGATTCGCAACAGTTTTGCACTTACCTATTAGCTTACTACTTGAGAGATATTACTATAATTTCTAGATAGGAGAAACCTAACCAAGTCTGAATAAAAAATTAGAAGAGTTAAATGCAAGACCATATTGGTTATACCAATTCTTTAAATATAGTAACTAAAATTGTCAAGTATTAATAACTATTTTGCCTCAACTTTTATTCAAAAAATCGATTTATTTTTACTACTATTGGTCTTGGTCTTGCAACAGATAGGCGGTGTTTTGGTCTTGGTCGTGCAAAGTGCAAGACCAAGACCTATTTTGGCCTACACTACCATAAAGGTACTTACCAGGAGAAAATACAGTGTGTGGGTAACTGATTTAAGCCATTTTTTTTTTTTTTTTTTTGCTTCTACACCGAAAACTATTAGGCATATATCCCGTCGTCTTTCCAATGGGCTCAGCAGCCGAGAAAAAAAATATTTTACATAATTTCAAACAAAATTTATGTTATTTATTTTTGCCTTTGCTTTGCCCAGTTTTTATATTTATACTTGGATGAGTTTTATTCAGGCCGTCAAATAAAGCATTTATTAATTCCTCAGGATTTTCTTCAAAATCAAATTTAATATAACTGTTGGAAAACTGAATTACTGCTCTTTCGACTGATACCAGAAACTTTTGGATTTAATTTTTTTACTTATTCTATTATTTAATCTAGATACCAGATCAGTTTTTAATAAAAAATGTATTTGATAGATAGCTACAGTATCAGCACAACCAATTTTACAGCTTTTTACCGACAGTTTTAGACCAACCGAAGTAGCAATGTGGGGATAAATAATTTTTTAGGGAGAAACAAAGTTGATATGAATTTTTCGCACCTCAAAAAGCTCTTAAATACGATTTCTATAGCAGCCGGAGATATTTAAGTATCAGAAATGCGGGATTATAACCTAAACAACCTTTAAGCGAAGAACTCTTTCAGTCAAGGTAACAATATCGGATGTAAACAAGAATGTCAATGCTCGGCTACTTTCGGCATTCATCGAGAATCTGTGATCTTGAACCGGCCGCCATCTTGGAGTAGCGAAAGGAAACTAGTAGTACCAATTATTGTAATTAGAGTAACGAAATAATCAGGTTGATCAGTTTAGTCAGATTTTTTGTCTCTGTTAATCCTTCACTATCCGACTTAATCACTATTTATACCCATTTCGATAACCTTGACCTTTTTGTTTGTTTCATCTTTCTTCAGACAGATTATTTTATATAACAAATTATTCTTGTTGCAATTTTCTCCACGTAAGATAGCAAACACTGTTCAAATCCATGACGGAATTTAATCTATAATGCATGTTTGTGGATTTGTACTTTCAAATATCAGGACTAGAGGTCTCTCAGTCTCTGACGTCAGACGTGTTCGCCTGACCTAACAGCGATCACCAAGGCAACAGCATTACGCAGTGTTGCTCTTAAACTAGTTTATATAAAACATTTAATCTTTATTTTTTAAAGATATTTATTAAGTAATTAATTGGAAATATAATCACGTTACTTTAAAAAAAATCATTTATTGATATTGCCCCCTTTTTTTCTATTTTTTTTTTTCGTGACCGAAACCTAAATTACAAATTTAGTAATTTTGCATTCGACGTATCTAATTACTATTCATATGCTCATCTCTTACTTTATTGTTTCAGATTATCATGTTACAATTATATATTATTATGTTGTAATTATATTATTTAAATTAAAAAGCACTGAAAAATGAAATATAATG
The DNA here is from genome assembly GCA_928085145.1 of Nezara viridula. NCBI lineage: Eukaryota > Metazoa > Arthropoda > Insecta > Hemiptera > Pentatomidae > Nezara > Nezara viridula. Next base: position 118,324,794 of record OV725082.1, read on the forward strand.
CAAATATCACACTATCCTAAACATGTATGAATAATGAATTGAATAACGAGACTGATACTATAAAACATTTTATTTTGATTTTATACACATTTACTTATTATCACCTTCAATACATACACCTCCTCTATACCTGTGCTTGCCTCCACTTGTTCGAAATTAAATAAAAATTTCAAACCTTATGAGAATAACAGAGTAGCCTCAAATCAAAGATGGACATCTACCATTTTTATTTATTTAATAAACGTTGAGGAAAAGTCTGTTTTTGCAATATAGCACCAATTCTATTGATTGTTTTTCGTAATTCAATTTGAACATAAGTATAATAATCATAAACAGTTTGAGTTCAACCTATAAAAAAAAAATTGATTTTTTCTTCAATTCCTGAAAATGACAGATGTCCGTCTTTGTTATGAAGACACTCATTTAATTTTAGCATGTTAATAAAGCAATAGAATTATGGGAATACTGAATGAAACAGAAATTGGAATATGTGTTATAGAGCAAAAGAAATAAATTAAAGTTTTTAGAGGAGATGACGTCATTGCCCAAAGGGGCCAAATGTCTAGGGTCGGCAATGCATACAACGCTCCATAGAAATATAAGTTGTCCACTGTCTAGGACAGTTCTGTAAATCTTCTTATGTCAGCTTTTCAAGATGGATGCCGCCTTCTCTTGCACAGCTTAAATGACTCAAATCTTGTTGCTTTTAATGCAGATTGATGAATCATGGATTTTAATTAAGACACTGAAACGCCAATCCGTGCACTGGAAGAGCACTTCACCGAGAGACTAAAAAGCTAGAGCAAATCAGAATTCAAATCAATGATGATTGGTTTGTTTTCGCTATTCATGGCATTTTGCACCTTCACTGGGTCCTGAGGTTCAAATTATTAATCAAAATTACTTTATTCACATTATTGCTGAAAGATAAAGTGACAGAAGGAGACTTACAGTTGCGTTTCAGGCAATTGAAGGTTCGCTTGGAACGCTGAAGGAATTCAGTGTGGTGGAGTGCGAAGGACATTAAAGGTGATAATAAGTGTTGACGCCAACATGAATATTTTTATTGTTTATTTTCACCATATCATAATATGAGGGTTCAATTTTATTTTAATTATGAATAACATAGTTCGTACCCAAAGACGTCCGCCTCTCGTCGTATCACCTAATACCGAAGGCAAAAAGAAAACATTACAAGTTCAGTATGGCTGCTCACAGCAATGGGTGTGGAACTGACCCTATGATGTTCTCCGTCCCGTCACAATGTACCTAGCAAACCCAATGGTTTCATCTCACCAGGTGGTGGCGGCGACTTCCCGCCTCTGGGACATTATCCTGCAGGAGAACTCTCGTCAGCTGCAAGACGTAATATGAGCCGACTGGAGGTGAATTTGTGTATTTCAATTTAGAAGAACTTTAAGGTGAGTGGCGCCCCTCTAAAAACAGTTAATGACCCCACGGGTCTCAGATGTTATCATCAGCAAATAAAACCATTATTTTATCAATTAAACACATCACAATGAGGTTCATCTCTGTCTTATATACTACTTTTTGCAATGGCACTTCAGAGCACTTAATAGTTCAATGGCTAGTATCTTACTTTACAATACTAAATTGTCAGGTTCAGTACCGGGTTTTCATCATTCTCTTTTTTCTGTATATTAAATATTATAATTTTAGATTTATATAAATATAAATTATGGCCTTGTATAATATAATTTTAAAACAATTAAATTAACATCTGGGTTAATTGTATTTTCATTAACTAATAATAATAAATTATTTTAATAACAAAACAGCCCTAGAACATTGTAAATTTAATTCATCAGTTTGAGGTTGTTTTCCTTTTGTTTAATGTTTATAGTAATATTTTATTTTTCTCATTCACTATTATTTTGTATCAAGAGAAATAGTATTAATTTATTCTTTCATTTATTAATTTGTTAGCATGTTCGTTTCATTTATTATTTTCAATATACACATAGATTTTCTGCTATTCCGTTTTTTTATACATATTTATCCTCAATGGATTTACCTTTAATATTTATTAAGGTTTAAAATTAATTAATATTGTGAAGGCCTGCTGTCTTCACAATAAGTAAATATTAACGAAATCAAAATAAGATGTTTTATAGCATCTTTCTCGTTATTTAATAGGCACACATCGCAATTTTGAATGATTAACAATAAAACTAAAACACGCAGGCCTTTCACTTGGTAGTGACCAACCCTGTCAACAGCATGGTCCCGGTGACATGCGAAATCTACAAGAAGGTGAACGGGTGCGTGGACCCGGCCAGGATCTTCGGCTTCACGACGGTGAACGTCCTGAGGGCCTCTACCTTCGTGGCGGACATCACCCAGACCCCTCCGGAGACCATCAAGGTGCCGGTCATCGGAGGCAACACGGAGAACACCATCGTACCCATCTTGTCCAAGACGGAGCCCTGCCTCAACTTGTCCACCGTGAGTGAAAATAATTATTTTTCAGAAGTCTTTATGATTCTCATATTTATAAATAAATCGGAGGAAGTATGATGGAACACTGCGAATCTTGCTGGTAAGTGATAATGAGTTGAGTTTATTAATGAGTAACACTATTTGCTTCTATCCTTAGTTAGAGATAGTTAGGGATCTATACATGAAAAAAAATATTTTAAGTTAAAAGTAAACTGTTTGTCTCTAACTCCTTGATATATTGGTATTTAGAGAATTATATTAATCTTGATTTCCACAGACAGTAGTATTTGACTGATACTATTTTGTTTTCCACCTCATAAACTTATTCTTATTAGTTCTTCCTCGTCTAATTAACTTGTTACAAACTTTGCCACTAAATGACTGGAGTAAGTCATTTAAGTGAGTTTGGCTGTGTCAAGAACATAAGTAATTTTTCATTTACTCAGGACTTTATTGAAAGTATTTTCATTTCAATGGAAAGACGTTTAATGGATGAGGGAGAGGGAGAGAGGTGGAAATACCCGTCATTGACTTTACAAAAATGTATTTTTTTCCTTTTAATTTAGTATTTTGAAGTTTATCATGTAGAGAATATTTCTTGTTTTACCAACTGTATCTTATTTTATTATTGTAAAATTAAATTAATTTATTCAAATGATTAATTTTATCATATTAAAATTTTGTTGGGCCCCGAAAGTTGAATAAAGTAAAAATTTGAATATATTTGAAGAAATTGAGATAGTTAATTTTGTCCATCAGTGTATAATATTGATATTTATCAAATATATCGATATATCGGGCTTTAATTTTCTTAATTTGTTAAAGAAGAGAACAAAAAAAAAACTCAAAATTTAATTTGAAAAATCAAGTTAACTGCTTAAATATAAAAAAAAAAATGAAAATAAAAAGGATGATCAATATTAAATGAATTATTAAAAATCTATAATAGTACTAAAATTCACGGAATGGAGGATTTTCAATCTGGAAATCAGCAAAAGACTCGCTAATACCCATTTGCTTTCCACTTGAATCATAAAATAATTTGAGCACAAGGTCGAGAAAAAAATGTGACCATCTAAAATATTGACCTACACTCCCAAATTGTCAAAATAACGAGGTTATACAGGCTAAACGGCCCAATGTTTTTGTAGGCCACTTTTATTATCGATTTTGTGATAAAATTATTTTACGATCCAGGTAGAAAGCAAATGGATATTCACGAGTTTTTAGTACCTAATTAATTAGACAAATTTTGCCGACCTACAGATTGAAAACGTCCAATCACAAGAGTTTTTGTAAATAAAATAATTGCAGGTTACGATGAGATTAAGGTATTTACGATGTTTTAGGCGGATGTTAATAATTTGATAAAAAGGGGCCTGTGCAACGGACTATATGTATTATAAATCTTTTCAAATATATGTTATGGACAAGTTTAGTGTTCTACGCGAATGAAAAACACAATGAACCTAGATAATGATCAATTGAACTACTATATTATTTCTTGAGATATCGAGACGGAAAGGTTCGAAACTGAAAGTATAGTAAGACCACAGAATCGGAGAAATGAGGACGGTGAGAGTTTAAAATGGAAAACGGATGGGTTAAAGAAACTAATGCCAGAATCAGTGCTGTAGTAGGTTCTATTACCCATATATGGATATAAAAAGCGATTGAAGAAATAAAATTTGATTGTGGGGATCGAAAAAGAAATGCGCTGGAATAACAAAAGAATTGCGAAGTTGATCTGAATAAAGAGGTTACCAAGTTTTATTTTCACATTTACATTTCTGTAAGAATTATATAAAATAAATTTCTGAAACTATTTATAATTTAATAGCATTTATTGTTTTAATTGCGTGTAAATCAATACAATTATTTTTACTAAGAATTCCACAGCCTCTCACTTCGAGAACCAGTATCAGATCACAATAAATAATAATCATTTACTTAAAGTAGTATCCTTTTTGATCTGATTGTGTAATTGTTCTCAGGCAGAGATTTTAAGTATTATATTCTTGTAAGTATAAATAATATTATAGTCAATTATATAATTGTTTATAAAAGTTAATATCATCTATCTATGATCTTGTAAGTTACCCAACACAGCATACCATAAAAAAATAATTAAGAAACATATTGAATATTCATCCTGACCCGTACCTGTTCTAAAATTACTGCCTCAGATCAATATGGCATGCTGCCTGTTTTTTCTTATGTAGTTTCTACGCTCTCAGCTGATTATATATTTACAAACTAAGTAAACAAAGAAAGTTTTTCTTTAAAAAAATATATATTTAATTTTTTTTATTTCAGAGAATTATTGGTTTTATAAAGAATTTAATACGCCAGTTTAAGGTTCATTTAAATATTTCAAAAACTATGGGACAAACAAAAGTAATTATTTATATGAGGGCCGCACGGGTAACGCGTGGTTCGTTCATAATCACTTCGGTCATACTTATTCATGGAGAGTGAAATGCATCCGAGTTTCTCCGAAAGACTGTTATTAGCTTTTCATGAACAAGTCTGACCGAAGTGATTGTGAACCACGCATATCCCGTGCGGTCCTCATCTAAATGATTACTCAAACAAATGTATAAAATGCTATTTCACTATGCTTGTATTTCTGTTTGTTATTTTTAATATTTTCAATAGTCGGTATCAAGAGAGATGGGTGGCCAGAAGGGAGTTTCTTGGTGCAAGTTGCGCCATAAAAATTTTTGAGGGGGTACATTTTGACTGGGTTTTGAATTTTTGAGGGGGATACATATCGACGGGACTATGAATTTTTGGAGTTTCAAAACAGAGAACTAGAAAGAAAATATGGGACATACCACAGCAAGTCTAACTGTATATGATCCACGATTTGTATAATGCTACTTTCGCTTGCACTGTTTTTAGGAAGAGGAGAGAAAATCAATTTTTGTAGAGGGGAGGGGGTTCATGCGCCATCGACCTTGAGGGAGGAGGATGGGCACCTCTGTCAAGAGAAATAAAATAAACAGTTTATTTTATATATTTCGTTTAACAGTAATAATCAAATTTACTAGATGTGTTCATACTAATACAGTTGTAAATATCATAATAAAAGTTTTAAAAAAAAACAAAAAAAAAAACAGTAATAATATTGCTGTTAGTTAAGTTAGATCTGGGGGCCCACCCGACCCGCCAAGTTAGATAGTTGTGTTTTCCATAGATTGTAAAATGTCTAAACGCACCTTAAGAAACTCAACAGCATTGATGAGCTCAGCCCTAAGTTTAGGAACTTGTCCCTTTTCCCTTCTCTTTTAAAAGATTAATAACAACTAGCTTCATTTTAACGACATATAGTTAGATTTTATGTTCATAAATCGAAATACCATTTCGATATATGTATTAGAAAACTATCGGTGCGATATATACATCGATTTTTTTTTATTACTTACATCCCTACCACACTAAGTACACCTACTAAGTACACGTTTTAATTTACGAATAATTTGTTTTGCCTAAATTTCACACCCCACAATTAATTATTTTTTTCATATTTGTAGTATGCCACACACGCTATTAGTAATTTCTATTTTTAAAAAACATGCCTCAATAAAATGAAAATTGAATTTTTAATTTTTTTTTCCACTCTTTAAAAGTTGGGGTCTGACATGATGTTTCAAATAGACATATTTACAACTGCATTGACGGATAAATTATTCTTAATTAATATATTCAGAGCACTGTCGGATCTACAGGGGGGAGGGAGCTTTTGTGCTGAAGTCCCCCCAAAATGGTAAAACAACCATATTTTATTGAAAAAAATGTTTTAAACTATCTCTTAAACTATTATTGTTCGTGTAATTACATTTAATAGGACTTCAAGAATAACTAAGACAACACGTCATATGGGTAGTTAGTTTCTTTTTTTTTTCAAATTAATTATCGTTATATATATGAAAAAAAAATCCTTCGGGCTGCAGTCCCCACCAAAATTAAATACTGGATCCGCTAGTGATTCAGAGAATAGATCCAGCCAATGTTTATTTCATCATTTTCAAAAACGTCATGATTTATCTTTGTTTTTTAATATTATTTTTTATATCTGAAGATTAATTCAAAATTAAAGATGAGAATAATATAGATACGTATAAAGATAATAATAGCAAATAAATAAGCATTCACAAACTAAAATAAAATGTTATTCAATTTTTAATACGATAGTAACAAATTAATACAATTCATGTTATATACATAATACATTAATATTGCCATCATTTATATATAAATATTAATATTACTAATAAATTTGAAATATTACATACTGGCGTGATTTTCAAAAGTACCCTGCTTCTTTCTTGAATTTCATGAACTTCTTTAAGAGTAAATTTTATTTTCAAAATAGCTATAATTTCCGAATAAAATCAATGATTGATAAACCACACTAATAAGATATCAACAATACAATTGTAGGAACACAGATCTGTTTTATATTCATAGAAACAAAACACTGCATAATTGTAATGAGGAAACAAAGTCTTTGAAGAAAATAATTAGATTCGGACTGGCCAGAGACGTTTGGTTAAATCCCCCACTCCTCCACCTTTGCGAGGGAAAATTACTATTTGTATAATACGAAAATTACAATTTATCAGTAAAATTGAATTATTCATTATTAAATAAACATAATTTATTGTTACTAAAATTTTTGTTGTTGATAAAATAAAAGCTGTTTTCAAGATAGCGTCGACCTTAATTACAAGATTACTATATTTTATATATTCGTAATTGATGCTCTTTTAGTATATTAATGGACGCTAAATAAAAAAGAATGTTAATTTAATTAATTAGTTAACTATGAATTATTTATTTAAAAAAAAAAAAATCTGCAGGAGGAAAAAGTGCGGGTAACCAGAGCGATCCAGAGTGCTGGACAAGAAGCTTTCAAAGCGTTGGAAGGTAAACCCTCTGGTTTATCTACTGCCTATGGTATAACAAGAATGGTGGAAAATATGGCTAAAGCTATCTTTGGTAAGCTTTATATTCTTCGAAATTATATAATGCTAGATAATTAATATTATCGTATTTGTTTATATCAACATTTTTCCGAATCTATATTAATGATAGTTATGGTTAATTTTAGTTTTAATATTTTCATTTATCACCTTGCAATAACAAATTTAATTTAATTTTTTGGCTGACAAGACTCGTGAATTGATTGAGTTAATCAGGAAAAAAAAAATTAACAAACGACATCTTCAGAAAAATGTATATTTTTATACCTATGATTTCATACTAATTTAAATTATTAAAAATAATGCCTAAAAATGTATATAATACATCTAAAATATATATCATCTTTTAACATATAATTTAGCTTATTTACATTATTCTTATAGTTAGACTAAGGTATTAAAAAATTTCAAAGATTATTGGGCAAGTTCCTAAACCAAGTGCTGAGATAATCGATGAGCACTGGAAATCCTAAACTCATCGATGTAACAGTAGGAAACTTCCTTAACTCAGCACTTAAATGAATCGATTAGCATTGGATATCCATCAATGGTTAGTACTGAGTTCAGAAACTTGCCCATTGCGATATAGGTTTGTACCATTCGAATATTTTGACTGGACTATTATTTTTTTTATCCAATAAAATTTTCTTTTAGTATTATTAATTGAAATAATATTTTTGCTATGTTTTCTTTTTCTATCAATTTTAATAACTATAGTCAACTAAGTATTTAATTATTTGATGAGTGTTGAAATTCTGAGCTGGAAGTCAGTTTTTCTCAAGTGAATGTTTTATAAATGTGTATTGATGATATATGAGTTATACATATGTCATTAACATGGATACTATGTTCTGATATACTTATATCATCAAAATACAGTTATAAAGCATTCACTTTCTTAACAAAAATCAAAATTGACTTACACTAATATTTTAACTCCCTCATATGTTATTATTGACTGTATTAAAAACCCATAATCTAGCAAAAATACCCAAAATGTAACAAACTTGGCGAAAAATAACTACTGGATTTTTTAAAATATCTTAACTGTATTACATGTGACAAAAGAAATATGTTATTACTAAGGAAAATAAAATTATAAGTATATATTTTTAGATGTATATTTAAAAAAATGATGTTTTATTGATTTTTTGGCCTTAAGACTTGTCAAAGAAATTTCTATTTAACCAGACATATTGCTTGCTCCTTAATTAATTCGATGATTCGGAAACACAAATATATTATGTGAAATTTATAATGTTTATATTAAATCTTGAAATTCTATATTAATGGTCTTAAATTTCGTAATGGCTATATTAACTTGGACTTTTGACTGGAACTAATATAATGATGTAATAGTTTTATAGGTTTAGAGAAGTTTTATTGAACTTAAATATAAATTTATGGATCTCAAAAGAGCATAAGGGACTTAAATAGGTGAATTTATCTCCTTTAAGAATCGTCCTAATCTACAAGCATTATCTTTATTGATTGACTTAAGATAACTAATACTATCATCGACAGCTTGTGACCCTAAACTAATTCTCCTTCGTTTATCGAACCTCTTGCATTGAAAGTCAATGTGCCTTGGATCTTCCAGGCATTGGCATGTTGGGCAGTAACCACTTTTAGCTAGACTCATTAAATGTATAAATTTATTTGTTCTACCATGGTTAATTCTGAGCCTGTTGCAACATGTTCTGAAAAAGGGAATGATGCCCCAAAATGTTAAATTTTTGATGTGCTTGTTTCTTTTAACAAATAGATAGCAGCAATTCATAAAATTGAGTATACTATAAAATTCAATTAAATTAATTCTTAAAGACTTCTCAAATTCAAAAGCTATAAAAATTTTAGCTTATTATTATTTTATCAGAAATCTTTAATATTAATTAATTTTGGATAATCATAATAACAGGATAATAATGCTGTTTTAAAAAAATTAATAATAATTTATATTTTTTTGTTAAGCAAAAAAGTATGTTGCAAAGGGAAAAACGATTGAATCTTAAGGCTCAACTTCTCATAATAGGCATATCAATAGAAATAGCCATTACATTACGTAATCAGCGAAAACATTCTGTAAATGACTTATCACCAAATCGATGCTCATTCTCATTTATTAGCTTACTTAGTTTATAGACCATGTCTATCAGTTGCAATCACTTTATAATACTTCAAATTCTTCATTGGATGATGTAAAATAATATAAAATTGTTGATAGAAAGATATATCTGTGCCCAAAAGGTAAAGGACACCATGTCCATTTTTTTTTATTAAATGATTTTGTAACTAAGAAACAAATTTTAGTAGCTCAAAATTATGGAAAATTGTCTCTCCAAACAAATAAAAAAATGTACCCTGGTGTCCCTTGACTCTAGGACAATCATTAATCATTATTTTTAATATTAATAATAATTTATTACACTATGCTCATGGTATGTTTATAGAATTTTTTTTTTATTACTTCGTAAGCATAGCATTCTATTCAAATATATTGGTTTTTTATATATACAATGTGATCTGTATATTTGTAATATCTTATAACAAGCCTAGTTTTTGAAATTATTTCAAAATTATTAATTGATTTTTTGTATATAAAATTAATAGAAACTATATTACTTCTTTAAAAAAATTCTTTTTTTAGGTGAGCAAGGAATAACGGAATGTGCTTATGTGATGTCCAATCTGATCCCAGATCTAAGATATTTTTCATCACCTGTGATGCTCGGTCCTACAGGTATCCAGAAAATCTTACCACTTCCGGAGCTTACAAACTATGAGAGCTGTCTGCTTCAAACGGCTGTTGAAACTTTAAAAAAGGATATTCAAAAGGGGGAATCCTATGCATTATCATAAAATAAATGTAATGGAACTTTGAAGTCTCAATTTGTTTTATAATTATTGTATTATTATTTTCAGAAGTAATTTTATTAATAAATGAGTATAAAGAAATGAATTAAGTCTCTGAAATGTTTGTAATCTGGAAATAACTTATTTTGAAAGAATTTTAAACGTTTGATATTACACATATTAAAATGAAAGTTTATTAAAATTGTTTTCTTGAATTTTATTTGAATATTTACTTCAGTGGGTGTTTTTTTTTTTTTTTTTTTTTTTTTTTTTTTTTTTTGTATTTATTAGCCTCTAACAATAAATATTTGCAGCCTTTGTGTTTCTTTTATTGCTCAGCTGTTAGAAAACATTAAGATTATTTGTCTTATAGTAAAGAACTAGTTCATCATAGTTTGTTTTTGCTTATGGATTGATACTGACATTTTTTAATATAAAGTATATCTTATATTTTTAAAGATATCTTTAAAGTTATATTTATTAAATATAAGATCACCTTTGTATTGAAAATCTTAATAAAATAAAATAAATAGAGGAATTAGATTTATTATTATATTAGCACATAACTGATAAAAATATTCAAATCTCTTCAAAATTTGGTAGTCGTTTAGAATATATTATATCATTATATGCTGTTTATTGTTATATTTTATTGCTAGGGCATTGCATGTTTAGTTCTAACCCTAATAATAAAATATGAAATACCCTAAAAATTACGATACCGCAGTGAGAACCCACATTATATGGCTATTGGTATTTGTTTCAAATGCATTTGACGTAAAAGCGGTATCAGCAAAACTTGCTAATTCTCATTAACAATATAATATTATTCAAGCTGATCTATTCAACTCACAAAACTGGTGAAACTTCATACTTTACCACAAATTTTAAAGTAACAATTTAATTAATAAGTGATTAGCTTGTCTCACTAAAAAATATCCCTCTAGTTTAATAGTTAAGCAATAAGACATTGCAATCCCTGAATTTATGCGAAATACTTTTGCAAAAAACCTATTTGTTAGGTGCAGAAGAACTTAAGTTTGAAGTTTTCTCACTTACTATGAGTTTAGAATTCTATTATTCAGAGTATAGAAACCATATCTGGATCTTATTTTATTGATTAAAAATATCCTAAACATTTTTTCTGTTTCTTTATTATCCAAAGGGGTCTATATTATTCTATATCTACATTATGGGATCATAGACTGCTCAATTTACCTTTCCAATACATTTTTTAGTCAAAGACCAGCATAAAGAGTAATATTTTAATTTTAAAGCCTAAACATATCACTGGCACTATGTTAAAGTAACGAATCTGAAATGTTGGGGAGGTTAACATATGTTAGTTTCACATGGGGCCGACGATATGATAAGAATTCTATTGCAACTATAGTATTAGTACCTAAGAGGTTTTCTGCAAGCATTACATTTTATTTCGAAAACAGTTTCTTTAAGTGCTCTAAAATGTAGTCTCAGTCTTATAGTAAGGGCAGAGACAATAAGTCTGCAAACAATCTTTGAAACACTATGTGTCCTATTTTTAAAACCATCTGAGTTTTGAAACTTCACAATTTTTTCAATGACTATTATTGTATTAGGTTCCATAATTTCCATAATTAGGTTCCATTCAGAAAGTCACTCTCAATGTAAAGCATTATTTTATTTTTATTTGGACATTTCAGGGATACTTTGTCTCCTTCTTCAGTATCTAAAATTATATAAATAGTTCATTATAGGTTCTATCCTGAACCACTTATTAACAATTTTGAAATTAATAACATTTCAAATTTATATTTAACTAAATTTAAATAAAGATCGTGGTAGCTCAGTGGGTTGGGCAGTGAGTTCAGAGTTCTGGTTTAAAATCAGGCTGATGGCAGATAAATTATTTATTATGTCGGGGACTCTCCTGGGGCACACCCAGCCTCTATAAAGTGGGTATTCATAATTAATTAAATTGAACGTGATGTTGGTCAAATCACCTCCTTACATAACTGTTGACCAAGAAACATTACTTCCCAACATAGTACTGAGCTCAAGACTCTTCATGGGCTGTAGTGGCACAGTTTTTTAATTTAAATAATGTAATATACATTAATTAAGACAATAACTTATTTACATAATTTTCCCCAGTATGGGTAAATCTTAGTGAGTAATAAGCTTGGACAATGATCAAACACTCAACTAAAATGATTAAAATGATGTAGAGGTGGTTGACCGTTGATATAATATGAGAAGGAGTTAATCGGGGGGTGCGGTCAAATAAGTACTAAATTAAAATATATTAATTATTTTAATTTTTGCCGACGTTTCGACCCACTTTGCAGGTTGCCTTCAGGGCGTGGGATGTAGCACTGCGGGAGGCAGTTGAAACACTGAAACATAATAAAAAATAAGTGCTACATCCCACGCCCTGAAGACGACCTGCAAAGTGGGTCGAAACGTCAGCAAAAATTAAAATAATTAATATATTTTAATTTAGTATTTATTTGACCGCACCCCCCTGATTAACTCCTTCTCATAAAAAGATTAAAGTATATTTAGGGTTGGGGAGAGTAAATACTAAATTTGTTTTTCTCTATTGTGATTCCATGTATTGTCTTAAAAAATGTATATAAAGTGATTTGAAATTAAGGATGAAACAAAATTTGATAGGAACTTCAGTCAAAAATTTTTTATTAGGTTAGCTGACGTTTTGACCCAAATATGTCTGTCGTTCTCAGGGCTATCATTTGAAAGTCAGGACAAGAACTGTTCTTGGCTCGACTTCCAAACTAAGAAGCGATATTCTCTAATGGTGGTCACACTGCTAAGAATAATAATAATACTCTAAAATATCCCTTAGGTTACCTTCCTTAAGTAGCCATCTCGGATGAGAGAGCGAGTCAAGGAGTTCTGAAGAGTCAGCCCATCAAGCTGACGAGGCGGGTTGTTCTTAACCAGCTCTCCTCAAATTTAAATTATTTAAAATAAAAAAATGAAAAACATATCCATAAAAATATTATTAGTGAGTTGTAATTTATTTAAAATTATATCATAAGTGATGATGACCATTCTAACAGGTATAAACATCTCATTTTACTCTTCCTCTCATAATTAACGCAATCTACTTGTTCAATCCATTCATCCTTCCTATTACACATTGATTGTGAAAAAGGTACTGGGCATGATTCATTTATACCGCAAAAGCAATATTCTCATCATGATTCTAGATAAGAAAACAAAATAAATAATTAATTTCTTTGGTGTATTGTGAAGTATTTGTGAACATATTATGAAATAATGAATAAAATATCTATAAAAAAATTATTTGTGTTCATCAAGTATAGCAATTATGTCCAGTGATTAAGATTTTTCTTTATATGACATCATTATTGTATTAAATCTTATAATAAAATTAATTTATGCTTTTTTTTATATTTAATTTTTCTTTAATCCACTTAAAAAACTAAAAATTCAATTTAACTATTTGTTTTAGGTTAATAATTAAAAAATCATAGCTTTTTTGTTAATTGTTTATCTGGATTCTACCAATAATTTTGAAAAAACAGAGGTTCTAAATTACAGTTTACTGTAGTATCAATATTTTGTTATTTAGACTAACTATTTTGTTTGTATGATACCTTGAAGCAGTGAACTTATATTTATATTCATCAATGACCTAATTGTACCACTTATTAATATTATTTTGAATATTGAATTTTTTTTTGTGTTAAAATATATTTTTTATTTCCTTATATCTTAAATTGGCCAAGAAAAAGAATAAAAATTACTCTAAAATCTGAATTTTTATGAATTCAAGGAGGGTACGTAGAATCAAAAAGCTAAATCATATAAAAATGTTTTATCTTTTTTTTTAATAATTGGTTCATTAAATTTTTTTATCCTTTTTAAGTTAAATGAAATTAAGGTTATTTATTTCAGAAGTAATACTTTACTTTTAAACCATTGCCCATGTGGTTAAATTTAACAAGAAGGACATAAATGATTTTTTTACAGATACAACTTTAGAGCAAAATTAAAAAAAAAAAAATTTGATCATCTAATGATATAAGCATCGCTAAAACCACATAACCATGTATAGTGTAAAATTTGTTTGTTTACACTGTATATTTTTTTTAGATTTTTTATTTCCTAAAATATTAATATAATATAGTTTTTTTTGTATTTTTTCTAAAAATAATCGAGATGTCACATAAAAATAGTGAAATAATTGATTAAGATATGTTATACACAAAGAACAGATCATTACTTATAATATAAATAGTATGATTTCATGTTTAACATATTAAGATAACTACAAATCAAGTAGCTTATTACAGTCAAAATCTTCTCAAACCAATTACTTTCGTTAAAACTACGTCACAATGCTACTTTATTTTTCAACTGATGGTACTAAAATTAATTTGAGACTGAGATAACTTTGTTGTAAATGATTTTTGAGTGAAACCTCAATTTGCCACATTTGCTAGAACCTTTTCAAACCAAGATCACTAAATCTGTTAAGTCTGGCAATACAACATACTTTTAGAATATGAATAAATATTATTAAAAATCTTAGTTTCTATTTTGATTTGATGTCAGAGTATATATACTATGTATATACACAATATATTATTATTTTTAATAAGATAATATTAATTTTTTTTTATAAATCAAACACCGAAAGATGGGGTAACTTTGATTCCATGATGGATACACTGTGTTGATTTATTCTGCAAAAACGTACTTTGTGTAGGCATGTACTGTGCCTTTTATCTTGGGGCAGTTTGCGAACCCTAGTTCACTTCACTCCTTGTACAATTAGGTTTCATTTATTTTCACTGCTATTTCAAAATTATTGTTTTCATGAAACTTTTGCTTGTGCCTTAAGAGTAGTGTCAAACTTAATAATAAATCAAAAAATGTTTTAGGAGAATGTATTGAAATGATCTACTCAGCTTTTAAAGAAAATATCAGCATTTTATAATTGATGTGGATTTTCGGACTGGAGTTTGAGATTTGGTTTAACCAAAAAGCATTAGATTTAACCAGGTAAGTGATAAATTTTTATAATGAATCATTTCATAAAGAAATTGTATTACATTAGTCACATTTTATGAAGACAAAATATTTAGCAAAACCATTGTTTTCAATAAAATATAAAAAACAAACAAACAGAAACCTCAATTTTTTATTTGCTGAATTTAGGGTTAAAGAAGGTCCTTTTAGGTGTATTTAAATAATAATGTGTTTAGTTCTAGTTTATATTTTATACATATTTAATTCTTATTCAACTCTGCATGTTACCCATTCAAATTATTTTTTATATGATCATAACCATTATTTTTATATAGTCTCATTTTGAGACATGGAGAGAATTTATTAGTCTATATATGGGCACTTGAAGATCCAAAAACCAAAGCTTTAAGTACCAAAAATTGTTTGCAGCTAGCAGGTTACCCATTCTTCCTACGGGCATGACACCCCTGACATACGGTACATAAAAACGCATTTAGGTCTTATATCTTTTATAAAATTATTCTTCATTTTTAAACATTTTATACTTCACATTTTGTCTGTGGTACCCAAAAAGTGGTCCATAACTGGCTCGTGAAAATAAGTTTTAAAACACCTTTCTATTTAAATGTTTTTTCTTGTTTTCAATCATCAAAATTTTTTTAGTACAAGCCATTTCAAGTTTTAAACGTCTTAAAAGCATTTATTTTGGAAATAAAAAATTCAAACTCAGTAAACCACTTTAATTAGTTTTATGAACAGCTGTTGTTAATTCTTTTTTAAAATTTTTAACTGTGTATAACAATCAAAAATAGTAGTGGTAGTAAAGTAAATTTTAAAAGTATGATTTTAGTTTAAATACATGTTAAGAGATCCCTGATAGGCATAAACTTCGGGAAGATGGAGAGAGGGGGGGGGGATTTTGAATGTTGGGGTTGGGATATGAATATCATTTTTAAACCCTTTCACCTCCTCCAACAATTTAAATTAAAAAAAAAGAAAGTTAAAATTGATAACAAATAAGCTATATGAATGAATAAAATATGTAAACTGAAATCGATTAAGAAAAGTAGACTAGCTAAGCTATAAGTAGGTACATAACCATTTTATCACCAACTGTATACCTTTTATTTAAAGTTTCATTCATATTCAGGAATAATGTACATATCCTTGGATTTTATGATTCATTCCTCTTTCATCTGGACACCTCCATTTTCACGTGATTTTCTTTTAACTTCTCTGCAATAAAGTTGGAAAAAATATATTTAATTATTACAAGTATAAATATATTTTATAGAGAATGTTTTTATATTCATTTTTATTTAGTCAGACTTTGAAAACGTTTTATTTTTATTTGGATATTGTACAAACTAAGAAATCATAAGTATTTTTCAGTTTTTAACATTATTCATTTTTAGCTGGAAAAATTTTAGAAATTTACCTATGTTATAAAGGCTGTCCCCCTTTCTCTCAAGTTTGTTGTATACAAATTGTAATATATCCAATTGATTTGTTCAGATATTTTCAAGTATATACAAAAGCACATTATAAAAACATCCTACATCTGGCAAAACATGTATATACATTTATTTTTATCCAATATTCTATTTGTTCTTTTCACAAAAATTATGTTGAAATTGTAAACACATAAGAACTACTGCCATACTTTTTTATTTTTATTTTTGGCCCATCACCTCTTCCTAATTAAAATTAAAAGTCTGTGCTTGTGTTATGTCTCTGTTGTTATTTATTTCATTTATTGGAGATCCGCGACTCACTAGGATTTGGGTAGGAATGCGTTATGATATTTACGTTCTGTTTTGTGTAATAGTAACTAATTATAGCATAATTTAATTATAATTTAAAATGAAATACTCAAAGGGTTTTTAACTTTGTTTCTGGAGAGCCTTCTGATAAACTAAGTTGAGTGTACATTCCTTCATTTATGGACAAACAGTTGATTCTCTGGACCATAGAGCTTATCAGAAGCATACATTTTCGTTCTGTGAGTTCTAACAAAGTAAAATGACTTGGTTCTAAACCTACAAAATCTTACATAATAAAATTGGGTTTCTAGAGCTCTTTGTGTATCGTAGCTAGTCTTAACATTGATACTATTACTGGCTACAGCAGGTTTAAGGTCTTAATTTTTTAACAACCGATACTCAATTGATATTGGGCCTATAGATCTGATTTTGTTTCATAAATAAAATAAAATAAAAATTTAGTAGGACTTCCATTTTGTCTCAATATTTAAAATAACAGTTTTATGTTGCTAAAAATCTTTTTATTGCTTGTTAAATTGGTTTTACTGATTTTTTATGATAAGTGGACAAAGGATCTGGCATTTCCACCATTTTGTTTTAAGATGATAGATGAGAGATTGATAAAGCTTAGAACCGTCTGCATTTTTCTTCTTTTCTATCCTATTTTAATAGATAAATGGAACTTTATAAAATATATTAAAACTTTCTGTATTTTTGTTGCTTTATTGGTTTGGTCAGAGTCTCTTATGGACATCGAAGTTAGGATTTCTTTATTCTATATGATTAATTGAAATTTTCTTCACTAAAGAGGTAAATGTTGTTGGTTATAAAATATTTAACTACAAGAAACAAAGCTATACTAATGGTAAAAGCCTTGAACTGCATCGTATCAGAGAAAATTTAAATTATCATTATCCGCATCACTCTATCACAAAGGAAATTCTTATAGTAATGGAAATATTATAAATAACTCATGGTTAGTAAACCTTGTAATTAATTTTTAATGCACAGGTATGATTTTAACATAAAACAGTAAACCATCAACCAAATAATATAAAAAAATACTGATCATACCATCAGAGAAACAATGCGCTGTAGATGATGGTTTGTGAAGGTCGGTTTGTTTATGTTGTGTCCAAGCTCTGTGGATGATTATTCTAGGTTTCTGAAAACGTGAGGGGTTTGTATGGAGGCTTCCTAGCTGAATGTTTGTCTTCCTTCTTTAATCTTTTGGCTTGCTAATGATTTTTTTCTGAAACTCTGGATATAAACTCTACTTCTCCAAGCCAATGGACAGAGGAAGGACAGAAGAAGACAATGCCCAAACCTTTCCTTTGATATGAAGAAGTACATGATTCACAAAAAATTAAAATTTTTAATTGCTTTACTAATAGTTGAAAATTGTTAGCCAGGCATACATAAGATCTTGCTGTTGCTAATACTAAAATAAAATTGAAACAGTGACAGTTTGCTTGTCAGTATTTCTACATTCTGAAAGAAACTACTTAAGAAATTAACACTGATTATCCCACCCTTAAAGTAATTGCCCACCTTTTAAATTATCGCTACTGTTTTGCTGACTATGCCCTTACTTATATATTCATTTGATAAATAATGAACAAAATGGGCAATCAAAATCTGACATATTAAAAACCTTTTTTGATGATCACTTCTTCATTTCAGGATTCAGCCACACTTCTAAAGTATAATAAATAACTTTTTAAAAACAAAAACAAAAATTATTAATAAAGAATTCATTTTAACATTACCTTTTCATTTACATTTACAGTTATTTTTTTAGTATATCATTTCTCCATTAATACTTCATCAAACTATCAGATATTTTATTGTTGACTTCTTCTTAAAAACAATGCAATGAAAGTAGAATTAGAATAATTGTCGATTATATTCAATTACAGTTCCTGCAGTCTGTTTCATGCTTCCTCATATTTTTCTTTGAATCTTTCCATTCCAAAAATTCACATATCTGTCGAAATGTGCCCTCCTCAAAAATTCAAAACTCTGTCAAAATGTGCTCACTTCAAATTTTTTATGGCACATCTTGAGGCATGAAACACCCCTTTCGGCACCACTGTACATAACTCAAAAGCCCCGAAACCATAAGTCGATAAATAAAAAACTGTATCAACATGAACATAGGATGATTTTCTCATCTTTATTTTAATATAGAGTTGGGTAGATTAGGGGTTTTAGGGCGATAAATTGCTTGATTATTACAATTTATAATCTCAAAACAATTTCAATTTATAATTCATATTTCAATATAGGATCACTTTCTTCGTAAAAAAAATTTTCCACTTCAAGCCTTTTTGAAACTAATTTGAAAAATGAAAAATGTTGCTGGTATTATAACATATTATTTCATAAGCAGGTCGTTTTATTCTACTACTACCATCATTTAGCATATATTCTTGTTTTTTTGAGAAGTATCTTTTTTTTTCTTCTTCACATTTTTTAAACTTTGAGGAATTTCATTATTTCTATTAAGAATGAGTTCGGAAAATATGAGACAAAACATTTATTAGTATATCATAAACAATTGTCATTCCTTTCAAAAAATATAACTTAAATCGCATATAACTTAAAAAAAAGACCTTTAATTTTCTATAATTTATTTTCACACATCAATAAAATCGAAAAATAACATTTTTTGGAGAGAGGGTGAAATGGAATTTGAAATATTGTTGAATTAGTCTTATCACCAGAAATCTATATTAACATTTGATTTACGCCCTGACCACTAGTGGATCCAGGATTTAATTTTGGGGAGGAGGCTTCATCCCGAAAACTTTTTTTTTCATATATATAACGATAATTAAGTTGAAAAAAAGAAGAAAGAAACTAACTACCGATATGACATGGTGTTTAAGTGATTCTTGAAGTCTTATTAAATGTAATTACACGAACAATAATACTTTAAGAGATAGTTTTTAATATTTTTTTCTATAAAACATCGTTATATTTTACCATTACGGGGAGAAGCTTCAGCCCAAAGCTCCCCCCCCCCTTCCCGTAGATCCGCCTGTGGCCCTGCCTTATGGCGATATTGATTATATAATGAAGTAATCCTCCATTAAATCAAAAACATATAAGTGTATTTCTTTCATGTATTTCAATTATGTTTTTTTATCTCATACTTCATTTTTAAAAGATATTATTAAAAACTAGAGTAATATTTCTTAATATTATCGTGACTGAAACCCAGAGAAATCGCTTTAAGATATTTTTTTTTCCTAATAATCATCGTTTTATACATACTCTCAAGATAACCTAACAGCCGATTGAATGTATGGCCCATGGTCAAGTTAGATTGACTGATATTAAGAATGGAAAATTACTTGATTGAATTCTGACCGTGTTTACTCAGCAGAGTATTTGTTCGGCGGAGTAGCAAAGGCAAACGTGGACAAACACTCCTTCGGCCGAAGAAGAAAACAGGACAATACAAGAGGTTGAGGGCGCGGCCAAGGCTGCCCAAATCCACCTTCCTGGCCCAGCCTCCTATAGATCCCTAATCTAACCTGTCACACAGCTGACAAATGGCTCTCTGCTCTGATTGGCCCTCGGTACCCAAAAGGATACTTCGCTTTTTTATTTGTGCCAATTGTCTGGTATAAAGCTATGTTGACATCGGAGAAAAGATGTTCATCAGGGTTGCAAACGACAGTCGCTGAAGATTAGGTTATATCAATAAAAACGCAACGATAATAATAAAAGTTCCAAATTTTTCTGATGCATACTTACAAATATAATTAGCTTTAAAGCAAACTGGTGGGGACGAAGCTACGTCAAGGAAGTGGAGACTCGGCAACGCCATGAACCGTCAACTCCTGGTTCTATTACTATTTAGCCCTGAAATCAAAATCTCCGTTTACGCAAAATTCGATGCTCTACAACTTTGATTCTGTGGGTTTTTCTCTAAGGAAATTCATTTCCAAGTTACAGAGCCATTTGTAGTAATTTGTCTCAGTCTTTGACAAATTTGGTAAAATTCAGCGTTAGTTGACCCTGGTTTTACACCTTACCGCGTAACCAAATTATAATGTTTATGTACTCATTTGACACAAAATTTAACGTTCTTCAATTCATTAAAGAATTCATTTTTCGCTTTGATGCATCGTTTATGAGTTATAGGTGAAAAACCAAAAATATATCGAAAAAATATGACTTTTTTGTTTGTAAAAAGTTTTCCCTTGGTGGCCCACGTTAGCAATTTTGTTTTTTACATGTCTAAACCCATATATATAAGTTAAAAAAATAAAAAAATTTCTCACATTTTTCGCAGTGGATTTCCCGTTTTGATCCTCAAATTATTGGCCTAATATTCTTTAAATCAGCCGCCATTTTTTAAAGCAGCGGCTCTGGAACGGCAGACAATGTTCTTTTTACTCAGAATAGCATACATATTCGTAATTTACAATCTAACCTTCACCTGCCATCAGTTCGATTTTTGGACCCTGGGTCCAGGGCTAATTGGAATCTTATACATTTTGCTTAAAAAGGAGTCGCCAAACTAGGACCCGTGAGTAACTCTGAATCTCCGTGAGTAACTCTCCGAGGAGCCGAAAATCATTGTTTTGTATTTAACTAGTACCGTTGTATGTTTAGAAACAAAAGTAATTGTATTGTATTAATATTTTACCGTACATTTTTGGGGCTCCTTCGAAGAGTTACCAAAGTTAATGTTTTGCACTTTTTTATCATCGTAACAGCGGTGTCCAGAAGGGATTTTCTGGCGCAAGTTGCGGCATCAAAATTTTTGAAGGGAGCATATTTTGATGGGTTTTGGAATTTTTGAGAGGGACAAATTTCGACCAGGTTAAGAATTTTCGGACCAAGTGAATGGGAAAATATAGAACAGGCCGTAGCAAATGTAATTGCATATCATCTACGATTATTCTAATTTTACCTTCGCTTGCTCTGTTTATTAAGAAAAGATGAGCAATAATATATCTTGGGAGAGGAAGGAGGCAGGTTTTTGAGCCATCGGACCTTAGGGGAGGGGGATGGGCACCCATGCATGTTTGGTATTTATTTAGTACCGTTGTATGTTTGTCTCCCCCCTCTCCCCCCAAAAAAATATTTGTTGTGTTTTCGTTTACCATCGCAAATTTTTGGACTCCTTCGATGGGCTCTGTACTTAAATGATTTTACTTTATTATTGCCGTAGAACGATTGGGGGCTTCCTCTGAGGCCCATTTATGTTTGGCCAAAAAACTTAATTTTAATTTTATTATATATTTAAATCGCTGGAAACCACTTTATACACACACACACACACACACACACACACAAATTTCAAATACAAAATCAGTGAAATAACACCAAAGTACGAGTTTTGTATGATTTGGGTAAGTTTGCTGCACCTTTTGGTTTATAATAGCCAACAAATTGAAAAGAAATTTTTTTTTTTAAATTAGTATGTAAACTAAAATAATTTAGTTCCAAGATTATCGGCTTATGCATATTAGCTGCCAATACGTGTTTAAAAAAGTGAGTTTTGCTTTGTCAGGTTTAAGGTCACTCAGAATATTTTAAGGACGTAAATCGAGTGGTTTTTCCATGCTTCATATCTTGGATAATCTTTATTTGATATAATTTTTATAGGTTACTGGTTAGTGAATAAAACAATGTTTGGCGGTTTCTTTAATTGTATTCTATTAATATCCTTAGAAATTATTGTCTTGGGTGCACTGTTTCCATTTTGATTGGGTAAAAAAAAATGTTCAGTGAAATTAAACGTGTGTTTATAAAGCATAAATTATATATTAAAGTCACTGATGCACGGATAAAAATTTGGCCACCTTTAATGTTGCTCAAAATCGGTCTTGGTCTTGCACTTTGCAAGACCAAGTCAAGACTGGTAAAAAAAAAATCGATGTTTTGAATAAAAATTGAGGCAAAGTAGTTTCTATTACTTGATAATTTTAGTTACTATATGTAAAGAATTGGTGCAACCAATATACTTCTGCATTTAACTCTTCTAATTATTCATTCAGACTTAGTCAGGTTTCTCCTATCTAAAAAATTACAGTAATATCTCTCTAGTAATAAGCTAATATTTCTACAACTAATAGGGCAACACTAGCCGTCTTGCTCAAATTAAAAAACTGAAAATAAAATTATAAATGAAAGAAAAAATCAGGTATAATCATTTGGGTTTATGTACTGCATAGTTAGTTGATAATAGTTTTTTACTTAAGGCGGAAATCAGAATCTGATGTTTCGTGCTGAAATTTTTGTAGACTTAAAATTAGTCCGTGCTAGAAACCAGACACAGACCACTTTTTATAAAATTACTAACATCCACCTGAAACTACGTGATGTACCCAGTCTATACCAGGGACTTATTCACTTGTGTTGCATTTTGGAGTTAGAGATGATTCTGGTGTTGCTGGTTTCTCATCTCCACGACGCTTCCTTCACCAGAACGTTTGAGTTGACTTTCTAGAACATCTTAGCTTGTTCACAAATTCTAGAAAATTGATACTCTTTCTTCACTGTAGCCTGAGGCTTAACTGTGCAGGAAAAACTGTGAGCAAAATGGAGGATAATAAAAAAATAGTGATGAGACCTCCAAAACAGGGTTTGTTCTCATTTTTTTTATTGTAGTTCAGTGATTGATCTCTGAACACATCTGAATGAAGATCTGATAAAATTACTACAAAATAAAAAATCTGGTGCTCGCAACACACAACTTTCACTTACTGCTCAACTTTGAATAGAAATTATTTTCTGGCCATGTTGGGCTATTATAACATTTTTTGATTGCATTTTTAACTGAGCTAAAGCTAAAAGATTACAGCTAACAAATCATAAATAATATCAAAATAACAAGAGTCCTATTGATTATATCACCGGTTGATTATGGGTTGTACGATTCAATTATGGAATTCTTTCAAAAGTTAAATTTAGCATTTTTTCGTAACTTTTAGTTATGAGAGAGTTAAATCAATGGGGATAAGACCTAAATGGTGTTAAAGACCACTTAATTATACAATGATAGGCCGAGTTTAATCAAAATCGTTAGAGCCATTTTTGAGAAAATCGTAAAAATGTGTTTCAGCGTTCATATAAAGTGGCGCTTCCGGTTTGGCGATTTTAAGGGAAAGTTGCTAGGACATCTAAGGCATATACCTATCTTAAATACTTAATATCAGTTTCGTACGACTTTTCACTTTCGAGCTAGAGTATTCACATACACCCAGACCATTTTCGGGACTTGGTTTTTTGGACTCAGTGTACCTCAAAACGTGCACTACCGTTGGAAACTCAGACCCGAAACTTTCACGATCGCAATACTTGCCCGTACTATATATTACATATTTAGGTAAGTGAAAGTAATTAATCCAGTTAAAAAAAAAATAGCAAGAATAATATTATAGATGTAGTTAATAGCCACAGAGTAGCGTTTGCAGTTCTGAGAAGGTAACCTTGCCCAGTATTTATAATAAATGACTTTAGAGATACTTGGCATATCGACCAGAGCTCGATATTTGAAATGATATCGATTCTGGCACTAATGCCGTCAAGTCACCTTCAATTAGGCTGCTTACCTGGGCCTCGCCGATGGAATGTCGAGCGTCGGGTTGTCCGACGGTTTTCAGAACGAGTCCTTGATTTATTGTTCTCTCGTAAATGTTTTGATTATTCTTTATTTTTTCAGAAGAATGATTTGATTTTTAACGTTATTTATTTTGTTTAGTTTTATGAATACGCATTTCTTATTATTAATACGGGAGTCCCCGGTCATCATTGGTCTTCTCATAGGTATCGATTCTAGAATAATTTTCAGCACGTCTGAATAACTAAATAACACAATCAGTGGGTCACCGATTCCAACCAAATTCATTTTTGTGATCTTACCCAAAAATATTAGATACATGTCCTGACATTCATTGCAATGTAGACTAGGAGCTACTGACCATCTCATTTAACTAGAAAACTTACAGAGAATAACCATTATCTAGATAAAGCTCATCTGAACACAAAACCTCGGTTAGGGTTGGAGTAAAAAGGGGCGTGACTTAGTGGTCACGTGCTAGAAAGGGGGCGTTACCTGGTGGTTAAGATAGGAATGAGATCCTAAAAGGCAGCGTGTCGTGATTAAAATTTAGATTCAAACTTCCCGCTATGTTGACGTCATTGAAATCCTGGCTTCTGATTGGCTGCTTCGATCAGTGTGCCATCTCCCGCAAATCTTATTTACTCTAGCTGAATCAGTCATCAAATTAGCCCAGTCGAATGATAGTTGGATGAAGAAAAAATTCAAATAGTCGGTTTCTCTTCGTTTTTTTATATTTTATTTTGCAGGTTGTATATGTGGTTCCTAAACGAAATTTTCCATTCCGTTCCAAGATGCATACAAAACAGCAAAATATCCGCCCTATTTCTACTATTTTGACCTGAACTATGCATTTTATCGAAATTATTATTCTTTACAAAGTTAAATAAGATAAAATTTACTAAAAATTTTATTAATAGATTTTTGACGTTGGAGTGAAGGGTGAGGAGTTAAAGCAAATTGATTGTTTGCTTATTTGAAAAGAAATAGCTATTTACGTCAATTTTTCTATAAAATTCATAATATATGCATCCAAGAAATTTATTTCAATCAATTTGATAGAGCATTAAATTTCCTATATACTTCATGTAGATAGGTTAATATGTGAGAATATAAGCTATTGTTAAAGCTCACGGAACTGAATACGCCTTGCTGATGAATTTAGTGTAGATCAGTGGAGTCCAAAGAAAAGAAAAAAAAAAAAAAAAAAGGAACAACATTTTTATAATAATAATAATAATAATGCTTTATGTATTCTGGGACGAGTCCCTTTAGAATAATACAGAAAGGCAATAATGTGGGCTAAGGAGCCTTAGAGATACATTAACAAAAACATAGAGTAATTAAATAGCCAAATAAAAAAAATATATAGAAAAAATTATAAGTAACTTACTAATTTAGATCAGTTAATAATAAAAAATAAGAAATTGAAAATAAACATGAAATAAAAATAATGAAGAACGATCTAATAATTTATATACATATTTACAGTAGTAATTATTTAAAATTGTATGGCGACTGGATGGATAAGAAATGATTGAACAGGCGGGATTTAAAGGTAGGAAGGGTTTTGGATTGACGGATGTGGGGAGGGATGGAGGGATAGGAATGAGGATCGGATAATGAACAATCTGTCGAAAGCAGCGGTTCGGTGGGCCCTTATGTATAAATCAGAAGGCCGGAAATGAGTATTGCGGGAACGAATAGAAGATTTGAATTGATGGAGCTCGGAGATGTATGAAGGGCGGTGGGATTGGATAAATTGAAAAAGGAAGGATGCCACTAAATACTCAAGACGGTAGGAAGGATAAAGCCACTAAGAAATAGGTCGGAAGTCGTACACTGAGGTATGGTTGCAAATTTTATTCAAAGGTTGGACTAGGGCAATTTTCCAGGAGGATGGGGATATGGAGTTTTGCAATGAAAAGTTGAAGATATGGTAAAGAACAGGTATAAGTACAGGAAGGCTGAATTTTATTAGTTTCACTGGAATATTATCAGGACCATAATCATTAGTGTGGGGTTTTAGGATAGCAGAAAGTAATTCATCGTAAGACACATGGGAGAAAAATAAGTCTACTGGTTTGAAATTATGATGTTTGATTCCGAAAGTAGGAGAAGAATTGTGAGTGAAGGATAATAAATGGTCATTGAGATCATCTGGAGTCACCGTCGTGGAGTTATAGGTCGATTGCTTCAAAAATTAAGACTTAAGAATTATTCGAGGTGCGGAAAAGGGATATCAATTTCATGTACCTTTTAAACAAATATTTATATCCACATTGTTACGTCAGTAGGTACGAGTTTTTACTCATTCTAGGTATAGCTAAATTGAATTAGTCACGGTTCGTTTAAGTTAATCTTAGTATATGAACCATATACTTTGCGCTTTATCGCTATTCTAGTATACACTTCAATTTTATGGGCTGATAAGTGTATATTGAAACATATGTTTTGATAATGTAACAGAGAACTTTATTCAATGAAATGTAAACTATCGGACTCGATAACATTTTATTAGGTAATGCTTGTTGATTCATTAGATAATCGTTATTGACTCATGAAGAAGCCCGGTATGCAAATGAAAGCCTGTTAGCCGATCGATAATGTCCGGGAAAACAATGTAAACTGTAGTTCCGTTCCTGGTTCTAGTTGAGAAATATCCCGAGAACTGTCAACTGATGATCGAGAGCCGACTCGATAGTAGGGAAGTTATTGAGTCACGGGAACACTACAAGAATAACTATTTACCTTGATAATTTAAAAATTAATCAGTAAACTTTGGGATTATATTTTATTCCGAAATTTTATTAAACATTTATTATAGACACGACATTCTTAACGAGTTCGAATTTTAATTAAATTCCTTTATATCAGCCTGGAATCGATCCTGGGATCAGCAGATCCTCCTGAGGCTCACCCGGCCCCTGTAAATTGGTTATTCCTAATTAAGTAATTAATTATTAGAGGCGGTTGAGTGTGTACTCGGCCCAAGCAGCCCACAGGGCCTTAAATCTCTGATAATTTCCGTGTGAAATTTGTGTACAAACAATTTGTAAAATTGTGTGCAAAATTTTATTTTCGATTGCTGTATTATCAAGTGTATTTCTATGTTGTAGTCATACTAGAGCTGTCTCCCAAATAAAATATTTATTCTCAACCGAAGCGATGTCTATAATGAAGATATTTTTCGAGATAAATAAAGTTGATATTCGTTTTCAGAAGAAACCTTAAATATAAAATTTAATAGCACTCTTAAAATAAAATTAAAAAATTGCACGCAAAGTTTTCTTAGATTGGACCATTAAAAATTTTTTCGGCATCCCCAAACATTTCTTAACTTCAGGATGACTACCGATCCAAACAAAAATTAGGGATTTAGAGCCCTATGGACTCCTCGAAATAGCACAAACTCGATCTCCGTAAATCAATTTGAACCAAAAATATAAAATAAAAACG
Organism: Nezara viridula; assembly: GCA_928085145.1. Lineage (NCBI taxonomy): Eukaryota > Metazoa > Arthropoda > Insecta > Hemiptera > Pentatomidae > Nezara > Nezara viridula. Next base: position 118,352,903 of record OV725082.1, read on the forward strand.
TTATGGATATGGGTTAGTGATTCAGCTTTCCAACGGTTGCGTTAACGTTGAATTTGGGTAAATTCCTTAGGAATTATGGATGATTTAGTTAACAGTTAGAAAAACATCCTCAATTACTAAAATATGTATTTTTACTTTTGTAAAAATTCCATTCCCTTTAAAATCATATCACTAATATACAACGCCAGCAACAATTACTTTTTCCAGTGGGTGCCGGGACATGTAGGAATATTAGGAAATGAAATAGCAACAAAACGACAAATCAAAACCAACTACATCGAATAAATGCTAAGGTTCGATTACTGTATTTGATAAGAATAGTGGGGAGGAAAATAATGAAAGACTGGCAGCACTTCTACTACTGGGAATGTGCCTCGAAGGGTAAGGGCCAACATGCAGTTCAACAGAAGATAGCACTGGTTCCATGGTTAGCGACTTTTAAATCTCATCTCGACCGCTCCAGCTTAGTAAAGCTGACCAGGCTTAGGATAAATTATAGTAGAACTAATAAATATCTAAATCTAATAGGTATAGCTAAGAGCGGTCACTGCCCAACATGCCAATGCTTGGAGGATCCAAGGCACATTGCCTTCAAGTGCAAAGGATTCGAGAAGCGAAGAATAATTAGTTTGGGATCGCAAACTATGGATGATGGAGCTAACTTTCTTCGGTCGATGAATAAAGATAACGCCCGTGACTTGATGAAGTTTTTGAATGACATAAAAGCAGTTATATAATAAAAGTCGCCTCTTATTCTCATTTAATTTTTATGAAACTACTGTCACCTCAATTTTTAACTATTAGTCTTTCTAGTTTAAGTTCTATATCTTGGGTGTTGTGCGTTGGTTATATTTTTAACTTTATATCTCTGATCAATAAGTTCAACTGTAATGTCTTCAGTTAGAGTTGTAGGGTGAAGATTTCTAATAACAATGCGAAAACAATTTTCTACCAGGAGTTGGTATGTATGAAATAGCGCGTTTTGTGTTTGCAATAGTTTTATAATTTTGCTAGACTTTGAAAGTTTTACAAAAGCTAGAGCCACATAAATGACCACTGGGGTCATTTATACGGAAGTCTCTTGAAGTTTTTAAAATTTTATTGTAAATGTCGATAGTTTAAGAATTATTTCAAATAGTCGATTTCTTTTCGTTTTCTTATGTTTTTTTTTTGCAGGCTGACTATGTAGTTCCTAAACGAAATTTTCCATTCCGTTCCGAGATACAAAAAAATAACAGCAAAATATTCGCTCTTTTTCAACTATTTTGACCTGAATTATGTATTTTATCGTAATTATTATTCTTTACAAAGTTAAATAAGATAACATTTATAAAAAAATTATTAATAGATTTTTGATGTTGGAGTGAAGGATGAGGAGTTAGAGAATATTGACTGTTTGATTATTTGACAAGAAATAGCTATTTACGTCGGTTTTTTTCCTATAAAACTCATAATATATGCATCGAAGAAACCTATTTCAATCAATTTGAAAGAGCATTAAATTTCCTATACACTTCATGTAGATACGTTAATTTGTGAGAATATAAGCTGTTGTTAAACCTCACGAAACTGAATACGCCTTCCTGATGAATTTCGTGTGGATCAGTGGAGTCCTCTTGGAGTTAGCACGATTTTTTTTATATAAAAAAAAAAAAAAAAAAAAGACCAATATTTTTATATGTCGATTGCTTCAAAAATTAAGACTTAACAGTTTTTCGAGGTGCGGAAATGGGATATCAATTTCATGTACCTTTTAAACAAATATTTATATCCACATTGTTACGTCAGTAGGTACGAGTTTTTACTCATTCTAGGCATGCCTAAATTGAATTAGTCACGGTTCGTTTAAGTTAATCTTAGTATATGAAATACATTTATGAAGTATATGAACCATATACTTTCCGCTTTATCGCTATCAGATAGATGGGGTGATTTGATTAGGGATAAGTTGCAAAGTTGATTTCTGGCGGATTTCCTTCTTAGGAGGTCCTGGTTTATCTGACTTTGAAAGTTTTACAAAAGCTAGAGCTCGCTTTTTAGTTGTTACAATTTTTGGTTTTGGTCATCTTACAATTCTTGAGGTGACTTATAAGTTGATGATTGATCTATTTTATTTGAAGTTAGTCGACGTCTTTGTCCAATCATCTATTTATTATTCTTACTGATATCTAACCTCTTGTTTTAAAAAGTACCATTCTTTTTCAAAACAAAACTCTTCAAGCTTAACGTTTTGCCTTTCAATACTTCTGTCTTAAAGTTTAAATGCTCTTCTAGTCATTTCTTGGTAAGTAAATTAGTTTCAAATATCGATTAAATTTTTATGTTGATTAACTCTTGAATCGATCATGAAGTTCAATACAATTAGCAGTTGAATAAATCCTCTTAGGTATCAACGAAATGGAACCAACGGATTCGCTAAGCCTTGTAAACATTAATCTTCTATTAACGGTTACGATCTATTCCGTTTAATTGACGGCAGTTACCATTGTCATCTCTTTTCTTAAGACTACATAAAAATTTCTATTATTGAAATTCTTTAATAAAACAAATCTGCTGCGTTGCGCGCATCACACAACATTAACCCTTTTTTTTAGCAGAAATAGGTATTTTCAGACAAAGGGAAGTGTAAGTAAAATTTACAGATGGTACAAAATATTATTTAAAACAGTTAATTACCATATATTTTTCATAGGCATGTAATATCTTATATTTATGTTTTTTTTTGTCACTTACCATTTCCTTTTACGACTGTATATTTTCATTAGTCATTTGATAATAATAAATGATGAAGTGACACGAAATGTTTTTAGTCCGACAAGAGTGCCACTCATAAAGAAGGCATTGGTTTATATTCACATTTTTTATTTTTATATTTATTTAATCTATATAATTAAATATTAGGTAATACTAACGTTTATTATTAACATTTACGAAAACCGCGTTAGTATATGCAATAATAATATTATCAAAGCCCGTATTTCTTTAAGCACCTTAGAAATTTAAATCTATTCTAACCTAAAGCAAGTTACAATTTTGGGGAATTATTTTAAATAAATGATTGAATAATTGTGAATTTACTTGATGAAATAAATATAGGTTCTTGATATAATTGAAGGTACTCATGAAAATAATTAAAGATGTAGAGATGGTTGACCGTTGATATAATATGAGAAGGAGTTAGTCGGGGGTGCCGTCAAATAAATACTAAATTAAAAACATAGTAATTATTTTAATTTTGCCAACGTTTCGACCCACTTTGAAGGTCGCCTTCAGGGCTACAAAAGATACAAAACATGTTGAGAATAAAAATTAAATATAAGTAGACATAAAATTAGAAGAAGTTCTCAGATACAGAAATAAAAGATGATATCAGAGATATAGAGGGTGACAACGTAGTTAAATATAAAGTATTATATATGTAGAAGATACAAATAAATGAAAATAAGTATGAATAAAAAATAATTTTTTTTTTTTATTTCTTTATAACATTTACAACTGTATTACATAAATACATCAAGTAAATTTGGACATAATTGATATAATGACATGAATACACTTGTTGAGTAACTACCCAATGGTTAGTAATAAAAATAAAATCTAATGTAATCTCTATTAGTTTGTTATACACTTATTCCTTATCTTTTATCGCAATCTGTTTACTTTTAACTAACATGCTATATTCTCCTTTATTTTTATTTATTTTTTATTCATACTTATTTTTCATTTATTTGTATCTTCTACATATATAATACTTAATATTTAATTACATTGTCACCCACTATATCTCTGATATCATCTTTTATTTCTGTATCTGACAACTTTTTCTTATTTTATGTCTACTTATATTTAATTTTTATTCTCAACGTGTTTTGTATCTTTTGTAGCCCTGAAGACTACCTGCAAAGTGGGTCGAACCGTCTGCAAAATTAAAATAATTACTATGTTTTTAATTTAGTATTTGTTTGACCGCACCCCCGACTAACTCCTTCTCAGAAAAAGGTACATTAGAAGAAGAGGTACTTGTCCATTAGCCGGGCGGGACGAAACCTCCCTTGTTATCTATGTTATCTTATTTATGCCATAAATAAAAATTAATTTTTTGTAAAAAAAGACTGCGTCCTGATTATTTATCGGCCATGATATGTAGAACAGTCGACTAACTTCTTTTAATATATTAATTTAATATATATGTCGTAAAATAAAAGTTTTTTTTATTATTACATTTGTTTTTGTTTACAATTTCAATAATACGAATATAATCCAATAAATATGAATACGAAGATAGGAATTATGAGAAGGCTTATCAGTGCCTTATCAGGATTATCAGTGTTGAGGTTATAAACATTGGCAGATAGCAGTCCGTCCCGCCCGGCAAATGGACAAGTACAGAAGAAGAAATTTTGAAAAAATTAGGTATTTAAGCCCTGTTAGAGAGCATCAATGAGAAGAACACCTACATTGAATTAAAAACCGCTTAACTTAACAACGAAATAATAAATTTAACCAAAATCGTTACAGCCGTATTTGAGAAAAGCTGCTTTATCATTCCAGGCATATACAAAGATTACGCCTTTTAGTTTTTTAACTGGACTGTTCACAGACTAATTATTTTTGTGACGCTTGGTTATTTGGACTCATTGGACGTCAAAACGTGTATTTCTGTTGAAAACTGGAACGACCGAAATACTTTCCATTCTATGTATTTCATACAGAGGTATATATATGGAAGTTAAAGAAATGCGACATATCCCGCAGATAACTCCCACAATTGAAAAGACTCGGATGGCTACCGGTCCACCGCGAGCCCAAGCTGAGAGGGTGTGGCCGGAAACGTAAGGAGGATGTATTAGTAGGTTCGGCCAAGGCCTCCTGTATAGTACCACTCCTTACATTTCGGCCGCGTATATTTTTGGTTAGTGATCAATCTTTAAATACCGCCAGTTTCATTAACGCTCATTTAATAATGGCGTTTTAATTATATTTTTTTCCATATTTTGGTGCCTTATGTTTAAAACAAATTAAAAAAAACATATATTGACATAGACGAGTCCACTGTTTAGTATGATAACTTTGGATAGAATCAATTTTGAGTTAAAAAAACAAAACATTACACATCAATATCAATGATTGGGTAAACATTATATTTCATGCTTAATTCAGTGTGGTAATTTGATGTTCCGGAATGATTTATCGGTTAGATTACTCAATTTTCAGTCTTAATTGATACAGCATAACTCTGGAACCAATTTAGTCTGAGCCACTAAATTTGTACCTTATGTTTTTATTAAAAAGTGGTATAGAGTGTGTAAGTTTCGTAATATTTCACTCTGGCCTTTTTTTTATATTCAAATTAAAAAATCGCCAAAATCGAATTTTTTCCGTTTTTGAAAATTCATATTTAAAAAAGTAAATCCTAACTCTTCCTACTCATCACTCTTTTCCCAGTCCGCTGGTGTTCCTCAAGGAAGCATCTTAGGTCCCACCCTTTACACAGTTTATACAGCTGATATTCCGACCCATCCTTCTACCGTCCTTACCACTAGTGTTGCCCAAAATCGTTCTTGGCCTTGCACTTAGCAAGATCAAGACAAAGGCCGCATGACTGTCGCAAGACCAAGACCAAGACTGGTAAAAAAAATCGATTTTTAAAATAAAAATTAAGACAACATAGTTACTAATATTTGACAAATTCAGTTGCTGTTAGTAGAGAATTGGTATAACCAATATACTTTTGCATTTAACTCCTCTAATTTTTCATTCGGGCTTAGTTAGGTTTCTCCTATCTGAAAAATTACAGTAATATGTCTATAGTAATAAGTTAATAAATACCTGCAAAACTATTGCTAGACCATTGCGAAATACCGATACCATGACCAAGACTGAGTTTGCAAGACCAAGACTCGCCTCGATCTCGCATTTGGGCAACAATAATGAACCAATTGTTGCTTCTCAATAACTGCAGTCACACATTTCAGCCATTGAAGAATGGTGTCATAACTGGAGAATCAAAAATTAATTCAAACAAATTCCAACAAATTACTTTTACCCTCCGTCTTAAAACCTACTACATCCTACCTTCCAGTATCTTTTAACAATATTCTACTTATCCCGGTCGAACAGATCCGTTACTTAGGACTCCTTCTTGACAAACGTCTTACTTGGAATCCTCATACCAGATTGAAAAGACAAGAAACTGCTAACAGATTCAGACATCACTTACTTGACAAACCCTCTAAACTTCCTATATTCTACAAAAAACTCATATCCACTTCCCTCATCAGGCCCATTTGGACATATGGAACAGAGCCTTGGGGCTCTACGAAACCATCAAATTCTTTCCTCTCTAATCCTTACAATCGAAAATCCTCCGTAAAATCCTTAATGCTCCTTATTATATCACAAATAAAATTATTCATTAAGACTTCAACATTCCCTTTGTTGAAGACTTGGCTCGACTAAGATACTCCTCTTTTAATTCCAAACTCCTTGGTCACCCTAACCCTGTAGTTCATAACCTTTCATCCAAAACAATTCCTGACAAGTCTCAAAATTTCAGGGAAAAAATTGAAGGAAATGAAACTTAATTTGCGAATAACTCAAAAATTATATATTTTTCAAAAAAAAAATCATTGACATCGGACAAGATACAGCCTATAGTAATAAACACAAGTTTATGTTTATTATTATGTGATTCCATTAAGAAAAAGGAAATTATTTCTTCTATCTCATAATACATCACATTTACTTCTTAACTATATTATGTCATCCTACATTCATTGACCAATTTAAGATGGGAATTATTCGCACGGGTCAACTAGTAAATATTTTTTATAATTGCATATTTTTTTAACAGCTTTTCTCACTCCTTAGGGAATGTATTGTGAGGACAAAAAATACATTGCAAAATATCATCATAATTTTAGTTTTTGTTTTGTTTTGATATCTGCAAAAATACCGAAGTTAGAGTTGTTAGGGCGTACTCAGATAGGATTGAAATTTCATCAGCATATAGAACACTGATAGAGCTACAGATAAAATAAAAATCAAGCGTAAATACAGCGCTAAAGATCTCGTTTTATGTTAATTTTCGTGTTTTTTTTTTTTTAAATCATTTCTCTTCCTTTTTAAGTTATTTCTCAAAGGACAAGCAATTTAGTTTAGTTTGATACCCACAAAATTACCGAAGTCAGAGACTTTTTTTCCTAAATTTTCACGTTTAAATTCAAAATGGCAACCAAGAAAAAAGTATGAGGCTCAACAATTTTTAAACTATAGTTTTAAACTCTCCTGGTAAAAAAAATACAAAAATAAAAACAGTTGAGCTGCTTGATATGGGTGATTTCATATAGATAGATTCTTGTCCATATTTAAATTTCTACAATACATTGATAGTGCGAGGTAAAGACACCTTTTTATCAAATTATTAACATCCGCCTAAAACTTCGTCATGTTATTTTAACCTACACATTTTTAATCTAAGAAAATTCTCATAAGTGAGGCGTTTTCTCATTAAGTTAATTAATTTAATTAGATACTAAAAACTGATAAATACCCCTTTTCTTTCCACTTGAATAGTAAGATAATTTGATCTCTAAATCGAAAAAAAAAAAAAGGTGGCCTACAAAATATTGAGCAGTTTTTCTTTTATAATTTCGTTATTTTGGCATCTTGGGGTTGGAGTTCTCACCGAACAGCCCAGTGTTTTTGTAGGCCACCTTTTATCTCGATTTTGTGATCAAATTATCTTATGATTCAAGTAGAAAGCAAATGGGTCTTCATGAGTTTTTAGGATCTTATTAAATAGACAAAGTTTGCCGGTCTCTAAATTGGAAAGGCCTCAATCCCGAGAAGTTTCGTAAATAAAAAAGTTTTACGTTACGCTGAGATGAAATCATTCGCGAAATTTTAGACGGATGTTAACAATTATAATAATAACACAGACTATGACTTGTATTGTGTTAATTCACAGACGGATCTACGAGGGGGGCTTTCGGGCTGAAGTCTCTCCCTCCTCCTTCCAAAATTGTAAAATATAACCATGTCTCACAAAAAAAGTATTAAAAAATCTAAAACTAAGACACCATTTCATATAGGTACTTAGGATCTTTCTTCTTCCTACAAAATAATAGTCGTTATATATATAAGCTTTCGGACTGAAACCCCATCAAAATTAAATCCTGGATCCGCTAGTGTGTTTACTGATGAAGTCTGTTTATATTCGATATTATGAACCGTTAAAAATAGAAATATTTTAAATTGCTTTTATAAATATTTGTATAAACGCAGATTAGCTGTTGACTAATAGTCACTTAACAGGATTATTAAAGTGAAACCTCAAAAATACAAGGTTGCACTTATTCGAAACCTATCATAGAAACGCTGTAGTTGTTGGATGTGATTAATTCCTTACGAATAACTCCTTTCCTTTTTTGGAATTCACAGTTTTAATGAATACAAGGCCATTGATGTATCAATTTTAGCAACATAATCTATGCTTGATAACTTTCGAAATTTCTTATCGGTCTTGTTGTTGGTATTGCTTTGCAAGTAGAGAAGGTACGAGTTACACTTGCTGTGGTGTACACGTATTCGCAAGCGGTACCATTACCCACTTCCATACTGTACCAGCGCAGTCAGATCGTGGTATTTGCCAGTCCTTGGCCGGAGAAAGGTTCGCTGTTCGCTCGCTGTCGTATAGCAAGCTCATTAGCGAACGGTTACAATTACTAAACTGCTTTGCAGTCTCTCTAAAACATTATAAATGAACTGCTAAAAATTAATTAACATGTAATTAATTTCTTATGAGCAATTAGTCACTTTACCTTCGTTACGTAATATTGAATTTGTACAAAATATTTGAGTCGCTTATTTTCAAAGTGAATCTTATTCTGTATTTCTTTTTTTTTTTTAAATCGAGATAAGTATCCATTCTCAAGTGAAAACAGCCAATGAATCCGATTGTGTAATTTTTTTTTTTTAAAGAATCTAAATATTAAAGAAAATTTATGTGAAAATAATATTATATCCGAAACCTCTCTTTTTTTTTCAAGGAGCTATGAAACATGAATTCCTTAAGTATGCTTTAAAAAAAACAGTCATCAAAGTAATTCGAATGTTAAACATTAGAGGGAGGAGGTAGTGCCATACGTGAATGACAAGCATCAATAAATGCGCAAACATATAAGGTTATTTTGGTATTTGGTGTACTACAAATAGTTGTTCAATGATGTTGTAATGTAGAAATACATTTTAGTTGATAAAAATGTTTTTGATGACTTGATCATGAGCTCGAAACGTCATTGGAATTAGAATAAAAAATTTGAAAGTATAAGGACTTATATATTTCTTGAAGACACCATATATAAGAACATTGAGTGCCCTTAAAAAGTTCTACTGTAAGAGAAAACTACAAATAAATTATTGAATATTTAATAGTAGACCGTTGCATTATAAAGGAAGGAGATGGTTCGAGGTGGTGGTCATAAATAGGCTAAATAGTGAAACTCCAATTCTAGGCCAGTTCTAAGTGAAACTCCTAGCTGAACACTCCTCCCTGAAGAAGACCTGCAAAGTCGGGTCGAAACGTTGGCTTTTAATAAAATAGTTTTATCATTATTTAGCCTATTTATGACCGTCACCCCGGACCATCTCCTTCACGTACAAATAAATTAATTTTCCTTTATTATTATTATGTGATTTTAATTTACATAAACATTTCACCTTATCTGATTCCAAATATCACAATTATTTTTTTATAAAAAACAATCATTTATTAAAAAAAAAAAAATTAAAACCAAAATTACATTTAAAGTTATATAAATTATCACAAATTTAAACAGATTACAATAATTTAATGGTTTCCGCTACCTTATTCACATTAACTAATTACAACAATTAACCAAGTCCTATTAAGAATTTCAGTTTTGTATGTTGTTTTTTGAGAAACTGATCCTCTGCAACTATTGAGAGTACTAATAATTTCTCATTTTTTTCAATTTTTATTTTCAATTCACTTCTTTAAAATTTTATTGCATTAAATTCTAAGTTTAGTTATAAGTCTGTTACAGATTGATGTCAAGTATTTATAAATACAATTTTTTTGCTTATTGATCATCAATTATTAAAATCTATAAGCTGTTATTAAATTATTTCTTTGCCGATGAATATGATTAAACGACGCTTTAAATTTATTCGACATTAATAATCATTTTATTATTGGTGAAGGTGCTTGACTCGAGCGATTAATCAACTATTAGTTTTGAATTATGCAAAATAGAAACTCAGTTATTTTGAAAAATTGGGATTTAGGTAGTTGGTCTATCATCTATCACTGCCAACAGATGTTAAAGATGTTTATTAAATTATAGCCAATTACTTCTTTTTTTAATGAATATTTATTATTAACTTAAAGCATTTATTATATAATAATTATTGCTTGATAAAGTACCTGTTATCAGCATAATAATTACGATTTGTTGTAAGCAGACAGTTGACATAAATATTTTTTATTCATAGTTTTATCAATTTTATTTTTTTAACATTTTCAAAAAATAACATATAAAGCACTGGTGGATCCACGAGGGACTTTCGGGCTGAAGCTCTAAAATTCGTTTTCACTGGTTCATATTTATTACTGTGAGTAATCTTATAGTCACATATTATCCATAGCTGATCAAGGTTTTAAATTTGAGAAGGCTTGGTTTTTTTTTAATTGCCATATCAAAAAATTGTGGACTTCCAATGCTCAATGTCCCAGATTGGATTCAGCTGATGGAAAATAAATTCTAAACTCTTTGGGAACACTAAGCTTCTGTAATGTGGGTTACCATTAACTAAAATTAATGGTAAAGGGAGAAAACTTGGCGGTTGAGCGTGATCCTGGTCAAATCACAGCCTTGTACAACCGTTCACCAAGAAATAGTGCTTCTCTAGATAGTATTTGAACTGTTTTTTAAGATTTGTCTTCGGCACTTCGAGATGGTCTTATGTGTCCCACCTATATTCCGAGTCAAAGTGGCTCTTCCCATCTTCCCGCCGCCTATACTTCCTTGGAAATTTCTTATATCAAATGATCAACCCCCAGCACCCTTCCTATATCTACTGTCTCCTCCAGCCGAAGCCTTTAGTGCACTCAATAAAAACGAGATCCCGTGATTCTGACCTCTATATTCCATCACACAAGACAAAATCCTTTGGACGTTCCTTCTTAGCCCGCTCCGTCACCTATTGGAATTCTTTGCCGTATAACATCCGTCATGCCTCTTCACTGTCAACCTTCAATACCTCCTTTTCCAATATCTCCTCACATCCCAAACAGAAGATTCGCAACCATAAATTTCATTTTATGAACTGTATTTGTGAGAAGTAAATGGTGATGCCTACAGTTTAAGTTTTTAACATAAAACAGCAATGATTTTTTACTATTATTTTTACTATTTATTTGTATTTCTCTTCACCTCAGGTTGTGCTTTTTCTTTCATGTATATATGTTATATTTTATACTTTTTACCTTTATACCACAATTATTCCTGAGATTTTATTTTATCTTAGTGTTTGCTTATTATTGTATGAATCACTGTAAATATTATTACATTTTGTATTAAATTATGTTTCTATTAGATAGCCTGTTGTTTATAAATTGTGCAGTTATGTATATATAGATATGTAATCTCTTTTCTGTCTTTTTTTTTTTTACCATAATAATAAGTAAATTTGGAGAAGATTGTATGTTCATTTATGTGTGTGTGTGTGTGTGTGTGTGTGTGTGTGTGTGTGTGTGTGTGTGTGTGTGTGTGTGTGTGTGTGTGTGTATGTGTATGTATGTATATATATGTGTATGTGTGTGTATGTATGTATATGTGCGTGTATTTATATATATGTATATTTTTTTGGTTTATTTCTTAATGGTTACATACTACTTTTTAAATAATGTATATTATGTTAGAATTTTTATAAGTTAGTTTTTGGCCAGATTTGTACTTTATTTTGTATTAATTTATCTTTGTTATTATAAAGGTACTTAGTCCCAGAATAAAGTTCTATTTTCTATTCTATTCTATTCTACTAAACCCAAGATCTTTCATGAGTTGTATTGGTACATGTTCCCAATCCTCTCCTCTCTTTCAATCTTCACCATCCCGTCGCGCGTAATTTAAATTATCAGCTAAATCTGAACCTTTTCAATTGTTTTATATACATATATATAAATGATCGTTCTTACACAGGTTCGTTTTTCAACACGTGAATTTCGGAAGGGCGGCTTGGTTTTTGTTTTTCTTAAAGATTACTTAAACACTATATTATAGGTATAGTTTATTTCTCTTTCATTTAATTTTCTGTTTTTAAATTCTTATTGTGGATTCACCTAGTATTCTGGATTATGGATACATTGGTAGTTTTTCATTTTTTAGATTTTTCCTGTAGAAACATGACGTATTTCATTATTTTATTCTTCGATTTTTTGGTATTTCAATAAATGAAGAAATTAGACCAAGAGATTCGAAACATTGAAAACACTTCCTATGACCTCCAGCACAAATTCTCCCGACATACTGGATACATTACCATACAGCAGGAAATGTACTCTGGTACCCTAATATATGGACAAAATATAAAATAAAATAAAATAAATATAGAGGAGGGGAATAAATAAAATAAAACTTTTCTCGCTACATGCGGTCATGACCCGCAATGATAAATGCCAGACGCGGGTGTTGCCGGCCTCGTGTTTCCACGGCCTCCTGGATAAGTTATCGGAAATACTTTCGATATTCAGGTGCAAGAGTCTCCTTCATAATAAATAAAAACGATAAATATTTACATAGGAGTTGTTACAATACACGTGATAACTCAGGGAATGTGTGATCGAGGTGCTCGCGCCTATGCATACGCCCGCAGATGGCATTGTTCTTATTAATGTCGGCTAGTGAAAGTGCTTCTGGTGTTGATAAATCGCTGAATAATAATTTGGAACGAAATCTTGATCAGTTCACACTAAAAAAATATAAATCTATTTGAAGGGTGTCCATCCCCACTCCAATGTTGATGGTTCATAAACCATAAATTCATGTGGTTCATAAACTCTTCTTTAAAATAGTGCAAGAAAAAGTAGAATTTAAAAAGTACGAGATCATGAAACATTACACACATTTTTTTATTGAAACACTATCGTGCTTAACCATTACCTTTTAGGCAACAAGGGTGTTTGCAGTAGCCAGATATTAAGCATGTCAGCATAACATCTCACTACTGCAAGGAAAAATTTATTATTTGTCAGGATTTCTTGACTCATTTTCTTTCCATTCAATGTTCTTCCATTATCTCTTCCTCCTCTTAGATTGAAGAGGACTGGGCAATTTGGGCAGACACTATTTGCGGTCTGTTCGATATTTCCCCTTGCCCTCTGGTTTGAAACTTTTAATTTAGAAAATTCATTACTCAGTCTAAATTATCTCTCCTCTCCTAAAATTCAAAAACCTATAAAAAGGTGCTCCCCTAAAAAATTTGTATGGCACAATTTGTCCTATGAAAACCCTTGTTAGGCATCCCTGATCTGTATCACCAAATTCTAGTGGAAAGCATGGGCGTCGTACAGTTTAAATTATTAAGGACCTAGACGTTAATGTGCGGTGAAACATCTCTTAGCGGAACACTTCTCTTAGCGAAGCCTTTTATAAACCCCATCAAATATATAAATATTTGTTTGTATAGTATTTGTATTTGTAGTATTTGTTTGTATAGTATTGCCTTACGAATACCGAACGGTTTCTATAATGGACCTTTTTTAAATGAAGTTGAAACTCATACATATCTAGAAAATAGATTACTATTTTTATTATATTTTATTTGGTTATTTAATTTCTCAAAGGATTCTTTACATTTTCTTCATCTCTTCTAGGAATAAGTGTATTTGGAATTTTTTGCAACACTTCAATCAAACCTTCATGTAATATTTCCAAATACTGAACTTCCAAAATGAAATTCTGGATCAGCTAGTGTCTTCTTCTATAACAGTTTTCCATTTTTAAAACATTTTTAAATCAAATTTTGTATGTATTCAATAGGTATGCCTTTCCTGAAAAAAATCTTTGGTTTTGAATTAAAGGAAGGCAATACATCGTTTTAACTTCATCGACTAAACTCATGTTACTGCCGCGTAGCTCTTGTTTTGGATACTTAAAAAAAATGATAATCCAAAGAGGAAATTAATCAGGAGAATATGTTGGGAGAGGAATAATTTCCCATCCAAAGTACTTCAATTTTTACATTTTTAGTTTTGAGGCCTTGCATTGTTATGGTGGGATTAAATGCTTTGTCTATTAATAAGTGAGGAACATTTTTCCTAAATTTCTCGCTTCAATTAACCCAGCTGATCAGTATACAAATTTAGTGATAGTTTGTTTAAGATCAAGGAACTCATGATGTAGAATTCCTTTCACATTCCACCAAACTGACATTATTACTTTTTTCGGATGAAGTCCTTCTCTTGCTTCATTGTTTCTATATGCTTCACTATTGTCGTTCACTAATGACGTTTTCTCAATATATTTCTGCAAGTTTCCGATAATTTGAAGCACCATTTTCTCGATTATCGAATTCCCAAAGTATGACGTGGTTTTTGTGGAAATCTATTTTAATTGAAATTTCAGCACAGAATAACTAACTTTCTCATAAAAAACAACAACATGATAAATAGAAGAATATGTAATGCTATAATAAATAAAATATGTAAACACAGTTCAATTGTAAAGGAGTGATTAGTAATATCAACAAATAGATTTTGAAAAATCGACGTTACTTATGGGATGAAGGTACATATCAGAAGTTTTAGAAGTAGGTTAATTACAAATATATTATACGCTTAATATCGATTAATGATATTTCGATTCCTGTAGCGTTCCGTAGCATGTAATAGGGTTGGGTCATTGTCAACAAAGTAAACACACCTACTAATCACGTGATTACGTTGAAGGGCAATTCCTGGACCGTCGATATTCCTCGAGTCTTTGTTCCGTCCCTTCGTCTGTAGCCATTTTGATTTCTTTTGACTGAACCGAAGTATTGTACTCAGTCCGTCTGTCCTCATCTAAAATTCTTTCCCGAAAATTTTTTTTCTAGGTTTGTCCTGTGTAATCCAGTTCAGGAAACTGATGAATTATTTTCTCTGAACGCGATTTAAGTTATTATTGATAATTAATATATCTTCTTCTTATTTTGATTTAGATAAAAAATGGAAATTAATTTCAATGTATCATTACTTAAACTTTTTTTTATTTTTTAATTATATTTACAACTGTATTAAAGAAATTCATTTAGTAAATTTGAACATATGCATATAATGACTTGAAAACATTTGTTGAGAAACTACCCAATGGTAGCACTCTGATGATATGTCTACATTAGAAGATCACGGGTCATCTTTTTTCAGATGTCTCGGAGGGTTATCAGGAATTGAAGAGGAATCAAGTTTAGAAACGATGGGGTTGGGATGATTCAGAAGTTTACTATGGAGAGATAGGTATCTGGATTGGGTCAGATCTGAAACATTAAGGTCATTATGGATGGTTTTATTTGTAATAAAGTAGGGAGCATTAAGAATTTTACGAAGGATTTTGGATTGTAAGGATTGGATAAGAGAGGAATTCGATGGTTTAGTGGAGCCCCATAGCTGTACTCCGTAAGTCCTAATAGGCCTTATTATAGTCATGTAAATGAGTCTTTTGTAATTAACTGGAAGCTTAGAGCGTTTGTCTAGTAAGTGCTGAAGTAATCGGAAACGTCGAGCAGTTTCTTGTCGTTTCAGTCTGGTATTTAATTAAACTAAATTTTAAAATAAACTCGTACTCCCCAGTGAGAACATGAGGCAAATCGCCAGATTTTTTAATGTACGGGGTCCTGTAAATAAAAGAAAAAATATATAAGAATGATATCAGGCCAATTCATATAATTGAGGGTGAAAATCACAGTTTCATAACCACTTTATATGAAAAATCATTATTTTAATTTTTCTTTTTGTTATAGAATAAAAAAGTGTATTTTGGAAATTATATGTATTATAATACATCTCAGGTCATGATAAAACAAGAAATAAATTCTTTGCTACGATATTGTAGTGCTTTAAAGCACGGGTACTGATGGTAACAGAAAATGACGAAATCCCATAATTTTTTTACACAACTTGTGGTGAATCTCAATTTTTTTGCCGATCTACTTAACTTAAATTGATTTTAAGTTTATTAAACGAGGAAGATTTTTAAAAGTGGGGAATCTTTACTGTAGTTTTATATTGCTCTCTGCTTACGCTACAGTCTGTATATTTATAAAATGTAAGCTTGCTTAAATTACGATATTTGTAATCGATTGAAATGATTTTGGCCTACTTCATTGTGTCACTCAATACAAACTTTTTTTTATTCAAATGTGATTTTTTAACATTTTTATCAGGACTTTATACATATTTTTTGAATGAACATTTAAATTCATAATATTAATTTTTTTCGTCCTAATAATTGTATTATTCGCTGAAAATGTGCGACGCCATTGGATTTTTCACCTTAATTATTTTTCATAGCTTATAAAAAACTAAATTAATCGGACATTTAAGAGTTCGTAAATAACGTTCTTAAATAACGGGGGCTAACCTATATTGAAAATGAGAAAGGTGTGGACATAAATATTACCACTAACAAAAAACTAATGTGTCTTTCAAACTGTATTTATTTTCTTCTAGTGAGCACTATTACTATGCGTTTTTTTTTTTGTTTGTTTTATACTACTAAAATAATCCCTATAGTATTATTAATATAGGTATATTTGAAATAGAAATATAACTAATGATACCTTGGATAATTATCTGTGTCAGTAATAAAAACAAAATAAATTAACATCTATTTAAATCAACCAGAATTATTAAGGATAAAAAAATTTATTCCGACATGATTAAAATTAATGGAACTTATCAGTTAACTCGGCTAATAAAAGCAATAATTCATTTATATAAGTCGCAGAGAGTAATCAAGAATTCTTGTATGCCATAAACGTACTGCATTCTCTATCGACAACGGGACGAGGATTAAAATTTCCTACTCAATTATAATGCTTTGTACCATATTTTTTACACATTTTATGATAAGCAAATTGTATTCAAAAGTTTTAAATAAAAATGAAAGAAATACGGATAACCAGTCTCATTAAGTATGTTTTTTTTTTAGATTTTAATTTTTAATATTGAATAATTTTGAGAAATTTAACAGTTAAAAAAATTAATAAAATTTATTGAAAATAGGGCTTCCAAAAGTTATAGTAAGGCATTATGGTAACTTTATAAGTTATTTTTATTTGAAAATAATTATTCTTATTTTTGTAAAAAATATAATATCCGATTTTTCCTCTTATTTGTATTATTATAAAAATAATTATCTGAGAAGAAGTTAATCGGGGGGTCAAATAAATAAAGGGGCAGTCAAATAAATACTAAATTAAAATATATTAATTATTTTAAATAATGTTATGTACCATATTTTTTTACAGATTTTATGATAAGAAAATTGTATTCAAAAGTTTTAATTAATATATTAATTAATATTTATATTATATTAATTTAATTATTATATTAATTAATATATTTTAATTTAGTATTTATTTAACCGCACCCCCCGATTAACTTCTTCTCATATTATATCAACAGTCAACCATCTCTACATCATTAAAAATAATTATCATTGAAATATGCATAATTAGGGAAAAACTGTATGCATTTTTTTTCATGACTCACTTAAACGTTTATTTATATACATAGTTATATTTTTAATACTTATAGTAAAGGTTTAACCTCGTAGGAAGCATAAGAATGAAGTAATAATAATATGGCTTAGCGAACCCGAAGGTTCGATGCCGATACCACCAACCGATGTCCACATTCTTCCATCCACCGTTCTCCGTCCAAACTCAACCCCGCCAAATCAGCCTTAACGCAATTTTCCCACCTTCACTTTGGCCTAACTCACGGTCGCTTACCTGTCGGTACAGCGCATATTAACTTTTTAGGAATTCTTTCGTTACTACCGATGTTACATGCCCATTTTATACAAGGATGAAATTATTAAGTAATTAAATTATTACTTAAATCGTTTACCATGTTGCTGTAATATTGTAGCTTTAATGACGTATTACATTAAATGCCCAACACATTTGTGTTAGTAGGAACGTATCTAAGTGTCATTAGAAAAGTTTACAAATAGCTGATTAATTGATAATAAAGTTATGAATCGATAGAATTTAAAAATACTAAACAAACAGGCGTAGCTCAATTTTGATTATACAAATATGTCATGTCATCATTTGCCTCAGGAGACGATATATCAATATCTATACCACTATTTACCATAAACAGCTAATTAGCTGCGAAATTACTGACCAGGTTATTAGTATTTACATAAAAATTATGTACACGTCATTTATTTATCATAGCAATTTCTTTGAAATATTTTGCCTTATTCAATGTTGATTGATTCGCTGAAATTTCGCCGACAGATGAAAGCGGGGCTCATTAAGCGTTCCCTTGAAAGTAGCTGTTACATCAGGGAACAGTAACCGGTAACCAGCATTAGTTGCCTCGTTAGTGAGGTCAGGTCCGGAGGGAAATTAATGCCATGTTTGGGACCTCGAGCAGGGGCAATATTGGCCAATTGAACCAGTAATAGGGTCCAGGTATAGGGTTTGCAGTCTTCAATAGCAGAAATCATCAACCACGGAAATAATCCTTGTAAGTTGGTTAATTGGTTCAAACAGCCTGATATTGATTGAACAGTCAGTAAGTGTGAATGAATGAATATAAATGAATTAATATAATTTGTATTAATCAAAACTTCCTTCAAATGTAAATCATTTACATATACATTATGTACAAGTATTATACGTTGGTATAGATCATAGGTGGGGAACCTACGGCATCTAGGCCGCATGTAGCCTCCGTGAGCTAGATGCGGGGAAAACAAGGGTACTATAAGTTTTTAAAAATACGTTTTTAAAAAAATAAAAGTTAATATTAATAGAAGAGAAGTTAAAGAGTACAGTTTAAATATCAATAAGTACAATAAGAAAAGTTGAAAAAAATCATTAAAATTAAATATTAAAAAAGATAGGTTAACAAAGACATTTAAATAAAAGGTTAATGAATTTAAGAATATAATCTAAAAATATGGTTTACAAAATATAATTAATATTAAAAGAAGAAAGGTTAAAAAGTACAATTTAAATATTAAAAATTACAAGAAGAAAAATTGAAAAAAACATTATAATTAAAATTAAGATTAAAAGAACAAAATTAACAGGTATATTTACAATTACAAGATGTGATTACAATTTTGTGATTACATTTTTTGAAATATTTTGATTTCCTTACGGAACAATATTAAATTTTTAATATTAAATATTTAATAGTTAACCGTGCCATTATAAAGGAAGGAGATGGTCCGGGGTGGCGGTCATAAATAGGCTAAATAGTGGTAAAACTATTTTTAGTAAAAGCCGACGTTTCGACCAGACTTTGCAGGTCTTCTTCAAGGAGGTGTATTCAGCTAGGAGTTTCACTTAGAACTGGAGCTAGTTCTAAGTGAAACTTTCACAGTCGGGTCGAAACGTCGGCTTTTAATAAAATTATTTTTACCACTATTTAGCCTATGTATGACCGCCACCCCGGACCATCTCCTTCCTTTAAATGTTTAATATCATTGGGGTCCTTTTGGAGTGATTCTTCAAGGCTATTTCTGAAAAGATGTTGATCCCTAGAAGATTGGAATGCATAGCATTCGGTTAGGATATGGTTCACTGTGAGAGGTACTCCGCAGAAAATACATTGAGTAGGAGAGTCTTTCCTCATTAAATACTAGTGGGTAAGCCTAGTACGTCCGATCCTTAGCCGGGTCTGTACTATTTCTTCTCTTCTTGCCACCAGGATAATTGGAGTAATTCTCCGGACGTATGGTTCCACAACCCTTAGCTTAAACCATGATTTTTCTTTGATTAAAGAAACAACTTCAGAAGGTTGTGTGGTGATGGTTGGTTGACCCTCTTTGATAGCTTTCTTGGCCTCAATTATTATATAATCATTAAATCAATTATAATATGACCTCTAAATATAAAAAGTTATTAAGTGAAAACATATTTATGCAGATGTATAAAGGTTTCTGTTGAACTTTTAAATTTATTGATAAATGCCATTTCAAAATAGTTATTTTCCAACCTCATTAATAAAAATGTCTATATAATTGTTTTACAGTATAAGCTTTCCTGAACCTGATTGCGACGTAGTATCAAAATTTTAAAGAAATCGGTGAATAACTTTCCGAGATTAATTGTTTTGTACTAATTAACATTTATATTCTTATTTATATACACTATTTCATATTTTTATTTATTGATAACACTAAAATTAATCAATATCTATTAAACAAAAAAGAAGGAAGAAAGTTGGTTGAATAATAGAGGAGAAAAAGAGGCTGAATCGTTTTGTGTTTGCCTATTTATTTAATGATTTGTACTTATACTTTTTATTTTAGAAGGAATAAGTAAATATTTAAAAAATAAGTTTTTATAACATTTATATATGTATTAAAAACTTTTTAAGCTAGAACTTTTATTTAACAGTTTAAAAAGAAGTATTTACCTTTAACCTCTATTGATAAAAAGTTTTTTCAAACAGTTCAAGTTGAACTGATTTGTAAAAAAAAAAATAACTGTCGACCTCTGTATTATTATGGTTGTATGTTCTTTTTGAAAGAAGTACGATTTGAAAATCCTCACAGTATGTTGATTTAAATATGTTAATATATATTGTATTTAATTTAAATATATAGAAACTAGTTGTCGATCGAAGCGGGCATAATGAGCCGACCGATCCTTAGCATCACTTACCTTAGCATTGGGATATTGGGGCAGCGCTAATACGACCGGGTTATTAATGCTGTTGCAACCCGCGAGGTCCACCTTTCATCCGATTGCCCAACCCGCTCCAGAGGCAGTCGGCCAGGTGTATGGAGAAAAACAGCCAGATCTTTACAGTTTCTGAAAAATATTTGTAATATATAATCTAGTGATGCGGCTGAGAGAGAAGCGCTGGGATCTCTTGGAGTCTTGCCTTATCCTCCACACGTGGGACAAAGGGCCCGACTCGGAGCTCCCTCAGCTGACTGTAAATAAGTATGAATGTGTTTTTATTAATTTTTAAATTTTTTATTTAATGTTGTCTCAAGCTTGATTTATTCTGTTATTCTAAGTTTTCTTTTCTTTCGTTATAATCTTGTTTTTCTTTTATTTTATATATTGTATGCTTGTGCTCCATTCATCCTAAATACTCAATGCCCTTAATCGAGGCAAAATGTATTTTTTTTTCTCAATATAATATTATTAATGAAACCTGTACCACTACAACCCATGAAGGGTCTGGGGTTCAGTACTATTTAGGGAAAGCACTGTTTCTAGGTCAACGGCTGTGCAAGGAGGTGATTTGACTGAGATCACGCTCAACCGATAATATTATTAATAATAATACATAATCTCAACAGAGAAAAAATAGAGTACAACGGTGTTGTTTACCAGCTGTATTTCGATTTCAAAAAGACTTACGATTCTATTAACCGCCTGAAACTGTATGATATTCTAATCGAGCAGGGGATTCCAAAAAAAAAATAGTAAATCTAGTCAGGATGTACTTGACGGAAACACTGAATAAAGTTAGAATCGGTAATAATTTATCCGAAAAGTTTGAGGTTCGTTCGGTTTTAAAACAGGGTGATTCCCTTTCGCCTGTCATGTTCAATTTGGCATTAGAACATGCCATTAGGGAGGTAACGCGTACCTAAAAAGGGTTGGATCTGGGTGGGTCAACTCCCGTGCTTTGGATATGCGGATGAAGTGAATTCACGGAAACTATAAAACTAAATGCGGCAACGTTAAAGAAAGCTGGTAAAGAAATAAAAACTCATACCCATTTGCTTTCCTCTTGGATCGCAAGATAATTTGATCACAAAATCAATAAAGGGTGACCTACAAAAAGATTGGGCTGTTTGGCCTATATAACCTTGTTATCTTGGCAATTTTGGGGTTTAGGTCACGCCCTATTTGGTATTATGTTGTTCATTTTTCAATAATTATGTTAATTATCACTCATAATGTTTATAAATAATAGAAACTACCTAGACATATTTTTGGGGAATTTCCCGAATGGAAAGTCTGCGCCGTTTTCATATGGATGAATGAATGATTCATTTTGATTCATTGAAATAATTCTTTTTAATTATTTCTGTTGCTATTATTTTGTATAACCTATTACTGCATAACTCTACATACATAATTATGGCGCTTTTTTTATATTTTCTAGATACAACTATGCTAATTGCGTTTCTGTATGAATAACATATACAGGTGTATATCGGGGTAAATTTAATATTTTTTAATACAAAAGTACTGAACTTTTTCAACTTCTTTATATTCACAACCTGTGTGCCATAACTTATAATTGTTTTAATTGCACATTTGAACACTTTAAGAACACCCTGTTTTCATATATAGGGAAGTAAATGTGAAACTTATAGACGGTATAGCAAAGTAATTTGAAACAATTAACACATATAGATCATTTTGCTAAACATTTTTGGACTAAGAGAACCTCAAACCGTGTATTTCCAGATCCGAAATTTTTCGCGACTGCGATACTTTCCGTTACTATATATTTCATATACCGGTAAGTGGAAGAAGCAAATATAGAGGAAGACGTCTCTTAGTACAGGTTAGTAGGTGCATACTGCAATAGCAATGGAAAAACATATTTAATTATTTTGGTTTGAGCAGTTTTCTACAACAAAGATATATTAATAACTCTGAAACAGATACGAAAACCCGTTTATTGATACACACCATTGCAACGGAAACATATCTCTTTATGAGATGCGTTCCTCTGCAACTTATTCGTTTCTCGGAAACAACACACTGAGGCGCAGCTCCATTGAGGAGGTCTACTGTTTTGAAGGCTTAAACTGTTTTGATAGCTGTATCACTGAAACACCCACGGTAGCACTGATGCAACCTATGAGCAGCTACGCAGTTGACTGTCCAACAAACAGTTTCAGCAACTGCTTCTCCTTTCAATTAACTATCGGTTTATTTTCATAAATGAATTTATTTATTTCCTTTAAAAGTTATATATTAGGGTTCAGAATTAAAACTTTAATCCTAATTTGATTTTTTTTTTTCAACAATTATATGTACAAAATATTCTTAAATCAATTAATTTAATGAGAAAAATGATGAGAATTTTCATTGATAAAAAATATGGAGGTTACAATAAGATGTTAATAATTTGATAAGAATATATGGAACGTATAATCCGTACATACCCCTTTTTATCAAATTATTAACATCAGTCTAAAACTTCGTGAACGACTTCCCCATATGTAATCTACATTTTTTTTTTATTTACGAAAATTCTGAGAGATGAGGTATTTTCTTATTAAATTAATTAATTTAGTGAGGTATTAAAAACTCATAAATGTCCGTATGATTTCCATTTGAATCGTTGAATAATTTGATCTCGAGTCGAGAAAAAAGGTAGCCCACAATGATATTGTAACTTTTAGCCTATTTAATCTCATTATTTTGACATGTTGGACAAACGGTCTAGTATTTTTGTAGGACATTTTTTTTTTTTATCGCTTTTATGGTCAAATTATCTTACGATTCAAGTGGAAAGCAAATGGATATTGATGAGTTTATAGTATCTAATTAAATTGATAGCTTGTCGATCTCCAGATTGAAAACGTTCCGATTCCGAGAATTTTCAAAAAAAAAAAAAGAAAAAAAAAAAGATGAAGCTGAAGAGAAAGACAATTGGGGTGATCAGTCAAATTAAAATGGTAAAAAATAAATAATTTTATTCATTTTTCATCGCCGACGTTTCGGCCTGAAGTTCAGGCCTTCATCAGGGCTCGTAAAAAGAACCGGATAATAATAGGTATAACATTGAATAATACAGAATTAAGATTAAGAAAAGGTGAAAGGTATAGAAAAATAATTTTAAGTAGAAAAATTTAACGTAAAATGAACAATGAAGTAACAAAGTAGATAGAATGATAACAGCAGAAATGAATAATAATAACGGTAACAAAGCACGAACCAATGAAATAATCATAATAAAATGTAAGGTAACAAAAGAAATGAAAATGTTAATCTAGAATAAAGTGTGAAACAGAGAAAAGAAATATGAAGTTATATAAGGGAATAATAGATATAAATGTGGAGCAATTACTTACTAAAACCTATTTGGACTTACGCATCACATATATTTGGAACTGCTAAAAAGACTCACTTAAACAAACTTCAAATCTTTCAAGCAAGAACATTCAGAACAATTACAAAAGCACCTTGGTAGGTTAGCAATATAACCTTACATACTGACCTCCATATGCCGACTGTTAACGAACGCATACGAACTCATTACAAACGATTCTATGTCGACTTACAAAGACATCCTAATACACTTATAAATGACATGGCCACTACGAATATACCAGTTAACGTCTGTAGGAGACTGAAGAGGAGCTGGATGAGGGACCTCCTCGCCTAATGTAGATATCACGCCGAGTGAGGTGCCGCTGGGCACTGATCCTCGTAATGCCTTTCATGACATTATATTTAGCAATCGACCTCACATTCACTGATTGTCATTACCATTATGACAGGTGTGAATAAAAAATTTAAAAAAAAAATGATATTGTAAAATTTATTAAAAAATATAATGTAAAAAAAATTTGTAAGGAAATGTATCATATATAGAAAATAGAGATGGAGATATGGAAAATAGAGTGACGGGAAGGGCGAAGAAAAGGAGAAAACTAAGACAATAAAAATAAACAAACCTGCTGTACAAGAAGTAGTCAGGCAGACACAGTTATAGCGGGAGGGAGGTTATTATTTATTTTTTACCATTTTGATTTGACTGATCACCCTAACCATCCTTCTCTTCAGTTATTCACTACAGTCAACCATAAACCAAAAATAAAAAAGATGAAGCTATTCACCAAGTTTTAAGCAGATAATAATTTGATAAAAGGGGTCTGTACCACGGACTAGGTTAAAGGTACGTACCACAATAGATACATGATATAAAAAAACGTTTTTAGGTGATTTAAATTTCTTTTGGAAAAACGCAGATACAAAAACTGCTTTCGAGACCATTACTTCCCCATCAAGAGACCATTCAGCTTGATGAGCACGACTGCCATAGTGGTTATAGGAAGCCACCACAGACCAGCGCACTTAACCATGGCCACGAGAGGTCATTATTTGGATATGTTGGGAGTAGAGGTCACGCCAAACGGTCTAATATTTTTGTAGGCCACTTTATTTTTCTTGCTTTTGTAGTCAAATTATCTTCGATTGAAGCGAAAAGGAAATGGGTTTTTATTGGTATATGCGGATTAAAACGCCTACGAAACATATATAATTATATCTTATCACTTACCTTCCATGATGCCCACTTTCATGTAACTTTATTAACATTATTCTATTACAGACTTAACGTAACAAGCGATAGCTATACGAGCTTTGCTAATTTCGTAGTCTGGACGATGTTGCTCGGTTCGGTAATTGGCTATTCCAAGTGCTCCACGTAATAGGATTTAGTAACGAGGAGTTTATTACATTCCGAGCACATAGTGCTTCTGAGTCTACGGCGGCTCCTGCCAGCTCATTTCCATAATCTGGAATCTGGCCACTGCTTGCTAACTGGAGAAATATCTTCTTACCGAGAGCTCTCGCTATTTCGTTTATTTACTGATCAAATTTTAGCATAATTATTTCTTGTAGTTATCTTAAGCTTACTAAAACTCATATTTCTTATTTAATGGTTCTAAGTTGAAAATTCAAACATATGGCTAAAAATTTTTAAAGTTCGCTCAATTTGAATTTGCTTTCTTTTATTGAAAAAAATTCCCTAACTCTGGTGATTTCTTAGATATGAAACCGAAATAACAACTAAAATAAAGATGACGATTTTTCCTAAATTTTTTGTCTTTCAATATATCACCTGATAAGGAAGTGGTTTAAAGTGGTTTAAAAATCTTGAAAATTACCATAATAAAACATTCAGCGCTTTAATCCAGTTGAGTCTCAGAGATCAAATTCATACTATACGTTCCTATCATGGAGTGGTGTAAACAGCACGAATTTTATAATTTTCCATTCAATCCCTTATGGGATATCCAAATTTAAACATCGCAAAAATTAATTTAGGCGTTTTTTTTTTTAATTCATGTTTTAAAAAGAAGATTTTTCAGAATGAAATTATTCCAGCATGTAGTGCACTGACTGATCTATGCAAGAAAAAAAATCAAAGGTGTTTCTATTCTTCATTATTACACTTTTAAAGCGCTAAACATCTCATTTTATGTAAATTTTCATGATTTTTTAGAGCGATTTCCTTTTTTCTTATGATAGATGAATTGAAAAACGAAAAATGTAGGGAAAACCATCATCGTTACTTTAATTTTAATTTTGGCTTGGAATCACAAAAACGCAGGGTCCCATCCCCGCAAGATAGTTAGCTTCTAAACCCTCCAAACCTCCTTCCCATCCAAAATATTTTTTTGCTCTCTTGTTCTTAAAACTAATGCAAGCGAAAGTCGAATTAAAAAAATCGTAGATTATTTATATTTACTCTTGCTGCTCTGATCCATATTTTCCTCTTGTTTTGATTTTTTTTATTCCGAAATGTGCTCTCTCAAAAATTCAAAACTCTATTAAAATGTATCCTCCTCAAGAATGTTTAATAATCACGCAATAACGATTAATAACCAGCAATAACGCAAAGGGTTGATGAAATAAAACATCTGGAGAATATATTTTTCTTCCTAAAACTTTTCAAAATATACGAAGCAGTTCCGTAGAAAACGCTGCAAGCGGCAGAAAAGCGGTACTGGCGTGGGTGCCTACAGGCCTTTACCACACATTGCTCATACACATGGCTTAGTTATAGTGCTATAATAATGTTTTTGGCACATTGTATTAACAAACAACTATTAATGCAATAATTTAATTGTCCAGAAAATTAAATAATTGTTTACAAAATAAATTATTTTATTTTTTAAAATTTAATTTCTTTGATTCTATACCGAGGTCGTATAAGAATGCCTCTATTGTAAAAATGATATAATTATAATAATAAAACTTAATTCAAAAATAATTTGCTGAATATCTTGATTTTTTTATTTAACGTTTGCAATTTAACACTTTGTTTTATTGCCTAAGCCAATTATTTTTTAATATCTGTTGATGTTTTATGTGACTCTGACTATCCAGCTTTAATAAAAGACCAACTATGACCAAATTAAACCAAATGCTGATTCGCAGTGACCAAAAAACTAACAAAAGTCAAAGTCGTCAGTCGGACATGTTTGGACCCCATTTTGGGGCAGTTCGTTCACTTTTTTTTGTGAGAATATTTGGGTTTTTTTGAGTAAATAGTTACAAGGAACACAATGATACGCAATTTATAGAGATGTGAGGGGAGGGGTACACAGTAGGGGGGTCTGGCCCCCCGTGTATGTAGCATGCAGGTACACCTACGACCCCGACAGAGGTAGTCTGCAGAACTGCTCGGCTTCCCGTTCCGACTCTGAACAGCCCAAATTATGCCGAAGGGTAATGGCGCAGTGGCCCAGTGAATCAGTGCAGACAATGGACAGCCCACTCTCGAGGAATCCCCTCTGCGTCACGTTGCAGGATATAGCTGCGCCGAGATGCTACGTCATCGTAATGGAGTAGCCATTCATACCCATCCGACTATCTCTTTCAGCTTGTTGTTCCATCTCTTCCTGGTACTATATCGCTCTGATTAGTGGGAATCTCATCATTCATTAACGCAGTTTGTTTACCTGGAAAATTAATTTATACAATTTTATTAATGTTATTATAGTTTACACTTTACAATCACAGTTTTTTAAAACGTAAGTCGGCTATCTTTCATTAGGACGGGAACTAAGTAAGCATAATTTGCAATGATCCGCACATTTCTTCAGTGCCTAACTCCTTGGGTTGGGCACAGTTGGGCACTCCTGTCGTAAGCACAATGTTCAATGAAAACTAAATATTAATTGTTCTAATAATATTCGTCAAATGAACTTATTAAATGATTATTTATTTATTGAATATTACAACGTTCTGCTACTTGGACATTGGTTATAGTGAGATAAGACCACATCCAAACTATGTAAAAAAAAAATAAACAGAAGCATAATAACAACTAAATAATAATCAAAAAGTATGTACAATAAATGGGAGCGTGGCAGCTCAGTGGTAGGACTTTCACTAAGCTTCCAATGCTCGGGGTCCCAGGTTCGAATCCCCGGCTCATGGCTGAAAAATTATTTATTCTGTTTCATTGGCCGTGGGGCGACCCTGGGGTAGGGAGGCCCTACTGGGGCATACCCAGCCTCCCAAAGTGGATACCCTTAATTAAATAATTGAATAAAGGGAAAAACCGGACGGTTGAGCGTGATCCTGGCCCGATTCTCTCCCTCCACAACCGTGACTTTGAAACAGTACTTTCCTTAATTAGTACTGAAATGAAGACCCTTCATGGGTTGTAGTGGTGCAGGTTTTTTATATATTTTTTTTTCTATAAATAAAATAAAATAATTAAAAATAATAATAAGGAAATTTAAAAAAAATATATTTACCTATATATACTATTTACAATCAGGCGAGGGAACTCCAAGCTAGGATTATCCCTCCAACTATGGAAGGAAAAGTAGGACTCCAGGAGATCCATACCCTACTCTCTCAACACTCTTTAGCCACATACATTCATGTTTTGAGTGGAAAATCAGACCATTACCAGAACTTCAATAAATACAAACTACAAAAGATTGCAGGACCAATGCCGTTTTAACCTTCTTGGAGGATTATAGGCATGGGCGGTGCTTGATAGGGATTGTGCAAGAGGATTTGGATGATACATGGTGAATGGTGAATTTTTTTTCTGGGATAAGGTCTAGGACAAATGGGATGTTGAGCTCATGATGTAGGGTTTTGTTGGTTACATATAAAGGACCACCGACTATTGTTCGGAGGACTTTAAACTGGAAGAATTGGGTGTGTTGGATAATTTTGCTATTCCTAACAGTTCTAAATATCTATTGACGAAGATTTAAATGACCTATATGAGGAACTTGATATAGTATCTTCCATTAAAAAGGCGAATATGATGGATGGGTCATCTATATCGGATGGAACAAAATAGATTCCCATGGCAAATAATGGGAATCTATCTTGTTCCATATCGTCTTTGGAAGGACGTGCAGAAGGAGAAAGGGGAAGAGGTTGGCCTAGAGGAAAATCAATGCTATCGAAAACATTGATCATACCAAAATTGTGGAGCTTGAACTTCTAATTAATATGAGCATCCACATTTAAAACTTTCTTTTAATATGTAGTTCACAACTCTATTTGATTGATATAATCAAGCAAGTTCCTCGGTTTATCAACGAACAAATCAAATGAGACGCGCTAAACATGTAAATTACGACTTTCTGGAGACTTCTAGCTTTGATGGATCAGAGATGAAACTTCGCAAAGAGTTACTACAGTCGAAAAAACAGGATGAAGCCATATTAACTTCGTGTACTATGAAGAGATAAGAGAGTGCCCGTGGGCTTAGGAAAAAAATCATTGTTCGCTTCAGTTTCATCTCAAGGTCATCAGATAGCCCACTACACTACACAGATAGACCGAGGTCGAGGTGGGATATGAGAGGAAACGGTGTGCTTGCGAGCTGGTTTTACCTGAAGAACCGCGAAGTATTAGTAAATGCTGAAGTACTGTACGGGGAAGATTGTGAAATAACATCATCTCAAGATTGGTTCTGGACAAGAGGAGGTTACGGACGTTGGGTCACCAAATAAAATGACATTATTTTGGTGATACAAGGGTGAAAAATATTAGACCCATATCCGAGGTTTCATGCAATGCGCCCTAGGTTACGAGAAAAAATTATTTTATGTAATTTTAACACTATATTATATTATTATTTACTGACTGTTGTTTTTTTTTTTATGCAAAAACAAAATTAAGAAAAAGAAAAACATAAAACGAATTCAAATGTATATTAAATTACGAATACCACAATTCGCTTCCAATAAAGCAGGCCAGGTAAATTGTTGTCACTATCACGATCCAGATTCGTTTCTTATTTTTTCTTTAAAAAAAAAATACTAACTATACTAAACCATACTTACCCGTGCGGTTCAGATGTTCAGAGCGCAACGTGAAATGTTTAAATTTTTACATGTCTAACTATTTTTCCTGTTGGCTCATGAGAATAATTCGTTTAGTATATTTGACAGTCTACAAATAGCAATGTAATACGGAAATAAATATATGTAGTATCAGAGGAAAGAATTAATTTATTTTCCTTGAAAAATTCGCTCAGTTTATTGTTTTCAAATGCCAAATTAATAAGAAAAGAAAATAATGCTACCTATCAAAAGATAAAGAAATCAATTTTTACCTTTATCGATAAATATAATCAACAAAGGAAACAAAAATTAATTTAAATTTTCATTAATGTTTGGAACCAACATCTTTGCTGAAATTTATCTGATTTCGATGATGTTTTTTCCTTTTGTAGAGTATTTAGTAATGTTTTATATAATCGTGAACATAATCTAATGGCAAAAATGTGTAATTTTTTAGTTATTTGCAAATAAAGTTTCTTTTCTTTCATAACTTTTTTGCATGCATTTTCTGGGTGATTGAACTATTTTGCTCACCTGAAGAAGGAAGCCTTAAAAATTGGTGGCTCAATCTTGAGATTTGGTGAAGAATTAACGATGAAGTGGCTTGCCTTCAAAAACCACCTTCGATAAATAATATAAACTCTCAATTATAGGGACCTCAAGTCGACGAAATGAGACATGTATTCAATGACTACAGTTAACGTAAGGTTGTGCTGATGCGAACCCTATGCCTTGCGTTATCTCGAAAATAGTATGCTTTTGGGCTTAAAACGCAGGATCCGATAGTTCCAAAAGAACTATCCAGGTCTTGTTGTACGCGTCAAAATCTTCAAGGTCCAATTTGTCTCGTATCGATCTACAGACATACCACCGTTCCAGTAGTGAAGCTTAGCAAAATGTTTGTGTTGACTTTATTTATTTTAGAAAGAAAAACAAAAGTGGATAATACGATTCGCTAATCCCCCATAAAATTCTGAATCCAACGGTACCCCATTCATGGTATTTGAGCATGACAGGAGCTTATATTTGGTACAAAACCGATTTCGAGGCTTACCGTAATAATATATGTGTGGATTGCTATCAAGAGCACATACATAGATTCGAAAACAACTGTGATAAGAGAAGAACAAATCAACCTACAACTAAATGAAGATAAAACCAAATACATGGCAGCGAGATGAAAGCAATACCCCACGGCATGCACGGATCTACGGGGAGAGGGAGTTTTGGGGCTGAGTCTCCGCTCCTCCCCAAAATGGTAAAATATAACCATTTTTTATGGAAAAAAAATATAAAACCATTACCTCTTAAAGTATTATTATTCGTGTAACATTTAAAAGGACTTTAGGAATCATTTGAACACCATTTCATATAGGTAGTTAGTTTCTTTCTTTTTTTCAAAATTGAGTATCGTTATTTTTATAAAAAAAAAAAAAAATCTTTCGGGCTGTAGCCTCCCCCCAAAAATTAAATCATAGATCCGCTAGTCTGCCCAGTATCAACTATGAGTGACACAATTGTTTGGATTTCTCTTCAATCTTCCAGTTTTTTTATACCTTTCTTCAGTTTTCTATGACAGAAAGAAATAAATTATATTGGATATACATTTATTCAGATACAAGTAGAATTTTTTTTTTATTATATCTTTTTTTAACTGAATTTTTCAGATATTACTAAAACCTCAAGTTACCGCAGCTGATTTTTGTATTCTTCGTTAGCAGAGGGTTCAAAAGAACAGTTTGATTACAGTAATGCCTTAGCGGTCGTTGGAGCAAGATACTTATTGTATTGAAGGCCGAAATTCCAGTATATGTTGAGTAATAATTTATTCATTAAAAATAAGAAATTATATATTTTATTAAGAAATTATTTATTTCGAAGAAATTATACAACATAAAATAATTTTCAAAACTCTACAAAACATCCAAAAATACATTTAAACAAGATTGAAAATTATTTTGGGAAAACTATATTTTTTATTTATGCTTTATACAAAATCTTCCAGACCAGTATTTTTATTCGCGCCTAAACTTTTGAAATATATGAGTTAACTATGTCTTACATGGAAAATACAGGAAATTCGAATTATCATAACACCTTGAAAATAGGCGTTTTTACCGCTCTCAGACCACTGTGCACCGTACTAAAAATGACTAACTCCAATTTCAACATTTTTGAGTGAAGTCATTTTAGTGATATTTTTAGTTGAAAAAGTTATCTATGCAGAATATGAGTAAGTTGATTCCGGAGGTAGTGATTGCAGTGTTGAAATATAGAACTGAGAATAAAGGTATAAATCTAAGTACTTATTTCTTATGAAAAATATTCTTAGGAAAGATACTTTATTAAATATCTGTGGAAAAAAGGTTTTTTAGTCTCAACAATCAAAAAAGTATATTTTAAATTTATCCAAATTTTCGCCTCTTCAGGGAAAAAAACTAGAGACCATATCTTTCCTTCTAATTGTCCGATCTTAACGATTTTTTTTTTGTTTTTTAGGAAATTCCATAAACTTTTAAAAAACCATAACAACATCAACAAAAAAGTGTATACTTTTTGAGTTATTCGGAATTTAATTTTACCATCCCTCGTAACTTTTTTTCCAGCTTCTTTTCGTTGGAGTATGTTATGTAGATAAATTTAAAGGGTGTCGAGAAAATGACTTTAGCGAAGTTTCATTGAAATCAGTACATTCGTTTAGGCGCTTCAGTCTATAGCAACGCAGGTTTTTCAGCATTTTTATTTTTTTCTCCTTTATTAACTTATCAAATTCTTCCAAAAGTTATATTTAGCATTTGTTCCTAACTTTGAATAATGTGAAATGATTAACTTTTTAAAATAAACCATATTAAAGGTACTTTAGAGGAAGACGTATATGAACATTGGGCATTTAAGCCCTGTAAAGTGACATCAATAGGGATAAGACCTAATTGATATTAAATACCACTTAATTATACAATGATACACCGAGTTTAATCAAAATCGTTAGAGCGTTTTTGAGAAAATTGTGAGAATGTGTTTCAGCGTTGACATAAAGTTGCACTTCCTGTTAGCCAATTTTAAGGAAAAAGTTGCTGCCACATCCAAGGCATATACCTATCTTAAATACGTGATATTAGTTTCGTAGGACTTTTCGTTTTTGAGCTAGACTGCTAACATACAAACACAGACACACAGATCATTTTTCGGGACTTGGTTATTTCGACTCAAGGTACCTCAAAACGTGTATTTCCGTTGAAAACTCAGATTCAAAAATTTTCTCGATCGCAATAATTACCCTTACTATATATTACATATATACGTAAGTGAAAGTAAAAAACTCCATTGAGAAACAATATATGAAGATTGGAATCGTTTATAAACTGATAACTGAAAATATGAACAGTGCAGTTATTCGTTTCTTATTTCCATGGTCGTTCATGTTATGTTACTATTGTTTAAAAAATAAAATTGAAAAAGTTTAAGAAAGTAAAACATGAAAACTGTGTAGAAAAAAAAATAAAGAGAGGAGAGGAGATAATATCTTAGAAAGGCAAGGACTTGGAAGCCAAGACCACCGCAACGCAAACAAACCTTTGTCAGGGCTTATCTTGAAATATATTCCATTAAGCTCCAGCGTTGAAGATCATTGAATAAGTTTTGTTCCATTTTTCGTAGCCGGTGGTTATTATACTGAAACAGATTTAGTTCGCACGCGGATCTTAAATCATTCCTGTCTGCGTGGGTGTATAAACAGTCCCTCACATGTTTCTGTAAAACTGTACAATGAGCTTACAGCGAAATTATGTAAATTTGAAATAATTAAATAGGCCACTCAATAAATAGTGTTTGGGGCATCAAGCCTTCTCTAATCCCGAAGTAGGAGAAATCAAATCTGGATGCTAATAAAATGTTCAGAAGGGGGTGTTCATGCGGAATGTGAAATGGTAAAATGAGATTAACAACAATAAACAGAGGTTGATGGGGGTACCAAAACATACATTAGGTTTATTGTATTAGTAAACTATTGATTAATATGGGCTGACCGGGTAAATGTGGATTTTGGTTGGTTGAATGCTTCCATCGAGAGACTGGCATCTGTGTCATCCGAGTTGAATGGTGTGTTTTGACCTGCTGGCATCTTTGAATGTCTTGTCATGTGCTGACATCCATCTGCCTCTTCTTTATGCTGGTCTAGTTAGGCATTATAAGTATGCACTTGATAAAAAGTGGTCTTTACCACGGACTATATGTTACAAGAAAAGTAATGTTACTTTTGAAATATAATTGTTTCGAAATAATAAACCATTCTGCAATAGTTTAATGTGTTTTTCTGTTTATACCAACAGAAAAACACATTGGAGGTATAAACAGACCCCATAGATCTTTTGACGCCTCAACCAGCCTTCTCTATCGCTGTTTGTATTGGACTATATTTTTTTTTTTCAATTCCTTCCATTTTTTGTCTTGACTACTGTTAAGACACTCATTGAAGTGTTGAGGCTTCCTTGTGGATTGCTACTAGCTACATGCCCCGCCCATCTTAACCTCCATATACTGATTGACCAGTTTTTTTATACAACACATTATTGATATTTCTTCTCCATGTGTTAGTACTCCGATTCTAGATCGCTCCGGTTATCGTACGGAGAATTTTCCCCTCAAATCTTTCAATACTTCTTTCTAGGGTGTTGGTTAGTGACTAAGTCTCGCTTGATTGAAGTTGACATTTTTCAGGATTAATTACGCTTGTAACAGATAAAAAAAGCTCTTTTTGTGCTTGTTATACACTGGTTTATTTCAGACCGTTGGTTATTCATTGGGGTTATTGTGGAGCCGATATATTTAAATTTTTTTCCTTTCAAACATGATTTCCATTTTATGCAGATTCTGTTACTGAACCAAATAGCATAAAACTTATTTATTAAAGATCATTAATTTAATTATCGAAGCATTTATTTTATTTTCCACTTACGTATACATGAAATACATAGTAAGGATAAGTATTTTAACTTCTTATACCATACCTAAGAAAAAAAATAATCTTAAAACGTAAACACTGGACATTTCATTAATCTGAGTAGGGGGTCCAGAAGCGACTTTTATGGTGCAAGTTGCGCCATCAAAATTTTTGAGGGAGCCATATTTTGACGGATTTTTGAATTTTTGAGGGAGTTATATTTGAACGGGGTTATGAATTTTCGGAATGAAATGTTTCAGAATAAGAGACAAGGAAACAACATGGAAGAGACCACAGTAAGTGTAATTTTGTATGATCTACAATTTTTTTATTTCGACTTTCCCTTGCTCTGTTATAAAGAAAAATGAGCAATAAAATATCTTGATAGCGGGAGGGGGAAGGTTCTTGCGCCATCGGCTTTGGGAGGGAGGATGGGCACCCTGATTCTGAGTGATACGAAACTAAATTGATTATTACTGATTAGTTAATATTGGGAAAATTTGATTACTTAATGACATACTGGCTTAATGATATTCGCAGAAATGGGTGATTTGTAGAACTATAACCTACCTTATAACCTACCTGCTGATAAACTTATCCTTTGTTAGTTACTTTATATTTGAAAGCATTACATTCAGCAAGGCCGCAAGTATCTTCATCTTAAAAATAATTTATGGGAGAGATCGGTAGCAGATATGATCATACATTCTTTTGTTTGCTCAACCGCCAGAATCCTCTTTGCAAATCTTAAATGTACTGGTATTAAGAGTCTCTATGGCGGACTGATAAGTTCACACGTGAACGAAATATAAGTCACCTTTTTTTTTCTAATTTGTGATCATATTATAGTACGATTCAAGTGGAAATCAAATGGATATTCGTGAGTTTTTAGTACCTAATTAAGTAGATAATTTTTGCCGATCTCCAGATTGAAAACACCCTAATTCTAGAGGATTATAGAAAATAAAATTTGTATGTTACTATGAGATGAAGTTATTTACGAAGTTATGATCTTACAGTGTTTCCTTCGTAACATTGTTGAGGAAGTTAATTAGTTAACATTATTCTATCATGAATTTAAAAATATGCGATAATAATAAAATTTATGGGTAAGACCCAGACTTCTGATTCATCAACCAGCTTCAGTTATTTAAAAAGAAAAATATCTTTTTATTTGAATGAATATGCATACTGCTTGGAATGCAAGTAACGTTATTCTAAATATTAGAATTGATTTACTTAGAATGTAACTGTTATCTCAAGTCTTTCTTTTTATATTAAGTTATTATTCTTTTTTTTTTGTATAATCAAATACCTATTTCTGTTTTTTTTATTTCGATTTCCTCATTCTCCATTGTCTTATGTAACTGAATTATTAAATTCCAACTACTTTGGAATGCTAGATAGTAGAACTAATAATAATATTAAATAGGTCAGGTATATCGGTTTTTAGACTGTGTGTGGATTTAATGAGTTCTATATATTTTTAAAGCCTTTGGTAATTTTTAGAACTATTTGTTCTAAAGAGTTCTAATATTTTTTTAAAGCCTTTGGTAATCTTTAGAACTATTTATAGCCATTGAGTACTTAATTTCGTTTTTTATGGATCGTATCCGAAATAAATTTACATAGTTGATATGTATGTTATGGTTAGAATTGGATTTTATTATACGCAAGCAACAAATTGATTAGCTGTTTCTGTTTATTCAGAATTTTAATCCAAAATCTTCCTTACCTATAATCTCCTTGTAGAATGTTCTTGAATTATTTCCTGTTTATCGACATTATTCCTGTATTTCTGTTCCTCGCTTATCCGCTAAAACAGTCATAATAAGATATTTTGTAACATTTTTTACAGTTATTAAACTTCTAATGGTCTTTAAAAGATGGGCCATTCTTATATTATTTGACCATTTGATGTCGCCGGGCTTTATATTCGTTTTCTCAGTTAAATAAAAAGTAATGGTATTAATTTTTTGTATTTTTTCTAAGAAATGGAATGGTGACAAAATAAATTTACCTCAACTGCAAAAAGAAATATCTCTATGTGAATGTATAAAAATATAACGAATGTTACTGTCTCCTAGATGAGGATGCGAAGTTCTTCATACTTTGATATGAATCAATCTGTATCAATTAACTTTTAACCATGAGGAATTTCACTATTATATGATTGTATTTCGAATAACAAATACCTTTTTTAGTTATCTGAAATAATTTTATTGTAAAGTAGGGAAGCAGGTTTGTCCTCAATATTTGAAGAAAAATGTCGAAAAAAATGTTTTCGGCTTTTCTTACAACACTATTCATTTAGGGCCAGTTGCAGAATTCACGGTTTAAACCAAGATTCAGTTATCTAAGTTTAATCTACCAGTAACAGCTGAGCTCTGTAATCGCCACTTTCGGTCGTTGGTAAAAAGTAAAATCTAACCCAAGATATAGGAAGGATGTAGGAGGTTACTAATAGGTTTTTCTACAGTTCTTTGTTTTGTGAGCTTCTAAATGTCTTCTCAAGAGTTTGTTTTAGTTTAACGAAAGCCAAAGTTAAATTAATTTGTGTTAGTTATCAAAATATATCTACCTAAATCTATCACAAAATTCATCATCAGAGTAATGGATGTACTTTTTTCTCCATTAGTGAAATTTCAATTAAATCGAGGAAATCCTCGTCATCTCTGAGATCGTCAAAATCTAGCATATTTCTTTTTACAAGAGAAAATATAAATAAAAATCGTTAACACAAACGATACAGCAAAAACACCGTGGAAAGTTATCTTAGTTACCAAGGGTAACCCTAGGTAACTAAGTTTTTCTTCGAAGTAGAGCTTAAGCCCCTAGGATCGATCGATCAAGATTAAACTTGGTTTAATCTTAGATAAAGCTTAATCGCTTAAAATTTAGTATCAGTGCCTGGGCAAGTCTGAATAATTTAAAGCTAAACGCGATGAAATCTCAGGCCATTATTGTAGGTTCCAGTTTTATTCTCTCCTTCCTTTCTCCTTTAGTCATGAACCATCATCCCATCACATTTATCTCCTCCAATAAAAACCTAGGTATCACCATTGACGAAAACCTCTCCTGAAAACCCTATATCTTATTTTATTTTATTTAAACCCTACCCTGCCGATAAGGCAATACGGGTGTTATGTTGTAGCAAAGCATACGCTACAACTCACTGCTGCATTCAGACCAATTACATTAATTTTCATTTTTTTTTTCAGCTGTGCACACAGCCTGCTCTTTTTTCTTTTTAGCCAACGTCCTCTTCCACCCTCTCTGGCGGTTTTCCAAATGCAGGTTCATTTCTTCTTCCCAATGAAAAGTGGGTTGATGACCAACAGGTTTTACGCCTTCACTATTCAACAACCAACCAACCAACGTTTCATGTCGAAGAGTAAAACTAATGTGTTGGGATATTTCTTAATTGAGTTGAATTTTTCAAAGTTTGTACCGATCATTTGGTCTTGTTAGGTGATATTGTACAATCTGTGAGGCGTGTGTAGGATTTTTATGCCTAGTTAAAATTGTTGTATTGTTTGCGTAGTTCGTCTGCAATAGTCCCGGTACTGTTCGAAATATCTGCAATATTTGATTCGTTTTTTCCCTCAAGAATCATGAACCGCTAATTTTAAAGCACTTAAACAATTCTTAGCAGTCATAGGGCGCTCTGAAGTCCTCTGAGATGACTAAGTCTTTCTCAGAAGTTTTCTCCAAGACTTTAATCGTAGCAGTTCCTCCATCAAGTTAATGAACTTTGGTTCCCACAGCTTGGAACTGATCGCAGTTTTATTCCTTAAGTTTACTAGCTATCTCTCCTTGGGATTAAGTATGTCTTTACTTGAATATGACTGGTAATAAAGGAACAGATTTAGATTTTTTATCTACTTTGAATCAGGAAGTAATTATTGTTATTAGGGAATTAATGGTTTTGTAAATTGAATGTTTTCTTTGCTAGATGCCATTGTTACTAGTCATAACTAGGAATCTGGTTAATTCTACAATGCTGCCATTACACCAGTGCCAAACCTGTCAAGGTGGATTTTGGGTGTTCGAAGTCGGCAAATCAAAAAATTGTTTCTGAATATGAAATTGATTTAACCAAATTACGTTATTCATTTAGTTAAAAGAGGAATTCAGCATTAATTATACTTTTTTATTTGGTATTTCGATTTAATTTTATTAATTTAGGTATTGAAGTTAAGTTAGTTTTATAATTTTTAGTCGAAAACAATTAATTGAAAGCCATCAGATGAGGTCTACCGCTGGGTTTTTTATCTGATTTAGAACCCTTAAAATATGTCTGTATCTATTTTTTTATGCTACATTTTAGCACCTCCAGCTCTACATCGAATGAGTCGAAATCCGAAATGAATACAGAAATTTTTCGTGTATTTTTACGTCTAATATGTATACCTTTACTGCACTTCTCAGTTATTAGAAACTATTGTTAATTTTTTAATTTTTAACTACTCTTACCGTTCTATCTATATTTTACACATCTTCCTGGAAAGATAGTGGAATAGCATTGTATCAAATCACCTTTATTAAACTTAGTCATAAACCTATGACTTCATTGCCTACATTATCTTTTAATAACAATAATACTTATCCCTGTTGAACAAATCTGATACGTAGGACTTCAATTTCCGTAACGAAAAGAAACTGCTCGACATTTCCGACTACTTCAGCACTTATTAGACAAACACTCTAAGCTTTCTATTAATTACAAAAGTCACTCGTATACACGACTATAATAAGGCCTATTCGGGCTTACGCAGTTGAGCTTTGTGGATCCATTAAGCCATTGAATTCCTTTCGTATCCGATCCTATCAATATAAAATCCTCAATGCTCCTTACTTTTTCACAAATAAATCGACGTTCCATATGTCTCCGATTTGGCCCAATACAGATATCTATCCATTCGAACACTCTCGTTTCTAACCTCGATTCCTATTCGATCCCTATTAACTTCCGAGGCGTCTGAAATGAAGATGGCCTCGTGATCTGCTAATGAAAAACTTTTATTTGAGTGCTGCCTATGGGTAGTTCCTCTACAAGTATTGTCATGTTCGCATTTACTAGATATATTTTTATTTTAATACAAATTCGCATTGTATTTTCTATGTAATATAGTTGTAAATTTCATTAAAATAGTAAAAAAAAAAATAAAAAAATTTTAATACAACTTAAATTTCAGAAAAAAAAAGCTATGATGTGTACTCAAGAACACACCATAGAAGTGGTCAAAAACGTCACAAAGATGAGATTAATAAAACAATTTTTTTTTCCGTATTCACGAAGTAAATGACATTTAATTTTTTTTTCTTTGGCATTTCAGACCAGATAGATGTTTTGCTTCCTTAACAAGCCTGCTCCATCTTTGTCTGTCTTGGGCTATTTCTTTCTATTTACCTACACGCAACTGTGATGCATCTTTTTTGGGGGGGAGAGGGTCCCCCATTTCCTCGCCTTTTAAGGCTATACGTGGTTTTCCCGGGTCAGGGGGTGAGGGCGGGGATTTTTAAAAGACCGAGCACCGGGACGCAAACTCGTGACTATTTTTATCCAGTTATCTTATGTGTAAGGTTGTATCTGTTGCATCTTTGTTGATTCTATCTATCCATCTGCTTTTTGGCTTTTCACCTGGTCTTTTGCCTTTTACTGAGGCATTCATTGTTACGTAGAGGCTTCCAGATGGATCTGCTACTAGTTTAAATGTTCCGCCCATTTTAACATCTGTGCCTTCATAACACGAGGTATTGATTGACCAGTTTCTGTAAGCTCCATAACCTCCATGTGTTAGTACTTCGATCTCAGATCACTCCTGTTATCGTGCGGAGAATTTTCCTCTCAAATCTTTCCGCACTTTTTTCTAGTATGCTGGTCTATATTCACAAAGTAATAGCATTTACAACTTATAGAATCATAATTGTGTATAAATTAGTCTGGTAAATTATTCTTTCTGATGAACTGTTGTATTTTGACGCGAGGCCGCGTTAGAAAGGCAATAAGGAAAAAGAGATATTACAAAAACCAAATGATCACGAGTTTTTATTAATTTTTTTTGTCCTTTATTTTTTCCTTTTCGATTCTCTAACTTGGCATCACGTCAAAATACAATTTTGGATTATAGCTCATTACAAATAGAAATAGAAATAGAAAATCATCTTTATTCTGAGACTAGGTCCCTTAAGAATAACAATATTGTTTAAACCAATTGATAATAAATCTTGCCAGATGACCAATTATAATAACGGGTAACTACAATCTAAGTAATAAAGTGAGTATATAGATAGATAGATAGAAAAATAATTTTATTCTGGGACACAGTCCCTTGAGAACATCAAAGTAGAACAAAATTAAAAGATCACATCTGGCCAAAATAAAATCAATCGAAAAAAAGAAATAATGTAAAAAATATATAAGGTAAACATTCTATATATAAAAAACGAAACTATATACAAAACAATTAATACTATGACAAGGCACTTAATAGTATTAATAGTATGCACTGATAGACTCGTATACACTTTTGAGAAAATAATAAAGAATTAAAATTAAAAATGTATCAATGAATTTGTATGTATGAAATTCTCTATTAAAATCAGCTCGAATGGTTAGGAACTATCTGACTGTTCTTGGGATAGGAATTGGAATAGGAGGGTTTTGAATTTGGATATGGATAGGGAATGTCGAATTTTGATAGGGAGGGAATTTCAGAAATTGACAGAGCGAACAACAAAGGAATTTTGGAATGAGGCAGATCTGTGAGAAGGCATGTAAAGATTAGAAGGTCGAGATCTTGTGGACAGGGAATGGACTGAGGATTTGAACTGGAGAAGGTTGTAGGCGTAAGAAGGACGATGGCTGTTGATGATTTGGTAGAGGAACGTACCTAGGAAATATTGTCTTCGGAAGGAGGGGAAGAGCCACTTTAACTCAGCGTAGTGGAGAGAAACATGGGAGTATCTTGGGGCCCCGATCACAATATACATAGTTTTGTAGGGTACATTAAGGAAACCAGATGGGTATAAGG
Source organism: Nezara viridula (assembly GCA_928085145.1). Classification (NCBI taxonomy): domain Eukaryota; kingdom Metazoa; phylum Arthropoda; class Insecta; order Hemiptera; family Pentatomidae; genus Nezara; species Nezara viridula. The sequence goes on from OV725082.1 coordinate 118,395,166, forward strand.
GTTACAATATTATAATATTGGTACAAAAACAACAACATACTGATAACTAAATAAAATTGGAAAAAAAATCTAAATAAGTTTTATAGGTAATTAATTTTAGTGCTACAGTATAATAAAAAAAATAAAGAAAAGAATAAAAGAAAAGAACTATAGTAAATAAATGATTTATTTATATGGTGAAAGAGGGGGAAATGCCTCTCTTACAGTTAGCAGCAGTGCGGACAATTGACCCGGCGCGCGGACCTAGAGGAGCGTCCATCGAGGGCACCGATCATCAGGGCCACTTGTTAGAAATTAAAAAAAAAAAAAGTATTTAAGCAAAACAAATAAGTAAGCATGTTCAAATTTTAGTTTTCGAGATATTTTCACTCAAAAGATAAAAAAATTCATCATTTGGTTTTTGACAATATCTCTTTTACCCTTTTGATTCTAATACGACATCTTGTCACAATACAATTTGTAACTATAGCTCTTTACAAAGAGGATGAAATGTTGAACATTTCCCTCGGTTGCGGTATGCATGTCCGATTTTTAGTTTCTGAGATATTTTAATCCAAATAACTAGTCGATTTGAGCCTACTTTACACGAATGAGCGTTACATAGCCGAGCTTGACGGCTCATTCTCATTCACTACCCACAAAAAAGGTGCTAAGCTACCTTAAAGTTCAACTTACTTACTTCAAAAAGTTAGACTTGAGATCTGGTAGGCCAGCCAGCTAGGCCCGAGCCCCGGACCCCCAGAGAAAGCCCCCGCCAGCACGAACGGCCCGGAGAGGGGACGCCTTACGTAAGAAGGGGGTAGAGCCTGCTCGGCGGTACAGTGGTGGCGGTGATGTCGGTGCAGAACTTCAGCCTGGCGTCGGCGAGCGGGGTCCCGGGCTACCTGTACACCCGGGTGACGGCCGGGTCCCCCTCGGGCCGGTCCACGCTCCACGCGGTCCTCGACTACGACGACGACCTCCCCACCGGTCCCGGCGACTACGACGCCACGATCGACGGTCCCAAGGGACCCATCGTCTTCAAGAACGGCTCCCTCCCGGTAGTGCCCCTGTACTCCTACGGCACCCAGCAGACCGGCAACGGCAGCCTCGTCCACATTCCGGTAGGTACCTTTAGGTTCACTTATCGTTATAATAATCTACGAGACCTGTGCAAAAAGTATCCTATATATTATTTCTAAAAGGTTTTTTTTTTTTTTTCGGTACGCCATAACTTCGTCAATTCTTCATAAAATCCAATGATTGACCACTCATTTTGAAGATATTCTTGTCCTTCGCATGCGAAAAATAGTCCCATTCCTCGGAAATTTCTGGGGAAAAATTATGGAGGAAAAGAAAATTTATTTGCGAATAACTCAAAAAGTATGCATTTTTTTCTTGATTGTACCAATGATAATTAGAAAGCTTACTAAATTACCTACAAAACAAAAAACAAATTTTAAATCTATTAGAAATTTGTTTTTTCCTACTCATTTGCCCTAAGGGAGGAGCCATTGATATTTTTTCCAAAATCACAAAACGTTTTATAACTTTATAATATTCTTCCACCTATAACTCAAAAAGTATCCATTTTTTTCTTGATTCTACCCATGAAAGTTAGAAAGATTACTAAATTATCTACAAAACAAAAAAAATATCATAAAAATCTATTAGAATTATGTAAAATTTAATAAATTTTTTATTTACGGAAAGAGTAAAGTGTGTTGAAATATTTTTTTAAGGAGGAAGAGAGTTGAGATTTGTATTTCGCAGCTCGAATACGAATTTAATTTTTCGTAACAAAAAATAACGAAAGTGCGATCGAAAAATAATTTTTCTTTTCCTACTCATTTGGCCTAAGGGAAGAGCCTTTGATATTTTTTTCGAAAACCACAAAAAGTTTTATAACTTTATAATATTCTTCCACCTATAACTCAAAAAGTATGCGTTTTTGTCTCGATTGGACCTTGTATTGTATGTATTCTTTAGAAAGATTAATAAATTACCTACAAAACAAAACAAAAATCGTAAAAATCGGATTATTAACAAAGATACAGTCTATTAGTTTTGGTATACTTAATAATGTCTTCCTGTTTAAAGATATTGCATTTAGGAGTAGAATATTCTACTTCATTTGTTTTTCCTAGCTGACGTATTAACTTTATTATTTCTTAAAGACATTTAGGTGTTCTTACAGTTTATTTTTTTAATAATTTAGATTATTCCATGATCGGGTCATTATTTCGTCTTTATTACTTCTATTATCTTTCTAGTAGCATTTTAAAAATAGGTCCTAGCAAAACAATTCGTACAAATATTTTGGTTTATTATTTTTAATGAAATATTGTAATCAGTTAAATAAAAAATATTAATTCCTTCCTTACATAATACATAGGAACTACTTAATTCTATGTTGTGTTACTATTTTATCACTAAACAAAATTGTCTGCGAATTTTTAGCACGGGCCAACTAGTTTTAATTATTATTATATAATACATTAGGGTGAACGCACCAATTACGGACAGGGTACCCAGTGATGGACAGGTTGGAATTTAAATGTAAATAATAAGCTTCCTTGTTGATTTAAAGGTTCCAGTTTTTCTATATTAAAGAGCAATGCCTTCTATTGACAACTGTATGAATAAAGTTCCTAAAAGAAAATTTGAACATTTATCTTATCTTATCTGTATCGTGATCTTTATAGTTAAATTAAGATTTTAGAATTTTTCTGAGGCATGTCCATAATTGTTACCGACCCCCTATCCATTTTTAGAACAATTAAATTTCTAGTGTTCATCACTAGTGCAAAAAAAGTGTTGTTTTTTTTTTTCAAATGGAGATTATACCTGCATGACTGTATATTTATTCAATTTTCGATGTCCAACGGAGATATTTATAACTATAATAATTACGGCGGCATAAACCAAAAAAGACAAAATATTCCTTAACTATGTCCATCGCTGGTGCGCTTACTCTATTAAAAATTCAAAGTATAAATTTTTTTTCACTTTTATTTTTCTTTCCGCAACTGATGAAGTATAATTTAAACATCATACACATCACAAAAAAACAATATTATTACTTATAATATAAAAGTATATAAACGTTTAAAACTGTGTATAGTAAATAAAAATAGCATAACTGGGTCTCCAAGCATAGGCCCGCGGGTCTTATCTGGACTCGTAAAAGTTTGATTAAATGATAAAATTTTAAAAATATTAAATTAAATAAAATCACTTAAACGTGATGTTATTACAATTTTTTTTGCACCAGTTATTCGTTATAGAAAGTCGGTTACAGTAAATTTTTTTTTCATCAATAACCATAGCCCGCGGAATTTACAAGTGGACGCTATTATCAATGGGTCACTGATTTTCGGTGATACTACATCGAAAATATTTGACACATGTCTTAGTATTCGTTCCTTTTTATAGTGAGCTCTTGGAGCCACGAAAAAAAAATATTTTGTATAATTTCAAACAAAATTTATGTTAATTATTTTTACCTTCGTTTTCTCAGCAATTTAGGTTATTATATATTAATCGATTTCTTTTTTAGAATAAGAAAAAATGTCTATAGTATTAAATGAGTTATTATGAATCATACATTACAAAAGTCAAAAGGCGCTTCCAGTAAACTAGGCCGAGTAAATTTGTGTTATGTAAAAGCAAGTTGGATTCGTTTTTAGTGGCCTTTGAAACTCTTATAGGCCTGTATTTCATTTAATATTATTTCTGAACAATTTATAATAAAACTGATATTTTATCAAATTATTTCATTTTCAACATTTATAGGTATGCCTGCGTCTAAGATGTTTATTTTCATTACTTTTTTTTTTTCCTCATTATATTTTATTTTGTTCTTTTGTAGCTTTATATTATTTGAAGTTAGCTTATTTTTTTAATTATTTTTTTTCTTAATTTGTAAATATGGTGTGAATGTGCTCTCAGAACTCTATTATAAATGTCCTTTATTGAGTAAGATTGTAATGCTTATCAATAAAAAAAAAAAAAAAAAAAAATTTCAACATTCAACAAAAGTATTACATAAATTAAATCCTTCCATCTTCTTTGCTAAAAACGAATTAAAAATATTATTAAAGAAAAATAATAGGAATTATTTCCGACCTAAAAATCGGTTCGTCTAGAACTTATTTGTTCATTTAACATAATATGCTGTTCTACCCTTTCTTATGATAATAAGATGATTAGATAATACTGCAATATACTTCAGAGAGGATGGGATGGGGAAGGTAGTTTGAATATCTGTTTCATTAAAAAATTAATGCTTTGACAATTTTACTAATCACTCATTTCTCGATCAGAAAATTCGCTCAATCGGTTATGATAAGAAAATGGTATTAATGTGAGATTTGTTGTTTACCATAGTTCTTCTGGCAGTTTTTATAATTTATTTTATGATTCTCTTATAAATAAATTAATTAGTTATTACTTTACATCTAGATATGCTGCCTACGTATAATCTTGCATTTTAATTTTGGCGTATATTTCAGGAAAGTAATGAATGAATAATTAAAGTATTCAACAGTTTCAGATAATTAAAGCTTTAAGATTGGCCATTTTGTATTTTAAAATATTTCTTTTTAATACTATCGTATTCTATTTTCTACTAATTAACGAAAGATTAATAACGCTGCCTTGTCTTTACACGAACTCAGCGAATTAATAGAAATCGTGTTAACTAAATTTTTGTCTTGTTGTAAGACGAACTAGTTCGATTTATACGGTTGCCTAAAAGATTCTCTGTACAAATCTTAAAAATGTCAAGCAGAAAGACTCAAGCATTAAATTAAAGATATTACGATTTTTAGTTCATAGTGTTTATTTTTAGTTCATTATATGAGACTTAGTATGTGTTATGTTGAGACATATGCTCATATATTTATTTTTTTGATTATTATTTCTTCTCATTCACCCCTTTTTAAATGTTAATAATAAAATCTTTATTTATATTTTTTTTGTAAAAGGCCAAGGGCCAAGGGCCAATAATCCCTCTAACTTTTACAAAGAAAATAGTTATATAAATCAACATTAAAAAAGGGATTATGTGCAAAAATAATAATGAAAAAAATAAAGATATGAGCATATGCGCCATTAAAACATATTATGTCTCATATAATGTCAAGAAAAAAATCGATTTTTAAAGACAGAAATGTCGTTTTGGTTAGACCAGCGCAAAATATATTTTAAATATTATTTTAAAATACAATAATTAAAATACCTTATGTTAATTAAATAAATAGAGAGCATTTTAATTATAAAGTATTTAAAATCAGACGTGTCCGTACTGCTTCCGACAGTTCCACCTGAAACGTCCTGAAGACCTACAATGTTGGTCGAAACGTTGGAAAATTTAATAAAACACTATTATATAATATAGCATTATGTTTTTACCGCACCCACGACCAACTTCTTCTTACAATAAAGTATTTAAATTTTTCTCACTAAAAGTAGTTTAAATACAACATACTGAAAGTATTTTAATAACTAAAATATACGAAATATTTTTTTCGTTTAGGGGACGTACTCTATTTTGTTATTTATTTGTGTGTAAAACATATTTGTTGTATTTTAGTATCTCGGAAATAAAATTCAAATATTTTTTGTATTTTAAAAAGAAAATACAGTCAATAAAAATCTATTTTATACTTTACTTCTTGAAAGGCAAAATACATAAAATGTATTTTAAAATAGTTTCTTTAAAATACTCCCCAAGTAGTTTCTAGAAAATATACCTGGAAATGCATTGTTGTTAGCGTGACTAAGAAATTAGTTTGCGTTTTAAAAAATGCGGTAACGAGTGATTATTCTGACGATGATAAAATCTGTTCATCCTCTACGGCAGATGAATTTATCGTAAACACAGCTGTATAACAAACTAAAATGATATATTTAGAAAACTTAGGCAAATAAACTTTTCAAAATAAAAACGAATATATTAAATTAGTTTCCTTGATTGCAGTAATCTCTGAACACTAAAAAAAATTAGGATTTATTTTAATCATTGAAATTTTTAAATTTGTTGTTAACAATAATTGATTGATGATTTTAAAATTAAAAGAAGAGAAAGTGTTTGTATGCTGCACTGTTTGAGATCCAATTAAAGAAACAATTCACAGTTAAAAATTTAGCAATTATATTTTAATGAGATTCCATTATATGAGGTATCATAAAATAAATATCCAATTTCCGATTGTTAGGTCTTGATTGATTAGTTATTTTTGCTTCTTTAAATTTCTATTCATTTAAGGTTTTAAAAAAAAAAATAATTTTATGTATGATTCGAGCTAATAAATTATATAATGATAAAATATAATATAATTTGGTATTATTATCATAAACTATTCAAATCATTATACATAGGGAAATAGGGAAAGACAAAACAGTTCAGTTTCTTTTTCTCCTCTGTTTCTCAACCATTTTTTTTTTATTGTTTAATACCTGTTGATGAGCTTTAGTCTTATTAATAAAAAAATTTTGGAAACTATATATAAATCAAAATATAAATGTTCCATTGTTCAAACAGCTGATCTCCGAAAAACCTGCGTCCATATCGACTACAGCGCCAAAACGGCTGTAGCGATTTTAATAGAACTTGGCTAAATTCTTCTCTTTAAACACTTAAAAATTAATTTATATATGTAACATATTTCCTCTAAAAGAATAATTGCAAATAATTCGCACTGTATATTAGTCAATGAACAAATGGTGGTATAATATGGAAAAGTCAAATGCAATTTGCTTATTATATATGCAGTATTTTTTTTTTATTTTGTCACTATCAACTACAATTTTTTTTTTTTTTAAATAATATACCAAAACATGTGTACGAATCACAATGGGTTTTATATTTGTTTTTAATAGCCCGATTTATATTTTGATTTATTTTATTTAGAAACCGTTCAAATTATCATGAGTATAATCAATGACAAATTATATATTTTTTTAGTTACGCGCTGATATAATTTCATTTTCTTCATAACTTTTTTCCTACTTTTTTTTCCTACTAAAATAAAATGTGCTTATTTTTCGCACCTCGACAAGGAGATAATTTTCAAAATAATGGCTTAATCATTGTATTTGATGAGGCATTAATGGTGGTATAATGCCACCTATAAAAAACCTTTGAGAAATAATATATAACGATAGGTGCCAATCGGAATTAATGAAATAATAGATTAAATTAAAATAAAATGAATTAATTTTAAGCTTTAATAACTTTATAAAAATAAACTTCAAATTTATTAGTTTCAAAGGAATAAAAACAAAACAATAACAAATATCTGGTATGTCTCCCACACACGAATTTTCTTACCACTTAAACAAAATACTTGATAATAAATTAATACTCGAATGTTAAATACAAAAATTATATGCTGCATCTTTACTAATAATATTAGCCCGATTTATTTTTGTAAGTTTAGACAATTTAACTATCTTTCTCGTATTGGATATTTAATTATTACCGGGATATGTGCATTATTAATGATTTATTCGAAAAAAAAGTGAACTAGTTTCCATGGCAATTCGCCCAGAACACCGCACAGAACAAAAAATGGATGCCAGATAAATATATATATTTTTTATTATAATTATAATTTACTATATATCGGCAACTACTTATACTATTTACTAATGACAACTACTACAGGTTTTGCTATATAAGAAAAGTTATAAGGCTTTTTTATATTTTTAGTACCAAATATTTAACTTTAGGGATAATGATAATATTATGAAACTAACCATTATTTAGTTTGTAAAAGCTTTACTATTTTCACATGACGTATTTGGATAGGTCACTAGGTCTATAGGTCGATAGGTCATACTATAAATTGGCTATATAAGGCAAAACAGTTGTCCCTTTTTCTCAACTGATTTTCTTTTCTCTTTTCTTTTTTTAGTAGCTATTGTCGAGCTTTATTGTTATCAATAATTTTTTTTTAGAAACAGTGTATATAAATAAAAATGTAAATGTTAGTTTGTTCAAAACCGCTAATCTCCGAATGTTCTTCACCGATTGCTATGAAATTTTGATACAACATTGCAATCAAATTCAGGAATGTTATTTGTATACATCTTATTACCATCATACCTTTCGTTTCGAAATGACGGCCGGAAAACGTGTGTTGTTATGGATTACAGCGCTAAAACGTTGGTATGGATTTTAATGAGATTTGGCTAAAGTATTCTCCATTAATCCCTTTTAATTTATGTGTAAAACATAGTTCACTCAAACGGAGCTGATAAAAAAGTAACGATGTATTAATAGCTTTGTAAAATATAATATCTTATATATAAGTTGGAAAGTTTAATAATAATTATGGTCGAATTTCAACCACTCCGCCAACACTAGTAGTGTTGCCCAAATGCCAGACCGAGACAAGTCTTGGTCTTGCCAATTCAGTTTTGGTCTTGCGTAAGAGTCTCGCAACAGTCTTGCAGTTACTTATTAGCTTATTGCTGTAGTGATATTACTGCAATTGTTTTGATAGGCGAAACCTAAAGAAGCCCGAATGAAAAATTAGAGGAATTAAATACAAAAGTTAACCGGAGAGTTCAGACGATTACACAACGCCGAATTGCGTGAACTGTATCCGAGTAATATAATTGAGATAATTTCATCGCGGCGAATCAAATGGGCTTGTAAAGTTGTTGGACTTAGTAACGAGAGAATTCCTAAAAGGTTAATATTTGCTGTGCCGAATGGTGAGCGTCCGAGGGGTAGACCGAAGCGAAGGTGGGAAGATTGCATTAAAGCCAATCTGAAGGGACTGGGTTTGGACGGCGAACGGTGGAGGGAGGTGTGTAATAAGCGATTGGTGGTGTCGGCATTGTACCTTCGGGTTCGCTAAGCCTTTTATTATTTATTTATATGAAATACAAACGTATATTGGTTATACAGTTATTAACATACATGCAGTTATTAACATACAGCATCTAAGTTTGTCTAGTATTATTAACTATTTTGCCTTAATTTTTATTTTAAAAATCGATTTTTTTACCAGTCTTGGTCTTGGTCTTGCAATAGTTAGGCGGCCTTGGTCTTGGTCTTGCATTTTGCAAGACCAAGATCGGTTTTGAGCAATACTAAACACTATTATTAATAAATGCTAGTACCTTAATTATACAAATAACACACACATCTAAGTATTTGGTATTTTATGAACGATTACATGTTTTCAGTTGAGATAATAATAATAATAATTACATTTAGATTTACCTTATGATGCAATTTAACTTTCGCTGTCGAAACTGTTTAAATGTAAAATAGTTGTTTTTTTAATAGTTTCGGAATTGTATAATTATTTTAATAATTCGCGACGTCAGTCAACATGTCAGCTACTTCAATTTCTTACGGTCGATTTGAACTTAGCGTCAAATTGAACGGTATTTAAATACGAGCGGTTAGAGCGGAGTGACAAATGATTTAGCATTGAGATGCTAATGATCGCCTTGGGGGGACGGTATCCGTCGTACGGTAAGATACCTCCCCTTTACGACACCCGACCTACCGTCGCACGGTGCCTTGCCACTCACCTTGAAGCCCGGTCTAAAGAACGAATGTGAAATTAGCTCTGTTAAATTGAGGATGTTTTGAATGGAATGACAATTAACCCAGTTTTCGAAACTGAGTGAAGGCTAGCTTCAATATATCTTGTTATTTCTTATTTATTCAGCCAAATAATATCCCTAAGGATGAATATTGTCATGTAACAGTTTTTTTCTTCTTTCATCATAGTCCGAGAGCTCGTGCATAAAAAAAATGTTGAAAGAATCTTTTTGAATATTCATAAAATTCATTGAATAAGGAGATGGTCTGGGGTGGCGGTAACAACAGTAAAAAGCTATTTTATTTAAAGCCAACGTTTCTACCCTACTTAAACTTATTAAAATTATAATTATTATAAGTTTATTCACATTGTATATCAATTTTTATCTAAATATTATGTAACTTCATTCACATTTTTCTGTATCCTTTTGTATATTTTTCGTTCTAGTCCTGAAGAATAACTGCAAAGTCGAGTCGAAACGTTCGCTATTAAAAAAATAGTTCTTTACTATTTTAGTCTTTTTATGACTGCCCCCGAACCATCTTCTTGCTCTATAACACAGGCGGATCTATGTAATGTAACCATGTTTTATGGAAAAAATTATCTCTTAAAGTATTATAGTTCTTGTAATTACATTTAATAAGACTTCAAGAATCACTTAAGCACCATTTCATATCATATAGGTAGTTAGTATTTTTTTTTTCCGAAGTATTATCGTTATATATATGAAAAAAAAAGCTTTCGGGCTGAAGCCTCCCTTCCAAAAAATTAAATCCTAAATCCGCTAGTGCTCAATAATATACCACGGTCCACCATCAAGTATTCAATATCACATTGAAGTATTGAACACACACATCTCTCCAAGTCTTTGCTTTGAATAAATACACTTCTCTCCGAGCCTTTGTTTCAATCAGCCCTGATGAAGGGCCTGATCTTCGGGTCGAAACGTCGGGAAATGTAAAAATAAATATTATTATTTATTTTTGCCAATTTTATTTTGACTGATACAACCATCCTTCTCTTCAATTATTTATTACAGTCAACCATCAATCCACAATTAGAAAACATTATTATTTTAAATCGACTCAAGTGTCCGCGCTAAAAATGTTTTCCTTTTCCTTGAGTGAAAATTAATGTGAAACCTTTTCTTCGTTGAATTTAACGAATAAAAAGAATTTATCGACGACTTTACGAATTGCGATGCTTTGACATCGTTCCTCTCAGCCGTAATGTATATCGAGAGGTCACCAACAAACGATAAAACAACACGATAATATCGAATAAATAAATTATAACAGGAAGATCGGTCGTTCTTCACGTCGTGGCGAAAGGACGGCGACCTGAATTTAAGACAAATTGCCAAAGCTGCCTTGATGTTGTAGAAACCTTCGCTACAATTTCCGAGGAATCCCGAACTCATTAGGGAACTCACCTGATAATTATTCTATTGCGAGCTTAGTATAGGGATAAGTCTTCTTGCCCAATGCCTTATTTATATCTTACTACACACACACTTATAATTACGAACATATTGCTTTTTGCGCAATCCTCTTGCCACAGGAATGATAAAGGAAATTGAACTTCGCATCGAGAATTCGATGGCGATTCCGAGGGCCTTCAAACCACATTTGCATTGAATGTGTAATTGCGATCGCAGATATGGTTCGATTTGATCCCGATTCTTGGGAATGATGGATTAGATCTATCTTGGATTATATCTGATTTTGTTGGAAAATTCGAGTCCCATGTCTGTCCCAACCATACAGTAAAGAATAAAATAGAGTGAGCATAGTCGGGAGAGAAATGTAATTATGTACTATACTACCTAATTACCCACCGATTTATCTTTTCACCCACCCAATTTAGAATTTATTTGTTTGTGATCAGATATCGTTTCAACAGGGTAAATTGCATTTTATATAATGAGTAGGAGCGTTCATTGTAATAATCGGAAAGATGACGAAAAATACTTTCGATGGTACGGAAATAATTGAGCGTCGTTTTAATTTAAGGATAATTATGAATCTGTTTTTATGGTTTTTATATTTTTTTTAATTAAGGAGGGTACCCCCTGTACACCTAACGGTGGACCGACCCCTATTTTGCAAGTTGTACAACTGTTCATTTAATTGCACTACTCGTTGCTCAAATTGTATAACTGTAATTCACCTGCGTTCTATAGTTCAGGCTGTATTATTTTTTATCAAAATAAAATAAACTGAACGAAACCATAGTTCGGACAAATTTTTAATTTATTTGGAAATCAATATTTTGCATCGCGTCTTATTTCCACATTATATAATTATAATTATTCTTATTGTCAATTCGTAACCATAAAATATATTCTACTTGACCAGCCTCATATTAGCCGAACAATAATTTGAGCCTTTTATTTATAATATTTTCGAGTTATATTGTGCATCGTTTTCAATTTCAAAATGATTATAGTGATACCACAATATAATATAAATAATATTTTATATAATATAATAATTAATACATTATGTTTAAGATGTCTAGATCGAAAAATAACTGCTGTCACCGAGGTAAAATCAAACTACCAACTCCAAATGAATACCATTTCCCATAAAAATTTTAAGTCAAAAATGTTTTTCTTTAATTAGAAGAATAGGATGTAACAGGAGCCCAACACGCATGTAATTAAATGAGCAGCTGTATGATTTGTAAAATAATCCTTAAAAGTTGAGCTCCTGTTATCTCATATTCTCCTAATATTAAAATAAAATATGAAAGTCACTAAAAACGTTTTTATATAATAAAGTGATGTTTTATTTCTTGTTGTGTTTATTATAGTTTTCTTTTTCTTTTCTTTGGTTATAAATTTTCTTTCGTTTTTGTTATTTTTAGTATGTATGAGTCTCACATAGCTGTAATACTTAATTCCTTTAACTGTTGCAAAATGTATTATTTCATAATTAATTATAAAATAAAATAACGTAATGAACAGTTAGTCCGGGTTGAAATCAACAAATCATAGACATGTTATGTAGATGTATTATTTATTTTTGTCTACATTTCGACCTACTTTATAGGACTTCATCAAAAAGGAACAAGATACAAAAAATTATTATCGATTGTTGCAATTTACAAAAAAAAAAAAAAAGAGAGGGAGAGCTGATCTTAAATTGGTGAACTATATAGGTCTATTATTTAGAATATAGAAGCCAATGCTGGATATTTTTAATTTATTAAAATTATCAAATTATTTTCAATTTCAAAATGATTATAGTGATACCACAATATAATATAAATAATATTTTATATAATATAATAATTAATACATTATGTTTAAGAGGTCTAGATCGAAAAATAACTGCTGTCACCGAGGTAATTCGATATTATTCGATTCTAATTCGATATTATTAGAAATGAGCATATAAAGTTTTACTTAAACTAATTTGGACTTATATCATAGAATTGTAGGATTCTACTAAAACTTCCAATATTAAAAAAATCCAGTATTTCCGGTCCAAAATTTTGTGAAAGATAGTTGACGCACCGTTTTATACAGCAAATGATGTATGACATAAAGATTTACACATCCCAACAATTTTTGACACTGCAAAAAAAATACTACAATAATTTTCACCAAAGACTTTCCAACATAAATCCTCTGACAGAAAACCTCAAACACACTAGAAACCCGTACAGCCCATATCGACGGTTACGTATGCGGTGGCCAAGACACCAGCTGCCAAAACATTTGCTCATTGCAAAGCAATTTGTAGGTCGCAAATTGATTTTTTTTTTTAATTTTATGTTTATGTAATAATAATAATAAAAAATCTAAAGATGTGATAAGTATCCCATTGCAACCATAGTACTTAAGAGGCTTTTTAAAAAAATTACTGTTTATATCGACTGTACATCTTAGGTCTTTAAATATATGATTAAATCATAAGATATAATTTCAAATGAACAATACCGGCTCTTGATGTCTGTCTCAAATTTTTTTTTAAATTTATCGCGTCCTGATCCGTCAACTTTTGAAACGATCTGAGTTATAAAACTTCCCTTTTTTTAAAGAATTTCTTTAAAGTTGTATAAATTAATGAACTGAAATTGGTATTCTTGACTTCTTCATGAAAGTCCCTGTCGTTTGATATCTCAATTTGTTCAAAATCAATCGCTCTTGAGGGCCGGAAAAGGGATCTATACAGCATTATTATTATTATTTTTTTTTTTTTGGTACTAGACTTTCATTAAAGTCTCATACTGCGTACTTCAATACCATACGATCCTTTCAGTTGGCATAACGACTAATTCCAATTTTGACATTTTTTATTATTTATTTTTAGTGATATTAATAGTGGAAACATTTATACTTTTATTCATAGTTCTATATTGCAACATTTCAATCACCTACTCCGGAATAAATTTACTCATTGTCTGTTATTTAATATGATATTATTAATTTTCCTACTAGAAATACCATTAAAGTGACTTCACTCAAATATGTTTAAATTGGAGTTAGTCATTCTGTAAATTGAAAGGCTCATATAGAGCTCAGATATTTTTAATATGCATTCTATCCTTGTAAAAACGCTCATGAAAAAGTGAATGTGCCTTATGAGCTGGCAATGCACAGGCTTGCCGTAATGTTACTAATTCCTTTTCAAACTTGCTACCTGTAGGCGTTAGGCGTTGGGCCGAAAAAGTGCATTTCGGTTACCGTTTCCTTGCAAATCAGCATTAATCAATGATAAAAATCTACATGATTCATTGCAACCTATTTGTTCTCATTCATAAGTGTAGGTGTCGGTGGAAAATGACTTATGACTCATGCGAGATAGAGCATTTCCTCGATTCGTTTCGAAATAAATGTCAAATTATGTCAGATATACTGTTGCCATCATTTGAATAGAATGACTCTATTTGTTGTCTCTAATGGGATCATTTATTGTTGAAAAATAGTTGGAGAAAAAAATTAAAATAAATATTCTTGTCCAGAGATAGATGCCGCAGACTGGTTTGAACGCCTACCAGTTACCAGTGACCAAACTGCGTTTAACTTGGGTTGAAAAACAACCTCTGAGGGCTCTTTTAGGTAAGAGATCTCTTGCGACAGAGTTTGTTTGCATACCTGATTGGAGAAATCTATAGCTCCTAGATATCGGTTCTAGGCGGTGCAGTATTTCAATGTCTTCAGTCTAGTCTGTATATATATATTATGTGGCGAATACGAAGCGGAAATACCTTCTCCGAAACGTTATAATTTATAAATTACGAGACCTTTAATCATATATCATCTGAATTATTCGTGTATTTATTTATTTATTTTTTTTTTTTCGAGGTAAAATTCAAAACTGATTGATGTTGTTTTGGAAAGACTTGTTGTAGTATTCTTTTTATTTTAACTGTTTGTTCGTTTGGAGTTTAACGTCCTTACTTACTCCAAATTTGGCAGAAAGGGTGGGTTTTCTTACTAAGGTAACTTCTTCTAGCCAGATTGATAAGGTCGATTCGTCTAACCGCCAAGAGACACTCAAGGGGCCGAAACGGCGTTCTCAGGAGCACTAGCGAATCCAGGATTTAATTTTGAGGGGCATACAGCCCAAACAATTTTTTTTTTATTTATATATATAACGATAGTTACTTTGGATGGAAAAAAAAGAAACTATATGGAATGTAGTATTAGTTATTCTTGAAATTCCATTAAATACAATTACACGAACAATAATACTTTAAGAGATAATTGGTTATATTACATAGATCCGCCTGTGTTATTGAGTAAGAAGATGGTTCGGGGTGGCAGTCATAAAAAGAATAAAATAGTAAAAAACTATTTTATTTATAGCCAACGTTTCGACTCGACTTTGCAGTTCTTCTTCAGGGCTAGAACGAAAAATATACAAAAGGTTATAGAAAAATGTGAATGAAGTTACATAAAATTTAGATAAAATTATACACAATGTGAATACACTTATAATAAGTTTAGGTCGAGTCGAAACGTTGGCTTTAAATAAATAGCTTTTTACTGCTGTTACTGCCACCCAGACCATCTAGAGTAGTAAGTGGTACAGACCCCTTTTTATGAAATTATTAAAATCCACCCGAAACTTGGTAAATAGCTTCATTTCATCGTAACCTACAAATATTTTATCAATGAAAATTATAGGAAATCAGGCGTTTTTAATCTGTAGGTCGACAAACTTTGTCTGTTTAATTAGATATACAGAACTCATAATATGATCACAAAGTGAAAAAAAAAAATAGGTGACCTGCAAAAATATTTGTCCGTTTGGCGTGACATCCTCCAGGAAAAAGTTAAAATAACTAGGTTATATAGGCAAAACGGACCAACTTTGTTTTCCACTTTGTGGCCATATTATCTAAAGATTAAAGTAGAAAGTAAGTGGGTATTGATCATTTTTAGGGCCTAATTAAATAGACAAAGTTTCTCAATCTCCAAAATTGAAAACGCCTTAATTCTGAGAACTTTTGTCAATCAAATATTTGTAGGTTACGATGAGATGAAGCTATTTACGAAGATTCAGGCGGATGCACGGGCGGATCTACGGGGAGGCTTTGGGCTGAAGCCCTCCCCCCCCTCCAAATGGTAAAATATAACCATGTTTTATGAAAACAAATATTAAAAAATTTTCTCTTAAAGTATTATTGTTCGTGTAATTACATTTAAAAGGACTTTAGGAATCACTTAAACACCATTTCATATAGGTAGTTAGTTTCTTTCTTTTTTTTCCAAAGTGATTATCGTTATTTTTTTTAAAAAAAAAAAAGCTTTCGAGCTGAAGCCCTCCCAAAATTAAATCCTGGATCCACTAGTGGGCGAGATGTTAATGATTTGATAAAAAGGGTCTGTACCACTTACTACTCGTAATATATAAAAATAGTGGTTCAGAATTTATTTATATTATTTTTAATTTCTTGGATTTAAAAATTTAGATCCTAAAGGAGATTTCCTTTCGCCGATTTGAAATGCTTGAGGCAACTCGAGACCTTGGGATTGGTGCATATGACCGCCTACGCTTTGCAAGCAATATTGCCATCAAAACTCGAACCGAAAATTCAAATTCATCAATGAAAAAATGATACTATAAAAAACTTATATGAAAAATGGCAATATAACTCGGTAATAAATGAATGCAATCTATTATGAATGGGAAAAATAGTTTTCTTTTACACGGTCGAATCAATGTTGCGTTCCATTCATAACAATTAAGTATCATTTTCCGAGCTTTCTAGAGAACTCTGGATTTATTTTATTTTATTTCATATGTTATTCCAGAGGAATTGTTTGAAGTGTTAAAAGCTTGGAATGTATCTCCTGAAAATCTTAAATCAGCAGCTTTTGCTTTGTTGCAGTAAATGAACCATATGCAAGCTTTCTTTAAAGATAATGATCGAAAGATAAAAAGCTAGCGAACTGGCTTGCTATTTATAAATAATTTCATATCGCAAAGGCATTAAACTTGACACGGGGCAAGTTATGTTCCTATTGAAGTGCGAGGTCACTCGTAGTGAAAGGAGAGTATTTGGAGCAATTTAATGTCATAATTTGGTATTAAAAAAAAAATTAAACGATATCAGTAGGAAATAAAATAATAATGTAAATACTTTAAGCATGGTAGTTGGTGGAATTCAATGCTATAAAGGTCATATAAAGATATAATGCTATAAAGATTCTATGTAACAAATTTCTTGTGCGACGAAGTGGTTAGCGTTAACTTCTAACGATGTGATTCTTCGAAGCACATTTTTACCTTTTAAAGCAATATACTATTTAAAACAATATGATTTATTGGCTTTCATACGATCAATTAATATTATAAATTAAGTTCCAATTTATTTATTTTATGTCATTTTACACCAAATTTTAATTTGGTCAACTTAATGACTACGACATCTTATTACGACTTTTCGGCTCGTCGAGCCATTTTCAAGTCCATCCTGTCCATTTCACTTCTTATGCGAACTACATAAGTCTACTCATAATAAAATGTATCGCTCTTTCATGTCCACCTTTAACTTATCATGTGTCATCCACATGTCGGCCTCTATTCAGTCGAACGTCGTAATAAGATGTAGTCATTAACTTGACCAAATTAAAAATTGGTGTAAAATGGCTTAAAATGAATAAATTTGGAAATAAATATTCACCGAAGTAGAAGAGAGAAATATTGAGAATATTATAATTTTTTTTTTCATAAAAAAAGAAATCCTGTTATGTCATTTTTTTATTAAAGAACCTTTTCTGCCTATTTTATAATTCTCTATATAATAAGCAATATAAGATTAAATAGATGCAGACATTGAAAACTGTATAAGTGTCACTTCAATTTGACGAATGGGCCAAGATCCTATGATCACGCTGTACATTTGATTCCAAAAATAGCCGATGATTGACAACCTGTTTTACAATATAACCTCCATTTATTTCGACTTCGGCAAACTTAGAACTAGTCCTTAAATTAATATAAATTGTATGGCTACTTTTGAATCTTGCTCGCTACGGTCGCTCTAAAGAAGGTAACAAACCCTCAACTGTGGTTCCTTTTAGTTGAGGTGGGACCTTACCAAACGATTCGCCCATTTCCGTCTGCTTTCGGAGACACTCGATCATCTTGGTGATTCCATTTATGTTGTGATCTTGTGCCACCCATCAAAGTGGAGCCATACTTCTAGACAATATTTTCAACAAAAAAGTTCATTTGATGCATGGGATTATTTCGAACGGTAAATGAGTTAAGACCAATTTTGTGTTTTTCTTTTAAGGTGGTCATGGTTTTTATTGAATAAGAAGGAATTGATCAAAAACTGTTTAAAATAATTAAATTCTAAATACACTACCGTAAAGTAGACTAAAGTTTCTTTGAGATAACAGTGATTAAATTTACTAAGATCAATGGTAAAAGGGACTCTGAGGATCTATTATGGCCGCTGTACTGCTGCAATACAGTACCGCTGTACAGCACTCAGACACGAGCAGCTTATTTCTATAATTCTGCATAATGGCTTTGCGATATTGTTTTTTTTTTTTTTTTTATCATCCAACAGATGCCTCACTTTCATAAAAACTTCCATGTTTGATAAGGTTGAATTCCGTATCAATTTATTTGAGCTGTATTTTTTAATAATGTTGAGATTCTGTATTTGTGTGAAAAATTATGTGCTTTGATATTCTATCAGTTCAATAATATTTTTTTTTTTTTTATTTATTCATAAGATTTACTAGTGTACAAATTTAAATATACATCCAGTAAATGTGCACACGGTAATAATACAATCACATGAAAACGCTTTTTGAGAAACTACCCATTGGTAACACTCTAATAATATATTTCCATAAGTAGATCACGAGGCCATCTTCTTTTCAGACGCCTTGGAGGGTTATCAGGTATCGAAGAGGAACTAAGGTTTGAAACGAGACGGTTCGGATGGTTATTCAAAAATATAAACCGATAGATTATTACAAAGTTTTACTTCCTTCTTTTTCTTGTGACCTAACATCTATTTTAGTTAATTAATTATGAAAACACATTTTTTATTCATTAAAAAAATATGTAAATAATCGATGATTTAATGAAAAATGCAATTTAGCATAGTTTGACTGCTCAAAATTCCCCAAAGACAAACTTTACTTGTTTTTAAAGGAAATTTTATCCACTTTACTACGAAGCAGTTTTTAATTACCTGAATTCAACAATGTTTGTGTTATCGCTTCCTATGAAAGAGAAAACATGACCACCTTATGAAAAGACAAAATTTGGGTTAACTCCTTTTCCTCACTGGCTTTAGCACTAGTGATGCGGTTGAGAGAGTAGCGTAGAGATCTCGTGGAGTCCTGCTTTTCCTTGTCTAGTTGGAGGGGGAAGCCTGGCTTGGACTTCACTGCCTAATTGTTTATATTATGGCTGTGTTTTTATGTTTTTAATTTACTTATCTTTAGGTTATTTTATTTTTTATTGTACATAGTTTTTGATTATTATTTAGTTATTATTTTACTTTTGTTAATTTTATGTTTTCTGTATATATGGTGTGAATGTGTTCACATATCACTATAATTATTGTCCATGTGACAGATTATTATATTTCTAAATAAATAAATTTTAAAAAAAATTCCTTTTTCGTTCGAAATCTGGCCATACATCAAATGTTATTTATTGTTGGAAATTATGACTAGAATCACCTCCCTGAGTTTGGCCAATAAGAATTGAGACGCCCTTTATAATGATAATTGCATGAACGTCACAGCTGTTACTACAATATTCCTTCAATTTAACAAAAAAAAATTTCTATTTCAAGAGTCAAATGTTTGTCTCCAGTTGGTGGGTGCTGTACTTGTACACTTAATGGTTTGTATTTTTAATAGCGTGTTTTTAAAGACATTCTCGTGTTAAAAAAAAAATCATGTGAATAGGTTTGAAAAAAATGATTTACATATAAGGACAAACAGACTGGGTGTTGTGATATGCAACATAGCTTCCTGTTTTGTTTCTTTCTGCCTTGAACTTACTGTCTAAGTTGATCAATGGGACATGTCTGCAATGAGAAACTTCCTAATAAACAGCAGTAATTTATCTAATTTTTATTACGTTTCTGCGTTTTTTTAAATGTTGGAATCTCTTATGTTAATTACATATTTTTTATGTTCCGATGATTCTTCATGGACAATTTTTTTTTTTCCGAACGAAAAATTTACCATAACACAAACTATTTCTATAAATAAATAAAAATATTATTATTCAATAGGTATTTATGTATTCTAGGTATGGCGTTTGTCGATTATTAATTTGTTTAAAAATTTAATATGAAAAAGTAAACTCTTACATACTTATATCTATATCTTCTAGCACCAGGGTGGCCATCGATTTTTCTTTTTCTTTTCTTTATTTCTTTTTTTTTATTTTTTATTTATTCTGTTTTAAAACAATCTGTCGCTTGGACATAAGGATAAGATCACATTCACACTATACAAAAAATATATAAAATAAATAGAAGTAAAATAACAATAAATAATAATCAAGAAGTATATAAGTCTTTCTTGTTTCTATAATATCTAATATCTAGTAATATAATATCTAATATCCAAGTTCCATATAAGTTACTTTCAGTTATCATCTAACTATAAATAATTAATATAAATCCAGTGTAATTTCATCTTACTATGACAATTAAAATATTTTACTGGCAAAAAATGACTTGCTTTTACAAGTATTAAAGCCAAAAAAGTACAAAAAAAAAAAGAAAGAAAAAAATTAATATATACAGTAAATAAAATAAAATACTTAAAAATAAGAAAATTAAAACAAAGCAAAAACACATACATATTAGGCATATTTATTATTCTTTGCTATTTTCAATCTGTACGAAATAAATATACGTGACGTTCATGAGTTTTTGAGGTTATGATATTTTTAAATTAATATTACATAGTTCTCCCATAGATCTAAAATTATCAACAACAAAAAACATAAGTAAATTTATTTCGACCCGTTCTTACCGAACCGATACCGCAATACTCAAAACCTAAGGCCGGCAACGCACCAACACGCATTTTAACATATTTTATTTACTCGTGATCATTTTTCCATCTTTTTATTTAGCATGAATCTAATCTATTGATTTAACCTGAAGTGTTTTGAATTCAAAATTTGAAAACAATTAAAAAAGTATATAACCTTTTGAGGTTGTCGTTATATTACTATTCAAAATGCGTTATCACATATTCGTTGTAACTCAACCACAATTTTTTTTAATAAAAAATGTGTTGAAATTTAGCTTTTTTCGCAATTTTAATAAATCTATATTAAAAAATCTACTCTCAAAGAAATATTTAAAAAATAAAGTTGTAATATATTTACTAGGTATGAATAATGTACCAAAAATCGGAAACATGCTAATTCGAAACTTTCCATAATATTATATGATTTGTATTTAAATTCCTTTATTACTATTAAAAAGTGACATTCCTTCAACAAGTTGAAATGATTACTAAATAGTATTTGTTATTTATCTTTCGAAGATTTATGAGTAGATTTTATTACGGTTATTTGACGAGGAGTAAGGGTTTTAGCCATGTTTAGCTCTTTTATGTCTCTCATAAAATCTAATTGGTAAATACCTAACGATTAGGTCTGTTCCAGAAGAGGAAATGAGTTATAGATGATTTATTTAATGTTTTTTTTACGTCAGGACTCATAATGAAAAAAATTCGGTTTTAATTCATTTTTTTCTCTGTTTTTTCGATTAATTAAACTGCTCAAAAATGAATAGAGCTTTTGTTATATTTGATTTATTATCTCTAGAATTTTTATTTTTATTATAAAATGCATTGGAAATTAATACAAATAAGATTGTTGAAAGGATTTTGAATACTTTTTTAAACTTAAAAATATTTTAAAAGTTTTTATTTAGTTAGTAAATTTCATTTAATTTCCTTGATACATATGATTTACGTTAAATACCATTAGTTTTAAGAGATTATTATTTATAATTTTTTCATCACTCTCCGTTACCTTCAACAACTTCTGTAATAGGTATTGTTTTTGTTAAAATTCTTCGCTTTCCAACGATATATATATATATATACGATGTTATACGTATACTTTTTGACTAGTATTTCCTGAGACTAATTTTCGACCTGGATAAGCATTTTTATTTTTTTCTCCTTTATTCAATTATCGAATTCTTTCAAAAGTTATCTTTAGCATTTTTTCGCAACTCTAAAATAAATCATATTAAAGGTACGTTAGGAGGAAGACTCATATGAACATTGGGCATTTTAGCCCTGTAAAGTGAAAAAAATGGGCATATGGCCTAATCGATATTAAAGACGATTTAATTATACAATGATACGCCGAGTTTAATCAAAACCGTCTTTGAGAAAATTGTAAAAATGTATTTCAGCGTATAGTGGCATTCCGGTTAGCCGATTTTAACGAAAAAGTTACTATAACATCTAAGGCATATATCTATCTTAAATACGTAACATCAGTTTCGTACGACTTTTCGTTTTTGAGCTTGACTACTAACACACACACAGACAATTTTGCGAGACTTGGTTATTTGGACTCAGGATACCTCAAAACATGTATTTCCGTTGAAAACTCACATTCGAAAATTTTCACGATCGCAATACTTACATTACTAAATATTTCATACATAGGTAAGTGAAAGTAAAAAAGATCTTGAGGCCACTGCCGTTTTAATCTTGGAGGAGGATTGTAAGTACGGAAATTGATAGAGGTTGTGAGGATTTGGATGATGGAGTGAGGTTCTGGTGAAGATTGAAGGATTTATCTGGTATAACGCCTAGAACCTATGGTTAATTGTGGTTATAGAATGGAAAATTAAAGTCAATTTATTTAAATTTAATTTAGTTTATTTCGATGTATAACATATAACTGTCGGCCAACTTCGTATCAGTATTAAGAATAAGAATCATTGAATAATCATTAAAATGCAAATTTAGAGTATGGTATTATTGAATATATACCATGTCATATCAGTTTTGCATGACAAATAAATTGATTCATTTATTTTTCTGTTACTTATAATCCAGTATTATATATGACCTATTTGATCCACCGTTGATATTTTAAGAAATCCTTCGTGGGCGTCATTTATTTAATTTAAATGGCAATTCGGCTGCTGGTGAAGGTCAAGGATCCACGAAGAACTTGAGGAATGCGCTCTTGTGAAACGATTTATCACTACCAATACTTCCACACCTATACATTACCACCCGCAGCTCTCTTTTAACATATTTCATCGGATAACAAAGGGTGTCTGATATTATCTTCCGAACGCAGATTATGGAAGGCAGTGTTTTATTCTCAGGTCAGGGCGGCGGGGGATGATATTTCCAGAAATAGGATTTATGACTAATTCTATAATTTATAATTATAAATAAATAAAAAAAACTTATAAATATAAAAAACTAAGTCAATTATTAAAGCATGTTTGAAACATAAAATAACATTGAATATTTAATAGTTGACCGTTGTATTATAAAGGAAGAAGATGGTCCGGGGTGGCGGTCATGAATAGGCTGAATAGTGGCAAAACTATTTAATTAGAAGTCAACGTTTCGACTCGACTTTGCAGGTCTTCTTCAGGGCCTTTTTTTCTTTACATTCCTTTTTAAATAATGTATATAATATTAAAATTTTTGTAAGTTAGTTTTTAGGCAGATTTGTATTTTACTTTGTATTAATTCATCATTGTTATTCTAAAGGGACATAGTCCCAGAATAAAGTTTAATTTTCTATTCTATTCTATTCTAAATTTTATTAAATTCTAACCAGCACTTCCCCTTACACTCGCGCAAACTCATTTTTGTAGATAGCTTGTAGATAACTGCTAGTTCGATTTGGCTCAAAGCTGGATAAAAGGTAGGTATTTGTGAAAAAGTAATGTAGGGTCAATTCTATTGAATTCTGTCAATTGCTTTCTCTCATATATGCGCAAACGTGTTTTCCTTAATACGTCTATATCTCTTAAACAGCAAGTTCGATTTGGCTCAAATTTAGAGGAAATTTAGGGATTGGTAAACATAAAATGAAATAGGCATCAATTTTGTCAAATTCTATCTATTACCCAAAAAAAAAAAAACTTCCGCTTTTAGATCAGAAAATTTGTTATATGATAGTTTGAAAACGGGGCATTCGATTTGACCCAAACCTGGAGGAATCAATATGGAATCTTCAAATATGGCACTCTTTCGCATTTTAATATTAACTGATAAACGAAATTCGTGGATATCAAACCCGCGAATGTTAAAGGATAACTGTATTTCCGAATCGGCTTCTCCCATAGAATTTGTTATCATACCAAAAATTGTATACCTTGTAATATAGATATATTTTAGCCAATGAAACGATGAGGAAGCTATACAGACCTTACTTGGCAGACATTTTTTTTAAAACTGCTCGCTCAATTTGTCTCGAACTTGGAGAAAAGTTAAGCATAATGACAAAATGATGAGTCAGTTCAATCGAACTCCATCCTCTACCATTAATAAAATCAAAATCTTAAGATATATACGTCAAAATCAACACAACTTATTTTAGCCATGATCTTGTAGTGAAGCAGAAATTAAATGCGTTTTTACAACCCTTTTTCTCTCCCACATTACTTATTTATATGGACTTAAGCTGTAGTTTTTATGAAGAAAATATAAATCTGAAAATGGCTTAGCAGTTTAATCCTCCGATCGTTATTGTACCGTTGGTAAATCTTGGCACGACAAATAGGAAATATTAAGAGGCCTTCATTCCACCTGAATGAAGTAATGTCAACTTATTTCCATACAAAGAATATTGACCGCATAATTTCCAACTGTTGTCACGAAGGATAATCTCTCGTTTCTTTTTCAAAGGATATTATGGCAAGTGTATAAACATGGAGTGGGAAAATTGAGGGATTTTAATCAGTTTTACTGTCTTTTTGTTAAGGTTGGATAAGTAGAACTACGATATATATAGAAATAGATTTATTTTATGTGCATATTTTAATGATAAAATTAATATTTTTTTAATAGTATATTTCACTATGCATTTAATTCAATTTGTATTTTGCAACTTATTTAATTAAGAGAGGAATTTATGACAATATTAATTAAATTTTTGTGTAACATGAATATTTACTTTTTTTAGTGGAATACTTAGATTTTTGGTAGAAGTATCGCGATATTTTGCTCTTCTTCACGTGTGTAGGTTGAAATGATCAAAGATAATTATCCTGGTTTACTTGCTGAGAAACCTATATGGTGATATATAGTCCGGTTCCCCTCCGTAGTTTGGCCCTTATTGTCTCAAGAGCGGTCTCAAATCGTGACATCGACAGTTTTTAGAACACAACAGGTACATAAGGGTTAAATTCCTTTCCTAAGGCATGAATATGAAGTAAATATACATATAAAAACATTTTGCTTCCTGGCATGGAAGCAGTGCAGGAAAAAGGCACTGATCACAAAATGAGTAATTACTCATGATCTACAATTTTCCTAATTTGGCTTTACCTTATATTCTCTTTAAGAAGAGAAGAGCAATACAATTTGTTGTTAAGAGGTATAACCCATCGATCTTGGGAGGGGGAGGAGAGGTAAGCATCCCACTATTTACAAAAGACTCATATATATTACTATAATAAGGCCTATTTGGACTTAATGGATCAAGCTTTGGGATTCTACTAAACCATCAAATTCCTCTCGTATCCAATCCCTACAATAAAAATCCTTCTGAGAATCCTCAATGCTCCCTACTTTGTCACAAATAAAATCATCCATAACGACCTTAATATACCATATATTTCCGATGTAGCTTAATCCAGATACCCATCCTCCCATAATAAACTTCCGAACCCTCTTGTTTCCAAACTTGCTCCCTCTTCTACCCCTGATAACCCTCAGAGGCGTCTGAAAATAAGATGGCCTCGGGACCTTCTAATATAGAAATATAATTGGACTGCTACTAATGGGTAGTTTCTCTTCATGTTGTACATGTCATGTTACTTGTTGTAAATTTCAATAATAAAAAAAATTTCCCAGAGTAGAGCAGCTAGTGAATGTTAGTAGTTTGAGTAATATTAATACATAGTTGTATAAAATATTTACTAACGTAATTAGGTCTACTGAAGCTACAACACAATGACATGTGACGCTTTTTATGGAAAGACAATCGCTGAAATATTACGGCCCTGAACGGACTAATTAGGAATTTATAGGCTTTATTGGCGCCCTGGTTCCGAGAAACATCAAAGGCGCAACCCCTTCCTCGGTAAGTCGTGCCTCTATTGTTCGCTATGACTTTCATTTCGCTGTATTGGTTTGCATTTAATGCCTGACATTTCCGACAACCTGCACCGTAGCAACATAAAAACAAATGGAGACAATATCACGGCCATTTTATTTCTAGCGGTAAGGGCTATAAGATTATAGTGAGTGACCTGTGACCTTTTTAAGCTCTGACTCAACCACGTGGTAAATGCCGAAAGAACAGCCGTGTGGGAAAGGATCCTTGCAATGGCCGCAGCGTGTGTCGCCTAGCTGTGGCCCATATCTGTCCTAATAAACCTGTAAGGCCTGCTGCTGGTATTCCTGTCAGTGAATCAGTTCTTTCGATCCCAAGCCTTGGGAGGTATCCTTCCTCGCCTTTGTATATGTGTGTATATATATATATATATATATATATATATATATATATATATATTTAACATTACAGATCTTGTAGATGTTTTTCCCACAATAACCAGCCTTCTCCCTCTTTACCATTCTTGGCCAATTTATTTCCAGTTGTCTGCACATCGCTCTATGTCGATACAAACAAACAAAAAAATCTGATGCGGTGCGCGCATCACACAACTGCCACTTACCACCCCGTTCTTAGCAGAAATGAGTATTTTCAAACAAAGGGAAAATGAAAGTAATATTTATGAATGCTATATTGGTATATATCTCTTCATTTATCCTAAGGGAGATATTTATTTTATAGGTATATAAGTAAGAATATTTTTTTTCTTCACAGTGATTTATTCTCCCATTTTTTTCCCCACTAAAAATATATAATTACATATAACGTTTCGGGATCCACTTATATCTTCAGACAGTATCTTGCATCATCTTAATCCTCCATAAAACTTGTCATGTTAATAAAATGTTTTATTGCTTGTAATCTTATTTAAGTCTCCTCTAGGGAGAGTCTAGTCAGATACTGAATATTAACATAACAAGTCTTATGGAGAATTAAGATGATGAAAGATACTGTCTGAAGATGGAATATAAGTGGAACCCGAAACGTTATATGTAATGATAATAATTGAGTGAGGAAAACAATGGGAGAATAAACCACTGTGAAGAAAAAAATATTCTTACTTATGATATATATTTCATTGTGGATATTTTTATTTGTATTAGTTCCTTTATATTTACAAATTTTAATATTTATATAGCTGTAATATATGCAATTAAATATTAAATAATATAAACAATAGCATTTATGAAAACCGCATAATATTGTCGCAGTTCTTACTATATTAAGCTCATGTTACGTATGGAAGCGTGGTCTGATCTTTCAGGTAAGATCGGGTGCGCTCGTGTTCCTTTGGCTCCTGAATTACAACCATTCTCCGTTGCGATCTCTAATATCTCCTTTAGTTAGTTATCAAATTATTTCATATTTAACTATCTTTTATATTGTAGATTAATGTGAAATGCTCAATTGTTTCAATTAAAAAAAAATAAAGATAATTTAGGAGAAGCTAATGTTGAAAATTAGCCATTTAAACCCTGTTAGAGAACATCAATCAGAATAAAAACTACCTTTTATTTAAAACTGCTTAATTTTACTCTGATATGAAGAATTTAATCAAAATCGTTAAAACCGTTTTCGAGGCAATCATTAAAATGTGTTCAGCCCAAGGCATAGCATAATGCCACTTCCGTTTATCCGATTTTTACGAAAAAGTTGGTGTAGCATCCCAAGCATATAACAACCTTAAATATTCACTTTCGTACGACTTTTCATTTTTGAGCTAGACTGTTAACACACACAGACATAAACACACACACAGACCATTTTGCTGGACTTGGTTATTTGGTTATCGACTCAGGGAACCTCAAAACATGTATTTCCGTTGAAAACTGAGATTCGAAAATTTTCACGATCGCAATACTTTCTCTTACTATACATTTCATATATAGGTAAGTGAAAGTAAAAAAGGATTTTTTCACCCCCTCCTCTCCTCCATCATTTATTTACAATTTACAATATATACTTAAAATATATTGCTTAAAATATTATATACACTAGAGCTACAACATCCCTTTTACTGCCAAATAGCATTCCAAGGATAGGAGCGGGGATTGTGGAATACAAAAGTCTTACTGTAGCACTAAAAGTTACTGAGTTATCATCATTATATCATTAAATCAGGGTTATATCTTTACGACTATCAACTTTCACAACTAAGTAATTAAAAAGAAATAAAAATTAAATATGTACCTAACACTTGACGCAACTTACGATCATAATCATTTATAATAAATATAATAATTTGAGTCTTTTATTTCTAATATTTTCATTGTACTTCTTATTGTGCTTTCTTTTTTATTTCATAATAATTATAATTATATCACAATATAATATAAATAATATTAAATATAATATATTAGTTATAATATATTTTATTCAAGGGGGAAATGCCTGTATCGAAAAATAACTGCTGCCACTTAATTAAAATTAAACTACCATCTTCAGATGAATACCATTTCCCATACAAATTTATAGCTACAATCTTTATTTTGTATTAGGAGAGTGAGAGATAGCAGAAACTCAACACATATGAAATTAAATGAACAGCTGTACAATTTGTAAAATAATCTGCCATAGGAGTGCAGCACCCAAAGTTGAGTCCCTGTTATTTCCTACTATCCAAATACTATAATAAAATAAAATATGGAAATCACTTGTAAAAATTGTATATAATAGAGAGGAAAAATTATGAATTTAAAATATATAAATTGTTTCTCATGCTGCTAACTAAAACATAATTTTTCAAGATTTCTTCCAAAGTCTACGATATTACATCTGTTGGAAAGCTATAATAAATATTTTGTCTCATATAAAACTATAGTGGTCTCTTTGGATCCGCATTGGACTTTATTTTTGATTGAATAATATGTTTTTCGCAACTCGACAAAGATTGAAATGTCTCCCCAGAGTTCCACCCATTAGCCTTGTCAGCGCCTATCTTATTTACGACTGTCTACGAACGGCATTCTTAAAACGGGAAAAGTGAGAAAATTGCCTCACACGCTCCAGTTGTACCGACATAACTAATAAAGCGTAGTAGTAAGTGTGACTTGGAGACAACCTGGTTACACACAGTAGGTTTTAATAATTTTCACACATTATTCCAAACGTGAGGAGAATCGGCAAGTAATGAATAACAGAACAACCTCATCTTAGGTTTCCGAAGATTTGGCAACAGTTGCGAAAACTTGCTCATTAGTTTCTAAAGATGTCAGATGATATTCCGGTTCTGGATGTTATCGAAGCCCCGAACTGGAATTCGGAGATTTCACTGGCATATTAAATCGCTAATTTGATCTTTTGATATAACCTGACTTTCGCACGCTTGGTCAATTAACATCTTGATGATGTCAATAATCCTAATGATGTTGCGTATGTTGACCTAGAGCAGGAATCACCTATATTTTTCTACTTCAGCGCACGTTTATAGGTTAATAACAATCAATCTATTATTTATGGTTACTAACTTAATTTCATTAATTAAACTATAATTATAAAATGTAAATAGATAAAAAAAGGTCTTTTAATGTTGGTTTATTATGTTCAATAATGAAACATTGTGATCGACCAAAAAATTCAAAAACATAACCCCCTCTCAAAATTTGAGGTTTCATGTTTCCAGACGCGTAAAATTCGAAAAACGAATAAAAATTTGTTTGTCCGTCCGCCGTCCGCGCATTTTCTCCGAAACTACTTTACCGATTTTTTTCAAATTTTGAAAATCAGAGGTCACCCGAGGATGATCCTCCTTCATCGACATTACTCTCCGCCTTTAACTTTCAAAATGGCGGCCGAAAAACCTGCGTTGCTACAGATTGAAGCCCCTAAACGAATGTACAAATTTCAATGAAACTTCGCTAAAGTCATTTTCTCGACGCCCTTTAAATTTATCTATATAACATACTTCAACGAAAAGAAGCTGGAAAAAAAGTTACGAGGTATGGTAAAATTAAATTCCGAATAACTCGAAAAGTTTTTACTTTTTTGTTGATATTGTATTATAGTTTTTTAAAAGTTCACGAAATTTCCTAAAATACAAAAAAAAAAATCGTTAAAATCGGACAATTAGGAGCAAAGATGTCTCCGGTTTTTTTTTTTGTGTGTGTTCTACTCCAAATGTTATATCCTTGGTTTGATTTTTAAATTTTAAATGTGTTACTGAACTAATGCTATTTTTTTTAGCATATTACTAATGATTAAAGAAAAACCGTTTAGTCCAATAATTGGAATCACCTTTTGTTTTTTTTTTCTTTGTATCTCGAAAGGTAATGTTACTTTAGATGTATAATTGTTTGGAGATAATAAACCATTGTGAAATAATTTGCAGCGTTTTTTTTCCTTCAATTTCATTTATTGTAATGTAATTTTTATTTACATGAACATTTCGGCCTTTGATCAACCTCAGCATATTTTTTGCCTGCATTTCTTCAAATAATCCTCTTGTAAAATCATTTTGATCCGCTTCTAAAACTTTTTTTATATAAAGATTGCATGAGACATCATGGAAACGTTCATGTAAACTAAATTAAATGATAAATAAATAAAGTGGCTAGAAGATCAAAAGTGCTTTTTTATTTAGTAACAAAACTTATTGATGTCCCTTGCAATCTATTGTATACATAAAAAAAAATTATAATCATAATTAATTGTGTGTAAATAAAAAATATGGTTGCCTATAGTCAACCGGCGGACGCTATAATTTTTTAATAATAGTACAAAAAGTATTTTTAACATAAAAAAAAACATGTACCACTATAACCCATGAAGGGTCTTGGGTTCAGTACTATTGAAGGAAAGTACTGTTTCTTAGTCAACGGTTGTACAAGGAGGTGATTTGACTGAGATCATGCTCAACTGCCAGGTTTTCCCCCTTAAATAATTATTATTAAAGGTACCCGTTTTATAAAGGCTGGGTGTGCTGATGAAACAGGATAAATAATTTTTCTAACATGAGCCGGGATTCTAACCCAGGACCTTGAGCATTGGAAGATCAGTGCCCTACCACTCAGCTACCCCATTTTTAACATATGAGTCGTTTATTTCCAAAGTAAACTGTTACCATCATGGAAATATTTTTTACCATATATTTTTTCTGGAAACGTAAAATAATATATTCTCTGTTCCAATCGTAATATCAAAACCAATCATTTTTAAATGATAAATTAAGAAATTCTGTATTTACATCACGTATTCCCGAAACTTACTAATTATTACAAAAATATTTTTTTTAAATTGATGAAATTGCTATCTACTAGAGTAATGAGCAAATGAGATATTAAACAGAACAGAAAATAATATGGAAAAAACTAGTAAAATTTAAATAGTCCTTTTCAGAATAACTAACGTTTAAGGCCCATTTTTTAACAAAAAAAAAAGATGATTGGGGTTTGTCTTGGAAAAAAAAGATGTATGATTTGGGCAAAAAAGTTTTAATTTACTAATTTTAATATAAAAAAATGTTTTAGTTACAATAAAATAAAATAATTTAAAAGTTTCTTTATAAGTAATATAAATTCTAAAGATACTGTGGTGGCAGTACATTTTATTATTCAGTTAATATTCAGGAGAATATGATAATTTGTAACAATAAAATAACAAATGGCCAAATGAGCAGATAAATAATAATTAGATGCTTTAAATGCAAACTAACCAACTTTGTAATTTAGTTTTCGTTCTTCAAGGTAAAAATAATGATGATGATTGCCTGGAAATTATTGTTAAAATACTATAAAAATAAATGAATACTTAAAAAAATATAAACTATATTTCCAATTAATTGCTTATTATGTACATATTTCTAAAAATTATTGCATTATGCAGTTAGTGCTTTCATACCTATTTTATTTTGATTTTTTTATTACGATTCCAAAACAATTAAGGTCCGTGCCCACAGAACGCGATATATCCTGCTGTTCTTGGATCCCTGTGTTTGTGATGACGGAATAGGAAGTAATACAACTGTATCACAAAATCTCCGCGGGCAGTGATATCATGTCGTCTTATCGTGTTCCATGTGGACGAGCACTTCATATTTTTCTTTGTTAAACTGGAGAGATGTGAACGTGAACAACCTCTTATTGGCCGCCATTTCTTAACTAAATGGATGGTGTTGTTGAATTTTGACTATCACCTGTTGATAATCTATTATCCTCAAATTTTCATTTCTTTTGTCGTTGGTTTTTTGTAATATAGGTATTTTTATTTAGTTTTGTTTTTTCAGTTTCGAAAATTCATACAGGGCGAGTTTGTAAAAACGGGTCAAACTACCAGGAGTGTGTTACAGAACAGAAAAAAAAACTTATATGTTCTTATTCTATTTTCATTTGTTTAAATTTTATTAGAAAATTACATTTTAAAAATTTTTCGTAAATAAACAATATGTTATATTATATTATCATTTCGGTTATAATACATCTTTGAACAAGTGTTCAGACGTCATTGGTAGTATTTTCGAATATTTATTAAAATAAGAATTCGATAACCGAAATGTCAATACATATATGAAATATTGCTTATTTGTAAATTTTTGTTTATTTTTAATCTCTCTCTCTCTCTCTCTCTCTCTCTATATATATATATATATATATATATATATATATAAATGAATGTATGTCTGTCTGTCTGTTTTTCCTTTGTGCATTACTAAACCATTCATCCGATCTCCATGAAACTTTGGGAAGTTGTTCCGTACACTCCTGGAAAGGTTTCTGGCATAGTACTTCTGTCTTACGATAATTTTATATATGTAAACAAATAAAAATGTAAATGTTTTCTGTTCAATGCCGCAAAAAAATGTGTCGCTATAAACTGTAGCGCCAAAACGGCTTTACCGATTTTAACGAAATTTGGCTAAAGTCTTCCCCTTAAAACGCTTTTAATTTATGCGTATAATATACTTTCCCGAAAACAAGCTGAAAAATGTTACGATGAATTCAATATTCTATTTGACGATAACTAAAAAATACAGAATTGTTGATTGATAATACCCACATTTATATGAAAGATTTCTAAATTTCCGACAAAATAAAAAAAAAAACATTGAAATCGGATGGTTCGTTGCAGAGTTATAGAGTTTTAAATATTTACTTCTTTCTCTTCAGAAAAGGCCATTTCCTTTTGCTTATTAGGCAAGCATTTTTTTTAAATTATTTTTATTGATTAATCGAAAATTTTATAATTACTACAGTAATTGAAATTATCATTTGAAGAAGTTATATATGATTCTCCTTATGTAGGTCAATACTATTATATGTTATATTAATTTTTTATTTTACTTTTATAAGTTCAACGCACACTGTTTCTGATGATTATGAATGACGGCGTATTCACTCAGATGATTATGAATGTTCAATTTGAATCATGAGAAAAAAATCATTCGAATTAGTTTAAATTGAAGCCATTTTCCAAACAACTTTGTTTCCCAACTTTAAAAAAATAGCAGATGTCCTTTGTTATTAATCTACTCATAAGTGCTTTCTATTTTCTTTCTTTTTCTTTTTGCCAGGCTAAGCCACAGTAGCGCGTGGCCGGGTGAAGTATTAGCTTATATAATTCAAATTTTAACAAATTAAAATCGGATAAGAACATATGATTTTGTTATTATTATTTTCCTGTGCACAACCCACTCCTGAACTTTAGCCCATATCTCCCGAATGGGAGGTGATCCTGTACGGTCTAGTTTCTGTTCTTCCTCTATCTATCTTTGGTAATTCAGGCATTTAATAAAGGCTATAATAAAGGCTTGATTGTGATATTTTTGAATAACATAACAGACTCCTATTCCAAAAATACATTTCCAAAATTATTATACATTTTCCCTGTCGAATGAGTCAGTTCCAAAAGCAATAAGAGCGTGAAAACTTGAACTTAACCACTGCATGTCAAAATGCACTGCATGGAAAGATGTGACCTTTAGGCGCGAACCTGCTCGTTCACGTTGGCAGCCCTGGTTGACCTTCCGGTAAGTTATAGAACGATTTCCTCGCTCAATGAACAGTGCAGGCAACATAACATAACATGGATCACCTCGGCGATTTATTATGACACGTGTATAATATGTTATGTTTTATGTGAACACTGATTGTGAGAACAATACAAGTAAAGGAAAGAGACAGTTGTGGTGTGAAGAAAACTTCTCCATATTGGATCATACCTATCTTTTTATTACTCCAAACTATTTTTGGTTTGGAACCATTCATGCAGCCTTTCATTCATCACTAATCCAATAATGGTTTTTGGTAAACTGAACTATTTTAAAGAAAACTGATAAATTCAAGATTTCTTATCTAAGAGTATCTCGGACTAAACTCACCTGGAACATTCACACTAAATTAAAAAAACAAGAACTGACCAAAAGATACAAACACAGACATAAACAAAATTCAAATCACACAGTCCAAAATACTTCGTAAAATCGTCGATGCTCCTTGCTTTATTTCAAATCACACGATACACATAGACATGAACATACCAAAAGTAAAATCCTGCATACACAAAAAGCATACATCATTTCATTCTTCTACACTCAATGATATGAACGCTTCGCACGCCATTGTCTGCAATCTAATTGGCTGTAAGGGCTCCTTTTTCATTAATTTTTGTAGAAGTATTCTTTTTTTTACTGAACGTTCAAGTGGAGTTAAGATTAAGAGGACGAATACCTATCGTCAGCACCATATTAAAGTAACGAAGGTGAAAAATCACATTTTCAATTTCGTTCGCTTACCGCTTACACATATTTGTAGGAAAATATCGAATCTGAACGACGACTGAAAGATCAGATTCAGTAATGTCATTTTTTACGAATTGATAGCTTTCATAATCGAAAGTTTACATTAGACAGTGCTGTTTTACGCGTGTAAACAAAAAACAATCTGGTGCGGTGCGCGCATCACACAACTTTCACTTACTATCCTCTTCTTAACAGAAATAAGTATTTTCAGGCAAATTTAAGGAAGTGAAAGTAAAAATTATAAACGCTATATGGATTTGTATTTCATTGTGGGTATTTTTGTTTGTATAAGTACCCTTATATATGTATATACAAATTCACTTTCATACGACTTTTTGGGCTGGACTGTTAACGCACACCATTTTGCGTGGCTTAGTTATTTGGACCTCAAAGGATACCTCAAAACGTCAATTTCCGTTGAAAATTCAGACTCGAAAATTTTCATGACCGCAATAGTTTCCTTTACTATATATATTGTAAGTAAAAGTAACGAACAAACTAGACAAATTCAATGAACGTCGTTTACTAATTTCCTTTCCAATTTGTACATTTAAGAACAATAGTGAACAAAGTTCTCCACTGAAAGCAGACACAAAAGGAACCTTGTGTGTTACTTCCAGCTAGTGTTACCCAAAATCGATCTTGATCTTGCACTTTGCAAGACCAAAACCAATGCCACCTAACTGTTTGCAAGACCAAGAACAGGATTTGTAAAACAAAATCGATTTTTTAAATAAAAATTAAGGCAAAATGGTTACTAATACTTGACAATCTTAGTTACTATATGTTAATAATTGGTATAACCAATATACTTCTGCATTTAACTCCTCTAATTTTTTCATTCAAACTTAGTTAGGTTTCTCCTATCTAAAATATTACAGTAATATCTCTATAGTAATAAGCTAATAAATAACTGCAAGACTGTCGGGAGGCTCTTGCGCAAGACCAAGACCATGACAAGACTGAATTTGCAAGACCAAGACTCGTCTCGGTCTCGCATTTGGGCAACACTACTTCCAGCCTAAAAGGAAAGGAGAAGCGAAGGCTCCAGCGGCCGCTAGTTAGCCCGGACAACATGGACTACCGCAGACCATGTTCCTCCCACGATCGGAGGACCCCGGACTGTTGAGTAACGGCGGGAGGCGAGGGTCGTGTAGCGGCTGGCGGCTGCATATGCATTAGCGCGGCTAATTCAGACATCCATCTTGGAATGGGGGTCACTGTCTCAGGGGCCTTCTTTCACTTTCCTTTCGGTTCCCGGCTCTCGGGGGTCATCAAAGTTAACTTGGTATTTCTTTTATCTATAGATGTAAAATTTTTATTTTATCCTTTAAATTATTACCTCGAGTAAACCTATGACTTCCTGTCCTACAGTATCCTTTAGTAACACCCCACTTATCCCTGTTGAACAAATACGATATCTTGGACTCCGCCTGGAGAAACGTCTCACTTGGAATCCTCATACAAGACTGAAACGACAAGAAACTGCACGACGATTCCGCTTACTCCAACACTTACTAGACAAACGCTCTAAACTTTCATTAATTACAAAAGACTAATATACATGACTGAGACCTATTTGGACTTACGGAGTTGAGCAATGGGGCTCCAATAAACCATTAAATTCTCTCCTATCCAATCCTTAGAAATCCAAAATCCTTCGTAAAATCCTCAATGCTCCTTACTTTGTCACAAATAAAATAATCCATAATGACATTAATGCTCCATATGTTTCCATAATAAACTTCATAACCATCCGAATCCTCTCGTTTCTAACCTTGCTTCCTCTTCGATTCCTGATAACTCCCCGAATTTTTATTCAAAAAATCGATTTTTCTACCAGTTCTGGTTTTAGTCTTGCAACAGTTAGGCGGCCATGGTCTGCAAAATGCAAGACCAAGACCGATTTATCGCAACACTAGGAATGAGACATGAATATCCCTTATTCTAATCCGTTATTTAACTCCATGATGTTTTATTTGTTTGGTGCTTTATTAGCCCAGTCAAATTAGACATGTTATCTTGCAAAAGGTTGGGTAATTCAAATTGTTAGATAAGAAGTGAATATAAAAAATCAAAGTTTCCGCCCGTTGAAGAGGATCCCATTGTTGACTTATAAAAACGGGTTCGAAACGTCGAATAAACACAGAAGCAATGAACATTTAATAGTTTATTGAATAATTTATAAGTGACTTCTTTTTTTTTTCCACATTACAGTAACCCTGTAATGGGTGCATATATTTCTACGCGTACCATCTTGCGACATAACGCGTACTGAGATACATAGTTAGTTTAATTCTACATAGTATTAATATATTACAATTTTTTGAATAATTAGAAAATAAAATAAATAAATATATATAACAAATTATAGTAATCTAAGTAAATAATTAAATATAACATGAAATAACTGAAATGACAAACAATAGAGATACATTAGAGATTAGTTAGTGAAAAGTAGAATATTTGCAGCAGAAATGTGATATGGTAAGATAAAAACAAAGGATAAAGATTTAGGATAAAAATTGAGGTTATAAAAAAAGATTTAGGATAAAAATATATATATATATATATATATATATATATATATATATATATATATATATATATATATATATATATACAGAAAAAGCTATTTATAATTGTTTAGGAATTGCATAGATGGGAAGTGATTGAATTGAATTAAGTGATGGATTTCCATTGAAATTAGGATCAGATAATGAAAGATCTGTCGAATGACGCGGATCCGTGGGCCATGGTATATAGATCTGTAAACATGGAGCGTGTATTGCGGGCAGGGACAGAGGAGATATATGATGTACGACGGGATTGGATTCCAGAAAGTATTTATATACGGTAGGAAGGATAAAGCTACTTCAATCCTTTATAAAAAAGGGAGACAGGGGCTTACTGTGGAATCTCGAAGATGAAACATACAAAGAAATTTATCAACCGTTTTAGTTTTGCCTCGAGATCTCGAGAGACACTGCCATATACCGCACTTTAGTGGGGGATATTAAGAAAGTAACAAGAAGCTTACAGGTTTCAAATGTAAATAGATGACGTAGACAATATAGGATATACTGTAGATTTCCTCGCCAAGTAGTAACTACTTTAATGGTTTTTCATTTAATTTCGTTTCTTAGCGAGGTTTTATAAAGATAGCATTTTTTTCCTTATTAGGAACCGAATGGAAGCTCGACGACTCACCTCATCGTGGACAATAACTGCTCTCGACGTCATAACTAGACCTTCACCTTTCCTAGGCAAATATTCAGGATAGTTGATATTTCCGTTCGACCTAATGCCAATGCGATACCGCGCTACTTTTACTTTATTTATCTATAATAATATAATAGTTGAAGTATTCCTTAGCAGCATCTACAGAACGGGCCAATAGGTAGACACGCCGGAGTAGTCGCGCCTCTCCTGTCTCACTTCTGCCTCGTGATTTATATGTGTTAAGAATGAGATATCGAAAATCTTATTATCGATATTAATATCGACATGTAACTATCGTTACCTTCAAAATATCGATAGTCGACATTTTCATCGATATTATAAACATTTTTGAAATATAGATATTAATATTAATATTGATTCTCCAGCACATACGCGCATCAAAAAATATGCTGTTTTCCTCTGTAAATTAATTAATGGAAATATCAGTTCTTTTACTATCCTTAGTAAAATTAATTTTCTAGTTCTTGTCATCTTCGTCATCTTCAACTTTTTTATCTGAAATTTACATTCAACCAATTATGCTTTCCGTTTAACCATAAATCGGATTCAGCGAAATGCTAATTTACTTCCATCCTACATATATTTCTTTGACAATTCTTGGTATCGGTTTGAGAAGGTTTTAACTAACAAATTTGGGCAAATTGAGTTTACTGAGTGAGAAGTGTCCACGCACGCTATACAACTTAAGTATGGCCATCCATGACTAGAGTTGATATTTACATAAATTCTCGAAATTGGGGCGTTTTCAATATGGAGATTGGCAAAATTTGTCTATTTAATTAGGTACTAAAACACATGAATAACGAATTGCTATCCACTTGAATCGTAAGATAATATGATAACGAAGTAGAAAAAAAAGATGGCCTACAAAAATATTGGTCCGTTTGGCGTGACCTCCACCCTGAAAAAGTTAAAATAACGAGTTTATATAGGCCAAATGCCTCAATATGTTTATAGGCCAACTTTTTTTTTATTATCGATTTTAATGGCTGAAACCTCAAAAACGCTTGTGGGACCCTTCTCACTCTGTAAACTAAATTTACCCAAATTTGTTAGTTATAACCTTCTCAAACCAAGACCAAGAATTGTCAAAGAAATCTATGTAGGGTGGAAGTAAATTAGCATTTCGCTGAATCCAATCTATGGGTGAACGGAAGGCATATTTAATTAAATGTAAATTTCTGAAAAAAAAGTTGAGGATGACGAAGATGACAAGAACTAAAAAATTAATTTTTCTAAGGATAGTAATAGAACTGATATTTCCATTAATTAATTTACAGAGGAAAATATCATATTTTTTATTGAGCGTATGTGCTGGAGAATTAATATTTCTATTGATATTCACATTTCAAAAAATGTTTATGATATCGATGAAAATGTTGGCTATCGATATTTAAAGCTCGGATATGTTGATGTACATATGGGTTTAAGTAGGCATCTGTATGTATCTAGTTTCTGCCTATTTTCAGTTTTTGAATAAAGAGAGTAAGGTAATATCAGTCGATTGTTACTAGTGTTTCTTTTCATTTTGACGTGTGGGCCCCAAGTTATTCTTCAGCCGAATATTAGTCCAAGGTAACATATGAGGAATTCGTTTGACGCCGATAGAAACGATATTAGTAAACATTCTCGTTGCAGAGTTTATACTTTATACGTTATGATTTATTATCATTTTTCAAAGTGAGCACCGTTTTTGTAATTATACTGTGATTTTTTAAAATTACTGTGGCAAGTTTGGATGTTTTGTTAAAATTGTTTTATCATCAGAGTAGGTAGCAGGAAATGTGTCGAAAATGGTAGGCTAATATAAATTTTTTTTTAAATCTATTAATTGAATAATAATACAATCAGCCACTGCTGGAGGGCTATAAGCATTAGGGCTAAAAGGAATATAAAAATAACTTCCTTAAAATAGTTGAAATATTCCATTCTTTAAACATTTAATATTATACAAAATATCAAATAAAGCTTAAACCTGAAAGCGTTTTATCATTTTAAATAATAGCTAATTCTGTCAAATAACCCATGTAACGGTTAATGAACACATACGAACTTACTACAAATCATTTCATAATATGTCAGATGAACACTCCAACCAGCTAATTAAAGAAATTGCCACTAATATTATGCCGGAGAACTCCAGAAGACGACTGAAAAGGGTCTGGATGAGGGATCTGCTTAAATAATGTTTTAGTAAATAAATGCCATGGAAGGGATACCGCTGGGTATTGCTGTTTCTCATGTCTATCGAGCCTTTTTTATATATATTTTTTTTCTCATGACTATACCAGCACATCTGCTGATTGTCGATAGTTGTAATTCACAGGTGAGGATAAATAAATGAACAAAAAAAAAAAAATTAAAAAAAAACAAAAAAAGAACTGCTAGCAAATGCCAAAATACTGGTTAGTATTTTTATATTTTTCAACTCTTATTTCAATGAGCTGCTAATCTTGACTTTAACACGATAGTCTAGCTACTCTTATACTATCCGATATATATGTGTTATTTAAATCACGTCTTTCTATTCGCCTTTTAAATATTAATTGAGCCTTTCAGTTGACAGAAGGACTAACTGCAATTTCAACATTTTTGATTACTGATTTTAGTAATATTTCTAGTGGGGAAATTTATATCTTTATTTTCAGTTCTATTATTTAACAATGCAATCATCTACTCTGGAATAAATTTACTCACTGTCTGTACATATATTATAAAATTTCCAACTAGAAATACCACTAAAATGACTTTACTCAAAAATGTTGAAACAGGAGTTAGTCATTCTGTCAATTAAAATGCTCAAATAATATTCTATGCGATGGCGCGCATGTTAATAATAATACTACCAAGGTGAGAAATAAAAACTATTATTTTATTTTTTATTACTAGTCATATTTAGCAAATGAGGGCTTATATTCAAAATGAAGTAAATAGTTAAGTCTTTCTTTGCCATAAAATAATTTTAATTTCCTTAGACTGGATTTGAATTTGTACACGAAGAAAAAAAAATTAAATACAATTTTATCCTCACTTATCATTCAGAAATAAAAAATTGAGTGCTATGAAATTATTCTAATTCCTAGTAATGACTAATTTACATCAATAAATTAAATAGTTATATTTATTTAAAATAGCATTGCTTACAACTTGCAAATAATTAACTTAAACATGTTAGAGAACATATACAACACACAGCATTGAATGTTAGCTGTTAGATAACAAACATACTTAGATAACAAGAAGTACGATCGTACCACCATAAATACTGTGTCTTATCTAAATGTATCATAAACGGCTTGATACGGCTTTCAATCACAAATTCAAACAAGAATAAACATATAAGTACCCATTTCCACTATGAGGCTATCACTAAAGATTCATAATCACAAAGATACTGACGACAAGCAGAAAATAGATAAATAGTTAACAAGAAGATTTTTTTTTATTATAACCAATAGAGAATTTCACTTGTTCTCTGGAAAAAGTATTTAGCCTTAGGGTTTGGCTTTTAATAAATACTAGTGTTCCCCCAGTCGAAATTCGACCATAGTCATTATCATTAATGGAAATAGACTTTGCGAAATAAAACAAATTAAATATTTAAAATGATATATCTCTACAACAAATAGTCCGATTTTGATAATTTTTTATTTATTTTGTAAGGAATTCAGAAAGCTTTCAAATAAACATTGGTATTATCAATAAAAAATGTTTTTTTAAGTTATTCGCAAATAAAATACTGAATTCATCATAAAAATTTATGCAGCTTGTTTTCGATAAAGTACGTTATATACATAAATTATAAAGGTTTCAAGGGCGCTACAGTCTAAAGCGAATAACGTATTTTGGCCATCATTTCGAAAGGAAAGGCATGCTCATAATGAAACGGATACAAAAACACTTCTAAATATTATTGCGACGTTGTGTCAAAAATTTAAAAGAAATCTGCGAAGAATTTCGAAGGTTAGTCGTTTAGAACAAACTACCATTTAAATATTTATTTACATACTATTTGCTATTTTTATTTATTGATAACACTAAAGCTCGTCAATAGCTATTAAACAAAAAAAGAAGGAAGAAAATCTGCTGAATAAGAGTGGAGTAAAAGGGGCTGAACCGTTTTGTATTTGCCTAGAGAATATTATATTATATTATTCTAGAATATTATTCTTATGAGAAAACTATTAAAAAAACACTTTATTCAGAAATATTACAATTTGTCACAGTTTAAGGACACTTATAATAGAGTTCAGAGATTTCATTCATACCGTATATACAAAAATATAAATAAATAAAGTAATAACAAAAGAATAAGAAAAAAGAACAAAAGAGTAAAGAAAAAAAATATATATATATACATAAGTAAATAAAAATAGAAATAAAAGTAAAACAAACACCTTATATAAAACATACCTATATACATTATTTACAATTTGCCAGGTGATCTCCGAACCAATCCTGTCCCCTCCACATGTGGAGGGAAAAGGGAGGCTTAGGAGATCCCTACGCTTCTCCCTCAGCCACTTCACTGGTATTTTAAACCAGCGGAGGATGAGTAAGAGCGCTACAGCCACAGACACTCATGACTTGAGTGGAGAATCTGGCCATTGCTAGAACTCCAAAATATCCATATTTACAAAAGGTCTCGTGGCCACTGCCGCTTTAACCTACGAAGGGGATTGTAGGGATGGGTGGTGCTTGATAGGGATTGTACAACGGGATTTGGGTGATGAGAAAGGTTCTGGTGAAATTTGGAAAATTTGGCTGGGATAAGATCAAGAATAAATGGGATATTAAGGTCATGGTGTAGGGTTTTATTGGTTACATAGAAGGGAGCATCGACTATTGTACGGAGGACTTTAGACTGAAAGGATTGAATGCGTTTGATGTTAGAAAATTTAGCTGTTCCCCATAGTTCTAGTCCGTAAGTCCAGATGGGTTTCAGTATTGTCTTGTAGATCAGTAATTTGTTTTCACCAGAAAGTTTAGATTTTCTATTCAGTAGTCTATATAGCTGGCCATATCGTCTGTTAAGTTTCTGTCTTTTAAGTCTAGTATGTGGATTCCATGTTAGTCGTCTGTCTAAGAGAAAGCCAAGATACCGGACTGTATCTGAGAAAGGAAGCTGGACCAGAATATTATTCTAAAGAATATTAATGGAAACATTTTAACCATAAGCCCTTGAGTCTTCAAAAAGAAGTTAAACAGTTAACCAGGCTAGTTCAGCATCAACAGAACAGAAAAACGAGATCACATATACAACAGAATAAAAACTTTTTATTAAAAACTTTTTATATGTTCACCGGGTTCCACTTTTCAGAGCCATTATACTCATAAGGTTTTGGTGTTGTAATTTTCGATCCTGAAGAAAACATTCCTTTACCTTCAGTATTGATGTAGAAACACTAAATCAATTCCGTTTTTCGCAAAACCTATAAGCTTTAAACCTGAATCTTTACAGTTAAATTAAATTTATTCTTGTGGTTTTGTTATGATTTATATTCTATTTTCCTCTAGAAAAAAACGTTATATCTATAGCAAAGCGAAGCGAAGAGTATTGGAAGGGCATAGCGTTGAAACGTGACTAATGCACACTGAGAAGACATCTGTCACTAGAGTACCCACGCCTCTGGGTTGACGTATCCAGGTCGGGCCGCTGCATCTATTTACCCTCCCTTAATGCCTCTCTTGTCCTTGGCTTCGATGTCGGCTCTACCAGATTAGTCATTATGTCGTGATGTTTGCCAACCATCGTTCACAGTTAGCTTCTTGGTCATTTTATTGGTATAGTATATATTACGTGATAACAATGTAGAACATTGAACATACAGCTCCTGAGGATGGTAATCAAAGAAAATCAACAACCATATTTTTAAGCCGTCTTTAAACATTTTAAAAATACTAGAAATACTAACAAACAAAAACTTTTTTTTTATTATTGAAATTTACAACTGTATAATGATAAATACAACTAGTAAATATGAAATAAGTAACTTGTACAACATGAGGAGAAACTACCCATTGGTAGCACTCCAATTGTATTTCTATATTCTTTTCAGACCCCTCGGAGGGTTATCAGGAATAAAAGAGGAAGCAAGGTTGGAAACAAGAGGGTTCGGATGGTTCAATAGTTTATTATGGAAGGATGGGTATCTGGATGGTACATTAAGGTCGTTATGGATGATTTTATTTGTAACAAACAAGGGAGCATTGAGGATTTTACGAAGGATTTTGGATTGTAGGGATTGGATACGAGAGGAATTTGATGGTTTAGTAGAATCCCAAAGCTCGACCCATGAAGTCCAAATAGGCCTTATTATAGTAATATATATGAGTCTTTTGTAAATAGTGGGAAGTTTAGAGCGTTTGTCTAGTAAGTGCCGCAGTGGTCGAAGACTTCGGGCGGTTTCTAGTCGTTTCAGTCTGGTATGGGGTACAAACAAAAACAAAAAATACAATGACCAGGGTGCTTAGACATTTGAGTCGTTTATTCCTAAAGTGAAACCTAATTATCATAGAGAATATTAATTAGTTGACCG
Source organism: Nezara viridula (assembly GCA_928085145.1). Taxonomy (NCBI): domain Eukaryota; kingdom Metazoa; phylum Arthropoda; class Insecta; order Hemiptera; family Pentatomidae; genus Nezara; species Nezara viridula. The sequence continues at coordinate 118,440,026 of OV725082.1, forward strand.
TTGCATTATAAAGGAAGGATATACTCCGTGGTGGAGGTCATTAATAGGCTAAATCGTGGCAATACTATTTTATTAAAAGCCAATGTTTCAACCCGACTTTGCAGCTCTCCTTCAGGGAGGTGTGTTCAGATCGGAATTTCACTTAGAACTGGAAAATCAGGGTAAGGGTGACCCTTTTCAACTCCAATTTCAACATTTCTTATTATTAATTTCAGTGATATATCTAGTGGGGAAAATGTATACCTTTATTCACAGTTCTACATTTTAACAACGCAATCGCCTAGTTTGGAATCATCTTACTCACTGTCTGCACAGATATTATAAACTTTCCAAATAGAAATATCACTAAAATGACTTTATTAAAAATGCTGAAAATGGAGTTAGCCATTTTTTCAACTGAAAGGCTTAATTATTCAAAATAAAATCATGTCCAAAATAAGTTTAGTAGATTTATGGAAATATTAGCTATTTAAATTTTATGTAAATATAATATATAATAAAATACACATGTATGATTTATACATGTACCATATATATTAAATTTATTTAAAGTGTGTATATATATATATATATCTTTTTTTTTTTTTTACTCTACGTTAAGGACACCTCTCGTTCAAGGGTAAAAAAATAGTCACCGTGACAGTCAGGTATTCAGAGGCATATTAAATAAAAATCTCTATATTTGCAATAAAAGAACAAGACTGATAATTGAAAAAGAAATGTGATTAATATTTCAAGATCTTGGAAGAGATTACGTTTTGTCCAATCGGTTACAGTCTGTGTACGTCCGAGGCCAACCTCTTGAAGAAGAAATCCGCTCAGAATTCGAATGTCCCCATAATAAGGTGATTTCATTCCACCGTGCCGTGGATGCTGTCTGGCGTATTTTTTCTTTTCATTTTATTTTATTTTATTTTTTTTTTGCTATCGCTGTGGGACGCTTCCGCTATGACTCACGAGAAGTCAACCAACTCCTGTATTACTCTTAAGGTCAAGATTGTTTAAAAAAAAAGAGAAGGAAATATACAGCTGCCGGTTTAGTATAATCACATAGCTAGTATCAAGTGGGCTCCTTATATCTTATAATACTTTTTGAAGATTTGACGTTTAATTTTATAATTTCTTTTTTTATAATTAATTTTTGAATAAATTAAATAATAGTAAGTGAGAACTAGGGGTGGCCATCAACAATCGATATTATCGAAATATCGATATTTTACCATTATAGTACCTACTTTTATATGGCCTACTATCGATATTGTCTCTTCGATATTTTAATATGTTAATTTAAAAATAAAAATTAAAAGTATAGTTTCCGGAAAGCGCTAGGAATCATATATGAATCTGGTCGTTAGACAAAAAATCTGGTGTGTCCACTCACACGACTTTCCTACCTATTTCAGAAAAGTTTTTATACCTTTACGTATGTTCATGAAGAAGCAAAAAAAAAATGAATCAGATTTGTTTCCCTAAAAATTGATCAAACAAAAGATTTGAGTACGATTTATTTGAGAACCTAAAGCAATGTAAACCGGTTTAAGGTAGATCAGTGTAAAAATGTCAATACCCTCTAATATTGCTGATCAAAAACTTTTTGCCATAGCTTAGTATTGTCAAACAATAATTTCTGTTGAAAGTAGAGGAAATAGTGAAGCTTGTGTGATGCGGGCAACAGATTTTCTTACTTTCACTTAGTCATTTTTTTTCTCTCATTCACCCCTTTCTGACATCAGGATATGAACCCATAACCTTACATTGGAAATTGAATAGCTGCAACTTCGTTAATAGTTGTTCAAAATGAACAATTTTTAAATAGTTTTTTAGGGAATTTCATTACCTTTAAAAAAAAAACAGTGTGTTCGACTCAGGGAGCTCTGAAACTTATAGATCCGTCAAAAACCGCATATCGGAAATTTGACCAGATCGCAATACTTTCCTTATCTAGTATAGGTTATCAAAATATTGATATTTTCCTCTAGTACGCACTACATCCTATATGAAACAGGCAAAATGAGTATAATTTTTTTTAACGATATCAGATTCATATATAATTCCTATATTTACGTTATAGTATATATAATTCAATCAAAATTATTGCGACTCATAACAAAAGCACTTTGGTACGTGACTAACAAAACTCTGCATACTGACCTCCACTTTCCAACAGTTGACCAACATATAACGTCCCTTTATCAACGATTTCACACAAATTTAAATGGACATAATAATAGACTTATAAGAGACATGGCTACAGATGACATACCTCAGAACATGAGCAGGAGACTAAAAAGGCGTTGGATGAGGGATCTCCTTCCTTAGACAACCTAAGTAATTGGAACAAGTTAGGGAAGAGGTACTGCTGAGTACTTTCCTTCCCCATGCCTGTCATGTCATTGTATCATGCATCACAATCACATTTGCTGATTGTCAACAATAAGTTGACAGTCGCAAATATATTTTTGATGGACAAAAAAAAAAAAAAAAAAAATATATATATATATATATATATATATATATATATATATATATATATATATATATATATATAATTCCTAGCACTTTTCGAAAACGATAGTTTTAATTTTAAAATCAAAATATTGAATTATCGAAGGGCTGATATCGACAGTCGATAATATCGAAGTAGGTCGATGATAAACTATCGAATGTTGAAAAGAAAATCTGGACTATCGATGGACGTTCCTAATTCTCCTCCATTTACCATAAAATTGCTCAATACCACGATAGATTAGATATATAGATATTTCGTTATAGTTAGACTTATAGATGTTAAATGCAATAAAGTTTAGATACAACATCAATAATAATTGTAATATAGTATGGATTAGATATGTCGAAGAAAATGAAAAAGAATAAAGTAAATTTTATCCCGGAACGTTTAATACCTAATTGATTGACTTACTAGTTGGCGGTAGCGAGCTGAAGTGTTTGTCGTCATTAAAGACATTTTCACTAGTCCATCTTTCAAAACGAATTTAAATGAAATCGTTGAAAACTCTTTTTCTATTTTGTGATTTGTTTTAATTTCCATCTATGTTTTCTCATTACTACTCAGTCAGGCGCTTCAAGTATACCATTCCGCATGACAATCTGCACAAAGCTCAACTTGTCCCGAAGAATGTTTTTAGTCTCTGATACAGACCCCATTACATCGAATTTTAAACCCCCCCCCCCCTGTAACTTCGTGAAGAGCTACATCTCACCGTAACCTACAGCTATTTTATTTACGAAAACTTTTGCAATTGGGGCGTTTTCAATCTGGAGATAGGCAAACTTTGTCTATTTAATTAGGTACTGAAAACTCGTAAATACCCATTTCCTTTCTACTTGGATCATAAGATAATTCAGTCGAAAAAACGAGAAACAAGGTGGCCTACAAAAATATTGGGCCGTTTGGCTTATATAATCTCGTTATTTTGAAATGTTGGGAGTGTAGATCACGCCAAACGGTTCAATATTTTTGTATGCCATCTTTTTCCTCGGTTGAAATACATGGCATCACAAGACTTGTAGCGAATCTACCCATTGGTAGCATTCTAATGAAGTATCTAAATTAGGAGATCAGGAGGCCTTCTTCTTTTCTGACGCGGAGGAAGCAAGGTTAGAAACGAGAGGATTAGGAAGGTACTGAAGTTTATTATAGAAGGATAGGTATCTGGATTGGGACGAATCGGAAACATGGAACATTCAGATCGTTATGAATTATTTCATTTGTAACAAAGTAAGATGAAAACTTTAATCACGCAGAACATTGATGGAGCTCTTTTCAAAAATAATTTATTTGCCTATATATTATGGCTAAGGGAGTGGGTTAGTATTTCAGTGGTAGGGCACTGATCTTCCAATGTTCAAAGTCCCAGATTAGAATCCCGTCTAATGGCAGAAAAATTAGTGCTTGAGGCAGACCCAGCCTCTATAAACTGTGAACTATTAATTAAATAATTCATTTAGGAGAAAAACCTGGCGGTTGAGCGTGATCTCAATCAGATCACTTTCTTGCACAACCGTTGACCAAAAAACAATACTTTCTCTAAACAGCACTGTATCCGCGACCCTTCATGGATTGTAGTGGTAAAGTTTTATATATATATATTCTCAAATTTTCTAATATTTTGGATCTGTAAGGATGGATGATGAAGAGGTACACTACAAATTAATGATATATGAATATTTGTAAATAATAAACAACTGTTTGAAAATTTGCAGCGATTTATTTCATGTCTTTAAATCTAAATAAGGGAAATGTTTGATTAAATAACTTCCCGTTATTTTAATCATATATATGATATTTGATAATATTTATAGATAATATTATCGAATGCATAACAGCAATAATTCAACCTGGAACCAGTTCCCGACCGGTTCCTTATTATCGTATAGTCCCCGGAACCATATTTCGTCCCACATATGGAAATAAATTTCTTTTTATCTTTAACGAAATCGATATTTTTTAAAATTATATATACCGCCTTCTTAAGGATGAGGAAGTCTTTAAAATAATTTAATATCCAAAAATCTATCTGTGACTAGTAATAAAAAATAATAGATAAAAAAAAATCTTGGCAATAAATTAGTTTTAGAAAAAATACATAAGGATGAAAGTAAACTTGAATAACCTACGGATGTTGCTGCTTGGACAGTTACTTGCTTATTTCATTCATTATCACAAATATGTCAGTTAATCGAAATTTCATTACTACGGTATTAAGTTAAAGAACGTGCCTGTAATAGATAAATTAAGAGAAGTTTTCATTAGTAAAGTGAACCACAGCTTCGGATCGGTGCAAATGGGTTTAATTTACAGTAAATTTAGTCTTTTACTTATTTCGTTTTTTTCTACGAACAGTCAATTAGTTTATTTTCCATAATTTTTTACCTTTGTATTATAATGTCTATTTACACTTAGGTTTAAGCCTCACAGGTCAGTATAATAAAAATAAAAATTAACTTCTGATAATTATTTATTGTACATTTCGGAGAATCTTGTTTCCCCTCAGCAATATTTTTTAAGGAGGATAAAATATTATTCATTATACTAACCTTTTTTTTATACTAGCTTGAGTGAGATATAAACCTCATACACGGTGGCTCAGACCCCATTACCGTTATTGTTTATCATTGTGTTTGTAACTATGTATTAAAAAAAGGCCAATGTTCCCACGAAATAATGTGAACGCAATGCCCCAAAATGGCATCCAAAGATGGCGGACTGACAAATTTGACTTGCGTTAGTTTTTTGGGTTGAGTATCAGCATTTGTTTTAATTTCGTCATAATTGACTTTTTATCTAAGCTGAATAGTCAGAGAATAATAAAAAATGAAACAATATTGAAAAATAATTTGTTTAGGAAATAAAAAAACACCAGTAAAATAAATGTTAAAAAAACAAAAATATTTCAAGTTGAAAATCAAGCGTGGTTTGTAATTATCCGGCCAACAATAACGGAGAACGAAATGAAATAAAACATCTGGAGAATAAATTTCTCTTTCTAAAACACTGATAACTTTTTACTATATTAACTATTTTTAAAGACCCAATAAAATAAAAACAAAGTTATCGAAATCGTACCATTTTTAGCAAATATAAAACCATCATGATTTGTACCCTTTTTTTATCTATTATTTTGAACGAAAATTAATGTCTACATTTCATTTATTTATTTCCTATATATCCCAAATTAGTTTAAGTCTAAAAAAAATAAAAAATACATAAACTACAAGATTCATACACTTTACATTCATCTCTTGCTTAGTTCTATCTTCCACTCTACCTAATGCTTGATTTTTTTTATATTTTATAATATTTAAAAATGATAAACTGTTTAAATTCTATACTGACATGTACGTGAGTTATCTATATAGAAAGGTGTAATTTAAAGTATGTAGTAATTTCATTTGGATTTTTACTACTCTTATGAAAGAGTTGTGTTTCATATTTTTTTTTAGGTTATAGCCCATTACATTTAAATGCAACAAATCATTTACTTTTAGTCAAATAAGAGTACATCGCCTGGAAGGTATGAACGGTAACTCAAATCCATCTGTCTTCCTTTCCGTTCATATATTAACTTATACACATTTATGATGTCATTTAAATAAAAAACTTACATAATAATTTATTTGTATTATGTGAGGTGATATGTATCATATGGGCGAAATACATGACAGATGGGCTACTCCATATGTTATATGTGGGTATTCCAAATGTTTCGTCACCCCTGACCTACGAAAACGTACTCTCAAACACGGAGAGCCTTGAACCAAAAACGGAAAATGAAAAAATTATCCTGTCCAATTAACCCAAATCTGTTGAGATAAATAACCTAACTTAATCAATTATATTCTTAGGTTGAGTGAGTTAATTGTATCCGGAGGTTGGCTCCGAAATTCTTTAGCATTATCACGGAAACTTATTTTATAGCTCAAGTTACGGTTATCAAATTGGTTACAGTACCTTGAGGTTTACTTCGGGATTAAGGGTCTCAATTACAGAGCGGATTTTTTATTGGTAGATTTTGCTTCTTAGATTCGTTTATATACTATATCTTATCATTTATACACTCTCTCTCTCTCTCTGTAATTATCTAATATTACTACCATCTCTTGCAAGAAAACAGGAGAGAGTAGATGAAGAATCAAGGCTCCTACACACAGAACATGTCACGGCAATATGATATCCCTTGTATCACTGAGGATTATCGAGCTCTATGTGACTGATATAACGTAATAGATAATAATAAAACTATATCATCATAGACAAGGATATCGTATCACCAAGACATCGCACTGTCTATAGAAGCCTTTCCGCATTATGCTCATCGAAATTACTTCTTCTTTGTCTATTTCTTCATGCTATTCCTAGCTGCTTCTTCTTTATCTTCTTTATATATATGCCATTTCTAGCGTCGAGGAGCCTCTAGCTCAACCACTCTTCCTGGTCCCTGCTTGACCGCGTCATTTGGTTGTGGGATTTCTTCCAATTCTCTGCAAGAATTACTGGTATGAAACACTGAAACGTCCTCGTGATCTCGAGCATCTAATAGTTTTATAGGACTCATGTCTTTGTTCATGCTCTCAATTTTTCAGTGATTTTTAAAAAGTTTTAGTGATTTAAAGATAGAAATTGAAATGTTATTATTATTATTACTTATTTCCCTTAATTTCGGCAAAATGTATTATTTCTCAATAAAATAAGATTTTTGACTGATAAAATAATATATTATAATATATATATAGTAGTAATATATATTGCAGCAGTGGCATTAATATCTGGAGTCATTTGTTCTGATTTTTTAATAATTGAAACTAGGAAGTATTTCGTGCGGTTATTAATATTTAGTATTTTGATATTAATATCTAATATAAATGATTTTCCATCATATCCAGATTTGTATTAAAATAAATTATTTTATTAAGTTCTCTCACCCAGCTCCTTTGATGTGCATATCAGCCATAGCTTGGAGGTGCCCATCCTTCCCAATATCGATGGCGCGTGAATCACTCCCTCCTCTTCCCATAAATTTCATTGCTCACTTCTTCTTAAAAACAGTGCAAGCGAAAGAAGAATTACGAAAATCGTAGATCATATAAAATTACACTTGCTGTGGCCCTTTTCTGGTTTGAAACTTTTCATTCGTCGAATGTGTCCCCTTCAAAAATTCAAAACCCGTCGTAATGTCTCCCCTCCAAAAATTTTGATAGAGCAACTTGGACCATAAAACCCTCCTCTTGGCACTCCTGGTCTCTTTTATAAGTCTATTATTTATGTCTGTAAATTTTTGTTATGAAATCAGAAATAAAAATCACATATGTGTTTGTTTTCATAAATTGTCGTATAAGTTTGAATTGAAAAGATTATTGTATTTTTTTTTTTTAGTACGTCCTTTTTACTGAGCTGTGAGACCTATTTCCATATTGGTTTAAGTAGATATGTGTATTTAATTTTTGTCTGATTTTCAATTTCGATTTAGAAAAAGTATATTCGCTTGTTAACAGTCTCACTTACTAAGCTACTCACTAATATACTCTACAAAAAAAAAAAAAAAAAAAAAAAAAAAAAAAAAAAAAAAAAAAATATTTATATATATATATATATATATTTTTTTTTTTTTTTTTTTTTTTTTTTTTTGTAGAGTATATTAGTGAGTAGCTTAGTAAGTGAGACTGTTAACAAGCGAATATACTTTTTCTAAATCGAAATTGAAAATCAGACAAAAATTAAATACTTACACTAGTAAGTGATATATATATATATATATATATATATATATATATATATATATATATATATATATATATATATATATATATATATATATATATATATAGGGTCGAGTCTTGAGAATTAATACTTTTTTTTCAACAATCAACATCTGAGATAGGGTGCAAATCAAGTCAGACCTCAATAAATTTAAACCCACACTACATAATAGGATTTAAGATGTATAAAAATAATAAAATATTCGATATCTCATTAGTATGAAATATTCGTGATAAACGGCTCATTCGATTGTTTCCGATGACTGTAGTAAACATGAGGAGTTATGTTAGACCCCTGGACCACGCCTTGACTAGAGCCAAGGACTCGCGTACAGCGGTCAGATGTTAGTGTCCGTGGATATTAATAATTTATAAAACAGCCGAGGATATCTATTAACTACGCCTATCTTCGGCACTTGTGAGGCTCGTGGATGATTTACGGTAGATGGGATGGGCAGGCTGTTCAGGCCTCGTACACTGATCGGAATATTCTAATTATCACATTATGTATTGGATAAGTTGTAAATTTAATGGATATTATTTATTTGTGTGTGGAAGGTTTTATGTCTTTTTAAAACTACAAATAATTTTTACGACCATAATCAAAATGGAAGTTAAAAAAGCCACGATGATTTGTGATGCACCACAATCAATATTCAGAACGATAAGATTGGTATTTTTTTCATATTTTGAAACATTATTTTTCTATGTTTTATCCATGAGGGTAGCTCGAAGGTTAGACTGAAATGTCATACAGTAGTTAGTGTTGCCCAAATGCGAGACCGAGACGAGTCTTGGTCTTGCAAACTCAGTCTTGGTCTTGCGCAAGACTCTCGTAACAGTCTTGCAATTATTTCTTAGCTTATTAATAGAGAGATATTACTGTAATTTTTTAAATAGGAAAAACCTAACTAAGCACGAATGAAAAATTAGAGGAGTTAAATGCAAAAGTATATTGATTATACCAATTATTAACATATAGTAACTAAGAATTTCAAGTATTAGTAACTATTTTGCCTTAATTTTTATTTTAAAAATCTATTTTTTTTACCTGTCCTGGTCTTCGTCTTGCAACTGTTAGGCGGCAAAGTGCAAGACCAAGACCGATTTTGGGCAACACTAGTCACACAGTAGTGTATACAATATGGCAGAACATAAACCAGTGTAAACGAATTAATATGTTTAATTAAAGGAGAGCATACAGTCTGTAGGTCACAGATTTCAACCAATTTTTTATTTTTGTGATACTGCATAATAAATTTTGTACATATATCCCGACGTTCTTTCTAATGGCACCAAATTTTGTATAATTTCAAACGAAATTTAGGTTATTTATTTTTGCCTTTACTTTAACCGGATTTTTAGATTGATATATATTCATCAATCGTTTTTTTTTTTTTTTTTTTAATAAAATATTATTATTATTAAATATTATAAAATATTAAATATTCAATTAAAAGAGTTATAATGGACCATTAATACTAAAACCAATAGGTTCTTTTAGTAAAGTAGGCCAGATAAATTTTTGTTATGAAAAAGCAATAGTTAATCGCTCATACAATCAAACCAGTATTCTTCTTTTATCCTATGGGAGATATTTATTTTCGAGGTATATAAGTAAGATTATTTGTTTCAGTGATTTATTCTCCCAAAATCATTCCACTCAATTACATCATAACGTTTGGGGATCCACGTTTTATATCCCATCTTCAGACTAGAAATTACAACATTATCGCTATCAACAATTATATACAAACAATACAGCATTTATTAATATAATTACAAACAACAATCATTTAATTTTTTTCTCAATCTTACCAGTATCCCACATCATCTTATTCTCCATAAGACTTGTCTTATTATATTACTTTTTTTATTATTGTGCTATTCCTAAAATGCAGTAATTTTAAATTTATTATCTATTTAATTATTACTATTATTATATGTATTTTACTATTTTCAATGTTGAATATATTACCTTCAAAACATATTTTAGTCTCCTATAGGAATGTAATTGAGTGGAATGATTTTGGGAGAATAAATCACTGAAACAAATAACTTTCAAACCAGTATATTTTCACGTTTCTTCGCCTCTGTGATATATTAATATATATAAAAAAGTTAATTATGGAACGCATTATCTAAACTTTTCTCTATTTTCCCTGCTTTAAAGTTCTCAGTTGTATGTCAAGTGTTCTTAAGACAATTGTGCGCACTTACACAATTCAGAAAAAGGACACCAATAAATAAATTGAGACAAGACAGGGCAAATGGCGCGAGATAATGTCACCCGGGCCGCGAACGGTGCGGCTTTTATTTATGGATCGTTTGCGGCGGAGCGATACATGTCCTGATATTTGTCTTGTTTACTGCTGGCTACGATTTAAATAGAATATTTTGTGTTACTGTCAGGCTAACACCTATATAACCGCCTTCTTGTAAGTTCACAAGTTACGATATGCTAAATTTCAGTTGAAACAAGTCCCGGTTAATTTTTAAGGCCGCGAACTATTTAAGGATTTTAGTCCTGGGGTAAGCATTCATTGCGTAAATCCAAGGTTTAACATTCTAATGGCGGACAGAACTGAGGATCAGCGTACTCTAACGGCTCTAAACCAAATGGAACGTAGAACGACCACAATTTGAAAATCCAATGTGGATATTTTTGGAGTAATACAGAGAGGCTTAATTCCATCACGCCACCACAATATTCAATCACTCCAACCGTGATTGTGGTAAATTGACAAAGTGGAGCGATGAACTCAGGAGTTTTTAGGCATTATAATAAAAATTGTGTTTCAGTTAATAAAATATTTATTTACCATATCGATTGTTACAAATATGTCCAGAAATATTGGTTTGAATAGCTTACTTTTTTTTAAAAATTATTTTAATGGAATTTACAACTTTATTACATAGAAAATACAATAAGTAAATGTGAAATTGGTAACATGACATGTACAACATGAAGAGAAACTACCCATTGGTAGAACTCAAATTAAAGTTCCATATTAGAAAATCCCGAGGCCATCTTCTTTTCAGACGCCTCGGAGGGTTATCAGGATCGAGGAGGAAGCAAGGTTTGAAAGGAGTGGATTCGGATGGTTCTGCAGTTTGTTATGGAAGGACAGGTATCTGGATTGGGCCAAATCGGAAACGTATGGAACATTAAGGTCTTTATGGATGATTTTATTTGTGACAAAGTAAGGAGCGTTGAGGATTTTAGCTTACTTTTATATTTATTTTCCCCCTCTTTCTTGCCTCTACCTTTAAGGATCATTAGCGTTTTATTATAATTCATATTGTATCATAGTAATTTGTAAACGTAAAAAATTTAAACCCCATAGAGATCTTCCGTTTTTTTTTTTTTTTTTTTTTTGTAGTTTTCAAATTAGGAACATTCCATCAGAAGGTATTTCACAGTTTTAGATATATTATTACATCTTTTACACGTGCGCGCTTCGAGACCTCTCAGAAGGTGTAAACTAGCAATGCCCAATCCTAAGAAGACACAACATAATTTCTTCTAACCTCGAACTTCTGGTGCTCGAGAAGAAAGAATAGAAAGAAAAGAAACATTTGGAACTTAAAATTACGTAACATAACGTTAGTAACATTACATTTTGAGAAGTGTTTTGATAGATACTATTTCGAAATCCTTGAAAAACATGGCCTCTACTTTGTGGTGCACAAACACACTCCCTTCCTAGCTTAGATGGAGACCTCAACCGGTGGCATTTAGTTGACATTTGCCCCCGCCAGGTGGAATTCCTGCCAACGATTTTTCTTAAGAGAACTAATCTCGTTGGATTAATGACCCCAATACATCCCTAACAAGGCAGAAGAACGGCTGCTATGTTTATCTTCATGTTGACGACTTAGCTCTGGTATTTTCTCTTAATTGCGCCTCTAGTATTCAGTTAATTGCTGGGTTGCCTGCATTCTGTTCTTCGCAATTATATGGTATTAATTGAAGAAACTCTTATTGCAACATTAAATAAATAGTAGTAGTTGGTCCCTGCGAATAATTAGCATAAAATATTGCACGGGGGTTATTCAATCTCGATTATTGAGGAGGTTGGGGATCATATAAGATGATGCTTCCTTTACCAGATACTTCTGTATAATGGACAATTTTATAAGCCTCATTTTAAGTGATTTTATAGTATTATGGTCTTTCAAATATCGGATTGTTTCTGAAATAAATAACCTTTATTCCATTTTTAAATCAACTTGGCATGATTTGTGCTTTATAGTTTCTTCTTATTTTAATTTACTTGACTGCCAACATTTTCCTATTTTTTTTAAATAACAAATTTAACGAGGCAAAATTAATATTGACTAAAAAATAACTATATTATATTATAAAAAAATAAACATGAGAGAGAAATAATAATTTGAAAAAAATATCTATAACAATATTAAATTTTAAAAAACCTGCAAATCATTACACAATGGTTTATTACTTCCAAACAATTATACACCAAAAGTGACATTACTTTCCTTGTAGCATAAGGACAAAACAAATAAAAGGCGATTCCTAATATTGCCCTAAATAATTTTCAATTTCATCATTAGTAATTTCTTAAGAAAAATAAAAAAAAACATTGATTCAGTTGATGTAAGACTTTCACGATATTAAAAACCAAAACAAAAGAAATAAGATTTGCAGTAGAACAAAAAAAAAATCTTTTTAAAAAACCATAACTTTATAGTATAAATAATTTTATAGTATTATGTTCTTTCAAATATTAGATTGCTTCTGAAATAAATAACCTTTATTCCATTTAATTTAAAAATAATAAAATAATTTAATAAATCAATTTTGAGTACGAAATATTTTTATTCAGTTCGGCTTTACGATTCTTCGTAAACTCCACCATGAAACGTAAAACCTTAAATTTTAGAATGCTGCAATCTGCAGATCTTGTCTCACCACGAAAATGCGACAATGATCTAAGTTCTAATTGCGAAATTTTAATATTCAAAATTATGTGAATAAGTGGCACGGTTAAATCATCGACGAATGCTTAATCAATTTGACAGTTCCATGGTATTTTACTAACAAAATTTTTTGTATAAGTAACAAAATATTCATACTACAGTAAATTTTAACTTTAAAGGTTGGTTTCTTAAAATTATAGTAAATGCAATTAGAACCTTTTCAATCCAATGCCACAATTATTATCTGTTCTGTTTATCACCAATCGTGACAAACCTAAATCCTAAATTTTATTAACTTTTACGATCATGAGCCTCCAGGAATTGCCAATTAGGTACCGAAAGTTCATTGCAATGAATGGTTGGTCGCAACGCTCACACGAACCCCTTGGCAGATCGGACCCTATACAATGGAGGATCCATTCCTTAATGATGCCGCAGTATGTTAATATGTCCATCGCCGCCGCACAATTAGGCCAACGGCGACAGAAGAAGAGGATCGTGAGTTTGTCAGCGAAAGATCAAGGCTACGAGGAGTATTGTTGTATCTGGGTCTGGGACGTGCACGAACTGTCTAGTGACTCCGCCTGCTTCCATTACACAAGGGCTGCTCTGTAATGTGCCGTTTGTATGTCTTCGCCGTGCTCACAGAGGGCGCTATCTGAAACTGGGCCATCCCAAAATGTAAGCTCAAGTCCTTTTGTAAATCCTAGATCCGACGTAATTTACTGTCTTTATCTATCATCAAATTTATACTGTGATATATCTCCGGATTACAAAAACTATGGAACGTATTGCGAAACTTCAAAACTTACTCCATAGTCCTCAACTTCTTCACCGGAAACTCCACTTCTAGATGTAGAAGTGTAAAGAGCACTTAGGAAGTCATCTGTGACCTCTTTTTATCGTTGCGGTAGATCTCCCTCTGTGTGACAGTAATAGTGAAATATATAGTAACACAATGTTTTTTTTTTTTTATCAGGTGACTTTATATTACCGTATCAGTAAGCTGAAATAAGCTCGAGAATTTAGTTCTAAAGGCGCATTTTTTAGAACGAAAAATTTGATATTGTATTTGTACTTGTTGTCTAACTATTGAATTGGAGATATATATTCCAATGAGAATATATAATTATATACAGAATTTTATTAGTAAGTTTTAAAATATTAAGTGTTATTTTTAGGCGAGAAGGAGTTGATCGGGGAGTGCGGTCAAATAAATATTAAATCGTAGAAATAGTATTATTTAATTATTATGCCGACGTTTCGAACCACCTATATATATTATATTATATAATATTATACATATAGTGGTTAGGTGATATTTTAACTACATTGTCACCCACTATATCATCATCTCTGATATCATCTTATTATTTATTTATCAGACACCTTTTTCTTATTTAATATCTACTTATTATTCATTTATCTTATTTTCACCATGTGCCTTTTATATTTTGTATCTTTACCCTGATGAAGACCTCCAAGGTGGGTCGAAACGACCTCATAATAATTAAATAATACTATTTCTATAACTACAACCGCACCCTCCCGATCAACTCCTTCTCGCCTAAAAATAACATTTAATATTTTAAAACTTACTGATAACATTATGTAATTACTGATAACATCTCTCCAATTCAATAGTTAGACAACAAGTATAAATACAATATCAAATTTTTCGATCTCAAGAATACGCCTTTAGAACTAAATTCTCGAACTTATTTCAGCTGAATGATACGGTAATACTAAGTCCCCTAATTAACATTTGCACCAGATAACCATTTTGTAAAATTAATTATTATGACACTGTTTTTATTTATTTTTTTAAACTCACATCTGTGAGAAGTCCCGACAATCAGCGAGTGTGATTTCAAGATGTGGAAGATCGGTCTTGGAAGAGGCGTGAGAGGGAGGAGTGCCCAGCGGCGTCCTTCCTGTCTTGAGTGTAATATTTATAGTTAGTGGAGAAGATCCCTCATCCAGCTATAACATGTTAGTTGTGGCCATGCCTCGAATCAATGAGTTGGTATGTCCGTGTAAGTTATTATGAAATCTTTTGTAGTATGTTCGTATGTGGTCGTTAAATGTTGGCATCTGTAAGTCTTTATGTGGAGTAATGTTACTGGCGTACCAGGGAGCCTTGGTGATAGTCCTGAAAGTTTTAGATTGAAAAGTCTGTAATTTACATATACTATTTCTACAACTTATTATTTATTTGACCGTACTCCCCGATCAACTCCTTCAAATATAATATCACGGTCAACAATCTCTACATCGTTATTTTTAGGCATTGATGGGATCCTTTTGTAATATCGTTTTGTAGATATTCAGTAAATATAGGTAAAATGTAGGCGTTGATGACTTCCACGTTTTAAAAGATAGGTATAATGTGGAGACTAGAGTATGGACGAGATCCTACAGCTCAGCCTTGAGCCTACCGAGAACTGCTTTCCATCTCAACCCGCAGTCACTTTCACTGGCCGATTTAAGATGAACTTTTGTCATATCTCACTGCTCCTCACGAAAATTCAAATTTCTGCGTTACGTTACCAAGTGGAGGTGGATATTGCAACAAGTAATTACGAGTGTACCATTTTTAGAATATGATTCATCAAAACAGTTCTTTTGGATGATTTTTCAGTGAAAACTTTGAGCACACTTTGCACTTTTTTTTGTGGATAGTGAATGAGGAAAATTTTCACAATTGTATCTTCATTTTAATGAGCTACGACTCAAAATTATGTCTTAACGGTAGGCTATGTTAAAGAGACAATAATGGAAACAAATAAAGCGTCGGGATCCAAATGATTTTCGTTAAACATATGAATTAAAATATCAACCTGCATACTATAAGCGAGGGAAATTTTCAGCATTTCATCCTCTTTGTAATAAGCTACTATTCAAATTTGTATAATAACGCGACATTGGTCAGAAAAGGCATGAAAATAGCAAAACTCTTGAAAACATTCAATTTAGGTAATATATATATATATGAAAAACGAAATCTATTATAGTATATTGGGCATTCTGAATTAATATAAAACAGAAATATTTTGGTAAGAGCAACCATTATTATAATTGTTAATTTTTTTTAAGAATAAATAAAATATATTATGCTTGTAAAAATTACAATTTATTATATAAGGTTATTGGTCGAATCGATTACAAATATCTGTTACCTGTATTACAGTCAACAGTACATTGCGATAAGGGAAGAAGAGCAAATCAACCTACAACTAAATAATGATAAAATCAAATACATGGTAGTGAGCTGAAAATAGTAGTCCAGTATCTATTATGAGTCACGAAATTCTTTGCATTTTACGGCATTTTTATCTTCGTTTTTTTTTTTTATTTATTTATTTATTTTTTAATTGAATATTAATACAGTCTGCCACATTGATGGGCATTGGTACTAGGGCTATAGTATTCATTCGCACATTATGTAGATAAGAAAGGAAAATAAGTAAAAACATATATATATATATATATATATATATATAAAGATATATATATATATATATATATATATATATATATATATATATATATATATGTATATATATATATATATATATATACATACATATAAATAAATAAATATATAAAAATATGAAGTAATATACAAAATAAGTAAAATAACAGATTAAAGCCGAATGATAATAAAATAAATAAAACACATTCACACCTATGTGCAATATTTACATTGGCCCAGGGGACTCTGAATCAAGCTTTGTCCCCCAATTGTGGAAGCCAAAGCAGGAACTCCAGGAGATCCCAGTGCTTCTTTCCCAGCCGCGTCACTGATATTGTAAGCCAGTGGAGACTGATTTTACCTTCGATATTTGTTTGTTTTTTTCAGTTTTCGTTTCTATAATTTTCTTACAGTTTTCTATGACGAAAAGGAATAGGTTATATCAGGTATAAATTTATTTAGACACAGCTAGGAATTTTTTCTTGCTCGTTTTTGACTTAGCTCTATTGAATGAATTTGTCAGATAATTACTAAAACCTCAAGTTACTCCAGGTGATTTTTGTAATCATCACTAGCAGAGAATTCAAAGAATATTTTAATTACAATAAGCCCTTGGCTGTCGTTGGTGCAAGGTACTTTAAAATTTAAAAATGAAATTTTAGGATCCGTTCAGTTATAACTTACCTTATGAAAATATGACTTTTTTAAAATTTATTAATAATTAACGATTTAAGGACTTATTTGATTTATTCGTGCCTAAACTTTAGGAATATATAAGTCACCTATGTCAGACATTAGAAATATAGAAATTTGAATTATCATAACACCTTGAAAATGGGGTTTTTGCCGCTCTCAGACCACTGTGTTTAAACGAGAGGCAAAAAAGAGAAAATGACGTAAAAACGTCACTGGTTTGTTTTTGAGCAGTTATCTCGTTAGCAACCTTAAATAGAGTAGTCGGTGATTGATAGACCTAAAAGGCAGCTGGATCTCTCCTCCATTAATTCAGCGACCCTAGGACCGATATGGCTAATTACATATTATACAATTTATTATTATTAATTTCCATTAATGCATATACATGGAGCCTGCTCCAGTTGGTTCGCTATTTAAATTTAAATCGGTCAAGGGCGCAATGGCTCCTATTAAATAATTTTGCTATAAATAATCTCTATTGTCATATAAACCTCTAATAGTCCATTGAAGGGAGCCTATTAGTGAAGAATAAATCTCCAGATGGCATAATTAAGGCTCAGAATAAGCCGGGTATAGATGACTCGTCGGTGCCCATAAAGGGTAGGAAATAACTTTAAAAGATATGTCTCATCTGTTTTAAAAATATTTATAATCTATTAACATCTAAAATCTCATAGGTTATTCTCCTTTAGAACGCTAATCCTCCTTATTTCTCTGACAATAGAATGTCAGTTTTTATTTTATAAATAAACGTATTGTTAGTTGAGTAATTGAGGATTCTAGAGGGGTGTATGTGAATTTTTGAAAATAATTAACAATGAAAAGTAATTGAGTTAAGTACCAGGCTGATCTTGAAATGTATCAATCAACTTCGTATAACCTATTCTATCCACCCAGTGCTCCGTTATATTGACCAATCATTTAACCTCCAAACATTAGGGAAGGGAGAGAAAACACCAAACGTTTGAAAAGAACAGTTCTTTATCTCAATCGAATGAACTGTTCTTACAAACGAACAACAGTTGTTTTTCTTTAGTTCATCCGTTTGCCACTAGTCGAGTTTGATCTGTTTTTCCATTCGTTTTTTTCCTAACGAAACAGAAGCTCTTTCTGTTTTCTAACTAACCTATCAGTTCATCATGAAAATAACCCATCAGTTATTTTTTTATAAGACATGTTTCAACTGTTAAGTTTAGGGATGTAATTTTTAGCTCTGATTATTAATGAAGGCCAGAAATAAATAAAAACTTTCATTATCGTTACTACATTACTAAATTAACTTAAGCATATTTGTAGGCAAAATTAGTTTATGTTTTTAGATGTATCTGTCTATATTAGTGTCTTGCAGACCGAAAATAATTTTTATTGATGATTGAACATATTCACATAAATCAATTTAATTGCATAAATAAAATTAAACACTTTTAATTATATAGAAATTGAAAAAGGCAAACAATTATAAAATTGTTTAAACTACGGTTAAAATGACATGATGACCAAGCAGCGTAATTTCAGACTTCGAACATACAAGAAATTCAAAATATTATAAAATTAAAAAAATATTCTATATGTAAAAGATAATTTTTAGTTGCAATTAGTTAAAAAGATTTTTTTAAGAATAAACATTCATGTAATATTACAAATAAA
The DNA here is from genome assembly GCA_928085145.1 of Nezara viridula. Classification (NCBI taxonomy): domain Eukaryota; kingdom Metazoa; phylum Arthropoda; class Insecta; order Hemiptera; family Pentatomidae; genus Nezara; species Nezara viridula. The sequence goes on from OV725082.1 coordinate 118,459,065, forward strand.
TTCAAAGGTTATCAATTTCAAGCTCAAAAATGCCAAACTTCATACATAAAACGATTCATTCATTTCCAGACTTGTTATGAAACAAATAGGTATTACTCCATAAATCGTTGTTTTTGGTTAACGAACAGTTCATTTACGTTTTTCAAGGTCAGCAGAAACGTCCATCTCTACCAAACATATGTTAACTGGGCTTATGAGGTAAATGGATTCAAGCCACAGGTGGGCGAATTTTATTTAAATAACAAACTAATAAAAATGTGTAATTATTATAATACGCAATAATGATATTATGATTAATAATAATATTGTAAGCAGATATCAAATTTCACATCTATCATTAACTAACAACTTTATTTCCTTATTACCTTTAATGATAGCGTTGTAATGGGAAATTACTTTTGAATTAATGTAACTGTAAAATATAATTGATTAAAAATTCAATAGCATTTTTCTTTAGAATGTTTTAATGCTATTAAAGCTTACCCTCGACAATTCATTATACAAGAAACTGTATTATTATCGTGTCATATTTAATATTTAAATTTATTTTTCATAGCTACTCTTTTATATTTTTCTTAAGTTTGTCTGATTGAGGTTACCTGCCTTCTTAATTCTGCCTACTGTACTGCCTACTTAATACCTTTATTGCTAAAAACTATTAAAAGTATTATGGTTTTGTAATTCCTGTAATATTCTTTAACTTAACTTTTATTATGATATTTACAACTGTATTAGTATGAATACATCAAGTAAATTTGTACAGAGAAATATTATTACATGAAACACGCTTGTTGAGAAACTACCCACTGGTAGCACTCTCCTGTAATATTCACATTCTAATTCGCTATCGGGCCTTAAAGGTGGTATCATCATCAGACGAACGCCGCAGAGTAGGCTGATTCCACAGTTAACGTATCGGAGGCAGTGAAGACTTTATAAGTAATACTTTTTTTTTCATAATGTCTGTTACAAATGGCATCTAAAATACAGAGTAATATACTATAAATATATGGGTTCACTCCAGGTCGCTTGGCAAGAGTGTGACTTCAAGAATGTAACTGCAAGAGTGATTAGTCTAGAGGACCATGGGGGTAATATACCCAAGAATAGTAAGAGGTTGAAGGAATTCTGGAAGGTCTATGAAGCGTGGGAAATGAGTTATTAACTATTTAGAATTGATATCCTTATCCTTTAGTATTGATATGAAATCTGTTCTCACAGAAAGAGACATTTTGCTGAAATCTGTTATTGTTCCCTAAGTCTTTATAATGAGTCATGTGTCCAGTCGGTACCTTATAAATTACTATTTTTAAGCTATCAAAGATAGCTTACCCTAGCTATCTAGGTGTAGCTTTGTCCTTTTATCCTTTAAGTTATGAGAATTGTCAATACAATAAATGATTCACCAATTGGCGTAGTTAACGAACTCAATTATTAAAATAAAAGTTAAAATAATATTATTATTATTTGTTATGGATTAATTCCATTCCGTAACTAACAATGTAGCGGAACAAAAGTTAAAACAGGTATTTTAATGAAAAATTGTAAACTTTTTACAAGATAACTAATTATTATGATTTTCAGAAACATGTCGAAATAAACAATTGAAACATTAAATTTTCTTTATCCTTAAACACACTTCGATCGTGCTTATTTTCTTAATTAATTATGGTTAAACAATTAAGAAATACACTTTCTAGTTTCAATCTAGTTGTGTTGTAACCTTGATCTCTATAGTATATTATATAGAGAGTACCTTACTCGGAAAACAATCAGAAGATTAGAACAAACAAGTGATAAAGTAGTTATAAAATACCGTAGGTGTCCACCATAACTAGATCAGCTCTAGAAGAAAGGAACCGCTATCTAGATCACCAATGCCTCCTGTATATTTTCCGTTTCATAAAGCACACATTATGCTGGTTGTAGGCGGATTCGTTTGTACACCACCTATATTATGCAGGATAAACCTCCGCAATACCTGATATGTTTTAATCATCACTTCCTTTCTTTTTTCAATCATTCGAAAAATAAATGGCACAACCAAAATAAATTTCATTGTGATTGTTAATGGGTTATTCTGAAATTTCGGTCACATTCATGTCACTGGACAATACATGGACCAAATCACAACTGAAAACTGTTACGTAATTTTTCTCATGATTTATCCTTTTAGAAGTATCTTTCCATTCATAATTTGGTACAGTTTACAATTATGTAAATTATAAAAAGATTAATAAAATATTTCGGTATCCTGTTAAGACAGGCTCGGTAACTTTCTTCAACAGCAGCAATGGCAGAACGGCACTGGATATGTGTGAATTAATATGTGGATATGTGGCATCAGGTTTGGAGAGCGTGCATGCCAAGCCACTGGTCCAACCTCCTCCCTCCACCATAATGTTTAGTATAACCATGTCTTATGAAAAAAATATTTAGAAATTATCTCTAAAAATATTATTGTTCGTGTTATTTCATTTAACAGAACTTCAAGAATTACTTAAACTCCCTCTCACACAGGTAGCTAGTTTCTTTTCTTTCTTTTTTTTTCAAAGTAATTATCGTTATATATAGATATATATGGTCCTTGTTGTATTGAGAGAAGGATTTGGTTGGAGGAAACTTCAATTTATGAAAAAAAGACTCTTAAATAAAAATAAAAGAACTTTCGGGCCGAAGCCTCCTCCCAACATTAAATGCAGGATCCGCTGGTGATATGATGATAGTAGATATTACCACACCCAAATACGAGATTAGCATTGTGCTATTGGCATAACCTTGCTCCGGACATTGGTGCGGCACCCACTCACTTCCTCACCTTTACCCATCACACGGCCCTCTAGATCGGCGCTGAGGCCTTGATATTTTACTGATCTTTTCCGCTACCATTTATGCCCCATTAACTGTTGTCTCCACTGTCGTCAGTCTGTGTGAGTGCATAAGTAACGTTATTTTTCGTGTTGTTTGTTTGTAGTACTTACACCTACCTACCTTACACGAAAGACATTATCCATTCAATTCAACTTTTGATTCTCTTATTTCTTAAGATATAGAACGAATAAAACAAAATTTACTGTTAACTCTCTGGAAAAAAAGTCATCGGGGGCCATCTTTATCAACACAGGTTTTCTTTCGGGAATCATCTTGAAAGGAAAAGGCAGACGGTAATGTCGAGGTAGGAGGATCATCATCGGGTGACTTCTGAATCTAATTCCTGATGTCAATAAAATCGCCCCAGTAGTCTCTGAAATTACAATAATTTAAAAATGGCCTGTTAACAAAATTTATGCTTGCTTATAATTTGTACACATATTCTTCTTTATAAAGACTTTTGAGTGTGCCTTTAAAGAATGTTTTTATATGAAATTTAATACACAGAAAAGCAACTTCAGGAGGCAGTTGATAGACTGGCAGTTGAAACAGGTCTACTCACTACCTGCAGTGTCAACACAAGAACAAAAGCATCCAATTTTTATATGTGATTAGTTAGTTATTTTTTCCATTTTATAAAAAAAAAAGTCATAAGGAAGAAAGATGTTAAACATTAAATTTTCTTTAAAAATATATATTACTTTTCTACTCTATCTTCGGCAATTCAAAAGCTAGAGCAATAATAAATTTATGTTTAAAGCCGGTACTTTACAGAAATAAATAACTTTCAGAATTCTTGTTATAAAACTTTTTCGTATAATGAAAAGATAAAGCGTTAACTACTCAAAAAATAATAACAATACGAGGAAAAAAGGTAACAACTGAACCCAACTAGGGTAAGTCGTTACTAGCTCTATCTGGAATATAGACAATGAAAAAAAAATTGAATGTATACTCATTTCTTTAAAGACTAATCAGCAATGTTTTAAGAGTATTCAGTCAAATAAGCCTGACCATTTTAACAAATTCATACATGAACAGGCTTTAAGAGATACCACCCAGTAGTAGCACTCTCTAAATAATTCAAGGTGGCAAGATCACGGAGAATTCATAAAACGAAAGATTTAATTTTCATAAAATTAATTTGTATATAATAGTAATCAGTTATGATTACTTCACATCTCTGCGCTGGAGTACTTTCAGGTTATATATAATCTCATCTTGCAATTAAGTGCTGATTTAACTAATCATTCTTTACGATTTGGGACATATACCATAGTTCAGATTATGACACGGGCGGATCTAGGGAGGGAGGATTTGGGTCTGAAACCCCCCCCCTCTCCAAAATGGTAAAATATTACCATGTTTTATGGAAAAAAATATTAAAAAATTATCCTTAAAGTATTATTGTTCGTGTAATTACATTTAAAAGGACTTTAGGAATCACTTAAACACCATTTCATATAGGTAGTTCTTTCTTTTTTTCCAAAGTAATTATCGTTATTTTTATGAGAAAAAAAAACTTTCGGACTGAAGACCACCAAAAATTAAATCCTGGTTCCGCTATTGGATTATGATTTGTATTATTAGAATCACAGGACGTATATGAATTATGTTACTGTAGGACTTATATGTTTCTCTTTCTGTTTTGGAGCTATCTCACTCTGAACAACTTACCCCTGTTGGGGTATTTTCGTTTCACAGATAACGTAGATGAGAACAAATGATTCCTCAAGAAAACTTAATGTTTTTGAATACCTACATTTACAACGTGTTTATAATGTTCTTCGAGCATTTCCGGTGCCAAATGTCAATGTAACCGAAGTTAATCATAGAGAGACGTAAGGACAAAGAGGATCACCTTGGTACAGCACCGTGCACGACCATCGAGCTCCCCGTTCTCGCATGCGATATTCCAGGCCGGATTCCTCGCTCTTTTTCTTATACACCGCTTGACTAATATATTATCGGCATCGGATCAAGGGGAATGAATGAAACTCTTGGCAGATAAAGTAGTTCGATTTCAAGGCTGTCTTGTCCCGTAGCCACGAGTCGGTTTCACCTGAATGCCTATATCGTTCCTTCTGTTAGTGGAGAGCGAACTGTGCTATTAATTATCCACATAAATAAACTATGGTAGTATATTCCCTTTTCCTGCTCTCTGGAAGCGATAGATTTCGATGAATGAGTAATCAAACAAAAGGAAATTTCATAGAGAAGAGAAGAATCCCAATTTCGATCCATAAATTTCTAGACCAATTTTAATAAAAATCATATTGAAAAATTGGGAGGTTTTGAAACTCCGACGGAAAAAATTGTCGAAAGCGTCTTAGATACCCTGTTTGCCATGGAAAACTTATCACACTCCTTCAAGGTTTAAAAATTTAAACATTGCTACTTTTTTTAAAATTATGACTCTTCTTCAGCTTCCGCCATTAGAGTTCCAGCAGCCCAGTATAGTTCTGATTGGACTATTTTTTATGTCTAGTAAGCAAGACCATGCGTTTAAATGGGTTGAATCTATGTCTGCATAGATTGCAGAGGCTGCCACTCCTAATTTATAAAGACGTTTTTTAGGTAGTCATGACCAGTAGCCATCACAAATTCTGCTACCGCAAACTTTCTCGGCAGGTCAACTGGTACCCTTTCTTCTACAAATAATAATTTACTCCATTGCTTCCCAATTGTAGTTCTTTTTAGAGATTCCAGAAAAACAACCTGTTTCGCCTTTTTTATTTGTTCCCTACGCCTTTGGAATGATATCTGTTTTTCTGGCTGCTCTAATGCTATTCCTTCTTTGGCCAGTTTATCTGCCTTTTTATTTTCGTGGATACTACAAGGGCTTGGTATCCATTGAAAGATTATATCTCTGCCCTGAAAAAGCACTATTTCAATGACATATTGGTATTCCAAAATATCCCGAACACAGTAATTTGTGTAGGGATTACAGCGAGTATTGCCGTTTGGAAGTCTACCAACAGAGCAATATTGCTATTTATGGTAGCCATCGATGAACTAAAAATTTATTGAATAGGTACACGGAGCAAAATAGCTCAATCCTTCGAGCACTTTAGATAATATAGAAAGAAACTTATTAGTCTTTTTACTATATATTTTTTATTTATTGAGAAATATTACAATCTGTCACATATAAGAGCAATAGTAATAGTAATAGAAGAGGAGCTCATTCACACTTCGTTCAATAAACATTAATTATTTTGCGAACATAGTGTTATCAATACTGCTGATTTATAATAAATCCTTCTAGAACTAGACAACCGCCTGGAATTTGGATATCAGGTGAAGTGTAGGCACTTGCTGGTTCTTTATCGTTTCCTGATTCCGTATGGAATCCATATCGAAACAACTACTGAGGCTTGAATAATTTGCAATCTATACAAAGATCAAGGCCTCCAACCTGAAACCAGGCTTAATAACTCTCCCTTCTTCGAGTACCGGCTCGTGGCTCTGATCAGCTCTCTGTTCCTACTGGGCTGGGTCGGTCGGCGTCCAAACCATAACTTCCTGCTGTCTAGAGCTTCTATTTCCCTGGTACTGTCGACCGCAGCGACTGCTGGCAGTTGAGTACTGCTTTAGTGAAATAGAGAGGAAAATTGTTTGTTGGCATTGCTTGGCAGTCTAGGAATGTCTTCTTATCCGTACTGCGTCTTTCTGACCTCTCCAGAAGCATTGTTAAACTGACGATTCGACCAGTAATACAGATTATTAAACAGAACATCTCATCTTATAATTGAAAACAAATTATTAATCTACAAGACCTTACTGAAATCTGTCTGTACCTACGGACTTAACTGTGGGGTACAACTAAATTTTCTAATATCAAACGTATCCAATCCATCCAATCCAAAGTACTCAAAACAATAGTCAATGCTCCTTATTATGTTACAAACAAGACCTTACACCATGACCTTAACATTTTTTTTTTTTTTTTTTTTTTTTGAGGGGTCCTCCTCTTCCTCGCATTTAAAGCTATACGGGGTTTTCCCGGGCCAGGGAGTGTGGGCGGGGATTTAAAAGACGCCCTCGGCACCGGGACATCAGGTTGTCCGGCAACGGCAGTGTTGTGCACACACCATGACCTTAACATCCCACATGTTCTTGACCCATCCAATTACAAACTTTCACCTGAATTTTATTCATCGTCCTAACCCTCTGGCTCAGTCCCTATCCAGCTACGGTCATCCCTATAATCCTCCTCGAAGATTAAAGCGGCAGTGGCCCTGAGACATTTTTTAAATATTCTTTTGGAGTCCTGGCAATGGCCGGCTTCTCCACTCAAGTCCTCAGCGTCTGTGGCTCCAGTGCCCTCTTTCAGTTTCCACTAGCTTCTAATACCAGTGACGCGGCGGGAAGAGAAGCACTGGGAACTTTTGAGTCTTGTTTTGTTTCCCACATGTGGAGGACAAATCTTGGATCGGAGTTCCCTGGGTGATCAACTGTCAGCAAACACAGTGTGTGACTATACCAACGATATTATTTCTTAACTCGTTTGATGAGGAATGCTGAAGAGTCACAGAAATGAACAATAGCTTGTGCTAATGAGATACACAAATAATATTAGCAAAATGATGACGGATAATGTAAAAATAACTGATTCAATATCGTCCTGTGTAGCAACCACTTAGGCGAAAAATCAATTTTAATTTTCTTTTTTATAGATTTAGTTTTATTGAATGATGAATTGTATTATAGATGTTGAATGGAATAAACTCAAATGACTACATACTACTCGAAGTTGCTGATAGTACAACATAATGCATATGGCTATTGAAACAATTTACAAGACACTTCCTACGCTGGTTCAGGCCACCGTAGATAGGCGTTAGCGTACGTGGGCTAGGTGTCAATGGGACGCCCGCTTTTACTGCAACAGGGCTATATTGGGCGTCATTCATAGCCTAGAGAAGTGTCGTAATGTCATTATTCAAATAAACATTACTATTTCCATCCATTAACTCCACTTTTATTTATTTTATATTATTTTTACAACTGCGTTTGAATGCATCTAGCAAATGTGCTGCTATTCGTTTTGTCTAGTATTTCTTGAAATGTATATATATTGTGGTCAGATCTCGAGACCGTTGCCGTTTTAGTATTCTTTGAAGCTCCCAAGAAACAGAGGAAGAAAAAGAGAGGATAAGCGGTTCTGGATGATGGTTGTTAGGTGAAAGGGTAATGTTCATGTCCCTGTGTATGGTGTGATTTGAAATATAACAGGGTGCATTACGAGTTTTGCAGTTCATATTTTGTTTAGGTGGGCGTGTTTTGTGGCACCATTTTAGTTTTAAATTTTTTATTTTATCGAATTTAATAGGTTATTACCGAAACTTTCGCCAACATAAATAGATTGAAGTACTATCCATCTTCAAAAACTGAGGATTTTTTAATTTATCAGTAATTACACAGAAAAGCAGGGTAGCTCAATCAGTAAAATACAAATTTCCTATACTCAAAATGCTGGCTCAAGAATCCAGCTGATGGGAGGTAATTATTCATTCTGTTACATCAACCGTGGATGGTTAGCGACCCTCCTGGGACAAACTCATTCTCTATAAACTGATTACTCTTAATTAAAAGTATTAATAAGGAGAACCTGATGTTTGATCTCAGCCCATTCTCCTTTCTGTACAACCATTGGCATTGAAACAATACTTCCTTACAAAGTCCAAAACACTTCATGGGTTGAAGTCTTGTGGGTTACAGATTTTTCTTCAGTAATTGTACAAAAGAATTAATATGAAACAATTAAAATGATTTACCCATATGGGTTCTAAACCCCAGAAACACCCAACCCCAAAGTTGATGACATATGTCATTCCCCATCCAAGAAATGTTATTGCTCTCTTCCTAAAAACTGTGCAAGTCAAGTGTGACCCATGTTCCAAGGGCTGATAGTGCACGCCCACTTTCAAAGATAGTTTATTCCTCTCCTATTCTTAAAAACAGTCCAAGAGGAATTAGAAGGGGAAAAAAAGTAAACATTCCACTCATTGTATCTAATCCAAATTTCTCCCTATTTCCCTGAGTGTTTAACGTTCCTTCAAATTAAAAACCCACAAAAATATGATTACCTCCAAAAATTCATTACCCACATTAGTATGTGTCCCCTCGAAAATTCATAACACTGTAATAATATGCTCTCTCTAAAATCTAAAATTTGCAACTTGTGCTATTCAACCCCCTAACAGGCACCGCGGTTGCAATGGAAAGTAGAACTAAAATAATTGCAGTTCATTAACAATTACACTAGCAGCCCCATAGTTTCCGTTGTTCCCAAGTTTGAAAGTTCCTCCAAGTAGTTTTTGTAAATAAATATTCATAATTCTCTTCCCTCTCATATAGTCTTCCCTCAAAAATTTTGATGTTATAAAGTGCGGTGTGCCACTCTCTTATTACCACTACATTTTATATTGTTGTTGAAGTCATTTTTTTTTTTTTTTTAATCATGATAGTATTACAGAGCATATTTTGTCTATTGGAGATAACTGTCTATTATGAATTTAAACCATAAAGTGATAATTTTTTAAAAATAAAATCTATTGGCATTTAACATGGCTCTATTTCTGATTTAAGATAATCATATAGCATTTACAAAATTTTATTTCAACTTGATTTTAAAATACTTCTAAAGCTTCATATTACTAATTAATTATAATCGGACTTTATACCATTTCTAAAGTAATCTAATGAAACACCATCAGTTACAATTGAAAAGAATCACTTTGTAGTTGCCAATTACACCGCTAGAGTGCTCTTGTATGATGAATTAATCATTGCTGTTTTTGATATTTGGATATTTAAGATCAATTTTTTTCTTTAATTAAAAAAGAAAATGTGTTAAAGATCATTCAAGGAAAAGTATTAAAATATTAACTATTTTATTTAAAGTTAATATTAAAACTGTCAATATGAAAATATGTAATTCAATTAAAAACAAAATTGATTATTTTACTATATTGAATATTTTTGATAGAAAAAATATTTTTTCTTAAAGCTACCTTGGATAATGAAATTGTTTTGACTATACCTAATGTCTAAACCAGTAGTTTATTTTTACAAGGAGTACAATCTGATATTGTAGTTTTATTGCTTAACAATAAATTATTTCCCCGTATTTGGAAGAATATGATGAAATGTCTGAACTATATTATATTTAATATTATGTTCATTACCAGCATCCATGTCTGTTAAGTGTTTTATTAAATTTTACTCAATAAATAATTTATAATTATGGGTTGATGGTTGACTGTAGTAAATAATGAAGAGAAGGATGGTTGGGGTGATCAGTCAATATAAAAATAGTAAAAATAAATAATAATATTTATTATACATGGTAAAAATCAATGCAAACAATTTATAAATTAGCTGCAGTGTATGAAAGAAGTCTTATTATAGGTTTTTAATTAATCGCTGTTTGTATGTATATTGATTTAGTTATAGTATCATTCATAGTAATATTTTTTTGATTTTCTCTCCAGTTTCAAGCAAAACAATTTTTGAAATTTATTATAAACTTCTAGAAATATTGAGACTGCTAATTAATTAGATGTTATTATGAAGTTTTCAAGATATTATCTGTACATGGTAACATATCCAAACAAAATATATTTATTCAAATTTTCAAAGCAAAATATAAATATTAAATTTAATGAAAAATGTGTCTACTGATGAAATTGACCAATATAATCATAATAAATTTAAATATACCAACAATAAATAAAATACAAGATTTAAAAACGAAACCAAGAATACTCTTTGTTCATTATAGGAAAAAAAAAAAAAGACTCAATGGACACACCCGATCAAAATAGGAAATAAATACCTCTCAGTATCAATGGGTCATTAATCAATATTCATCAAACCAATATTTACTTAATTTTAATTTTACACTTTGTTATATGATAATTATGATTTTATTATTAATTTTTAAAGCTTTGTGCTTCTATTTCCCTGCATATTCTAAAATTAAATTTATTGTCAGAATCTTTAATGAATGCATCAGGCTAATATGTGACTTTTTTTAATGTTTGGAAGTATCTTAGTTTGTGCTAACTTAAAAAGTTGTATCATAGCTGGAACTTATTACTAATAATGTAATAAACAAAATGTGTGGTACAGTATAGGTTTTGCCTAGTTTGAAATAGTCCTTGAGATAATAATACTTGTATTGCTAGAGACCAGAATATTCTAGTGATCTTTGATTGATTATATTTATTTTAATTGATTATCTCCTTAGATTATTAATGATAATTTATTCGCAGTCATTCATGAGTGCTGGTTCGACTCAGTATATTTTTAAAACGTTGTATATTTTTTTTTTCAAAGATTGATTTTGGATTGAGGATTTCCTCTATTTCCCCACACAGTCATGAAGTGAAAGAATTTCTTTTAAAAGCAGTTCAATTACATGTGAAAAAAATTCTTTTCTTTCATGATAATCTAATAATAAAACCATTAATTAAAAAGAAATAAAAATAAAATGTTTGAATGTGGAGTTGGTAGGCTTTAGAATTTCAGGCCTCAGCTAATAAAAAATTCATTATGCCTGAAGATCTGACGCTGTAATGAAAATTATTTATATTCAGTCAATAAAGATTTTTTTTTTTTTAAATCTTCTATCTCAGCAGCTATAAACACAAATATTTTCGCTAAGTGAGGTTGAATATTACTATCAATCTAAAAATAAATATTTCTGTGACCTCACTTAACTAACATCCTTCAGATCCCTTTTTGTGCGAAAAAGTGAAAAGAATGTTATTCTTTTTCTATCTATATTTCTAAATAATGTCATGTTTCTTAAACTACAAAATCTTTTCGATGAATCTTTCAAGAGTTACATGCTTGTCAGTTCAAGAACAACCTGACAGTAAATTTTTTTAAATGTTATTTCTCTCTTGGTAGAACCGTTCTTTATATTCTTTGTTATTTGATCACCACGCACTAAAAGTAGCACTTAAAGTTCATTTATAAGGTTTGGGTGTTTTGTAACCATGGGATTTTTGAAGCAAAAAAAGAATATGCTCTAAATATAACACGGTAATATAGATCCCTTTCCCAATTCTCAGGAGCAATGGATTTCGGATAGATTTTAACAAGGTATTCTTATTTATTATAAGGATTTTAATAATGTTTTATTATTATCTTATTTATTCTTACCTTAATAAGATATTTAATAAGTTAATGAATCATGATTTGATGGTTGCAATGGATTCCTAATCATATAAAAATTAAAATATCCGCAATATGGTATTCTATCTTTATATATTATTTCTCGAAGCCATTTTTTTTTTTTTTTTTTTTTTCGGTGTGATATATCTTCTTCATACCAATAATTGAACCATCGTTTTGAAGATAACCTTCTCCTATACATATAATAATGTTGTCATTTGTTTACTAACCTTGTGAATATACCATACGAATTATTAAATAGTATATATTTAATATATACCTTTATATATTATTGGTTATAATAATATATTTCTGCTTGCATACTACTCTTGGTAAAATACCATCTCAATACAATACCATCTCTCTAAAATACAGGATAAGTCCAACAGCAGACAATATTCAAACATTAAGTAAGCCAGGGGTGCACTTCCCCTCCAAGGTCCATGTTGCAAGAACCTAACCCTCTCCCCTCTTTCCAAGATATTTTATTGCTCACTTTACTTAAAAACAGAGCAATCTAAGGTATAATTATAAAAATAGTTGATCATATACAATTACACTTGCTGTGGCCTATTCCATGTTTTCTCCTTGTCCTTTTAATTAGAAAATTCATAACCCTATCGAAATTTGCTCCCTTAAAAAATGTTGACCATGTAACTTGCGCCATGAAACCCCCTTCTGGGCACCCCTGAATTAAGCAAACATTAATTGATTCGTTCAGCTTTTTGGATTCAGAGGATTTTTAAAGCGTGTAAATTAACTAAGATCACTAAACCATTTTTTTTTTTTTTTACCTATAATCATGCTCCTAATCATTACTTTTTTTAAAGGTGTTTTAAATTAGCATAATGGAATTTTTCTACGTATTTTCTTCTGTCATATTTCCTCCCGGAACGCTCAAATTTGTGACGACTACAACACAGATAAATTATCCTATTATTCTTCATATTTATAGAAACACGAAGCCGAAGCATAATTTTAGCGCAATAATCGCACCCTTCACGAAAATATTAAGAAGCGATATATCTCGGGCCCATTACCTCGCTGGTACCCATTTCATCACTACTCTAAGACATCATCTATCAGCAGGATACTCCATTAGAACTTCCCATCGGATGGGTTTAATTTGAGAAGAGCTCTAAAAAAGACAACCGTAATGTTCATCCACACACAGCCGCATTCCATTATCAGCTGCCTTACCTCAGAGCACATCAATTCCTGACGAGGACCTCAGACCGCAACCTGCGGTTAGGATATATGTATAAATACACTGGGCTGGCTATTTTTAGAAGACCCTACTTTGACCTCTCTATTTTGGGATGAGTAATGGGTTCGGTTTTTTGAGTTATGTAACCGCAACCGTATTCGGAATGAATAAGTCGATTTGTATCACTAAAGGCTGGTAGAAATTATTTTAAAGGTCGATTATTCTTCGATTTTTCTTCTCTTGTCTGGAACGTGTAAATATTTTAGCCATTGCGAATCCAGAATGGAATTTAGTCAATTCTCGCTGGATTTTGTCAGATCGATGAATTAGTTTATTAAGAAAGTACAAAACATAGTGAGAAATTTCATTATTTTTTTAAATTTACAAAATACTAATTAAGATGTATTATCATCGTAGTATACCACTTAGAAGGGGTCAGAAAAGGATTAATTAATTAGCGATTCCAGTAGCAAGGACCACAAAATTCTAAAATATCTTAACTCAAAGATTTAACAAATGGCTGAAAAAGTTCATAAAGTGGTCGAATTAATAGTCTCTAAGTTGCGTTTTAAGTTCCTGCACTTAGTTAGGCGTTGGATGATTGGGAGAAACTGAGAAAAATGGAATACATGAGGAGCGCACAAAAACTTTCACCAAGTCTCAATCTATTGTTATTGGCTGTCACAATTTCCCATGTGTAAGGTCTTCAATAGCTTGGACCGCTTGACACCGGAAAAAAAATGAGTTCCGCAAAGAAATTGAGGTTAAAATACTAGCAGGAAATCGTTGCAACTTTGCTCCTAGCAAGGCATTAAGATTCGAAGATCTTTCATGGAATGCAAAGGTAATCACTTATAACGAACCATTATACGCCCAATAGCTATCGAAATGAAGTATGGATTCTGAAGCAGGATATGGAAAGACCCCTAAGCTCGTGGAAATGAGGAGTTCTCAGAAAAATAATCGGTGCCGTCTGCTTAAGGAGAGCATGGAAATAAGAAAAAACAATGAATTTCAAACAAAATATGACCAACCTGATATTGTCGTCATAATAAGAAAGGGAAGGTCGAGGTGGCTCAGTCATACGGAGTCTGTGGGAAGCAATCGGCTCCCAACGCAGTTTCCATGTGTGGAAAGCCTGGAGGTGGTCGAAGACATGGACGTCTTAGGATGACATGTTGGACGACGTAAAGGCAGTCCTACAGCTGGGAGCTGTTACTGTCAATAGATCAGTCGTGACAAAAGTAATAATAATAAAAAGTTGCATTATCTGGTTATTTTTTTATTTTTTTATTTTCTCCGCCCGTAATGTTTACTGCTGATTTGATTCAACCCTAGCAGGGATTGAGATTATTTAAAAAGCTCTATTTTAACAGCTGAAGAAACTTGGAATGAAAAGTTTCAAACCAGGGATAAAGGAAAAGCACGGGAACAGACAGAAGCAAGTGTAATTGTATACGATCTACGATCTTTTATGTTTTGCCTTCGTTTGCACTGTGAGAGAAATAAAATACCTTGGGAACGGGAGGGGGAAGGTTCATGCGCCATCGACTTCGGGGAGGATGGACATCCTTGCTAATCATCAAACCAAATATAGTCAAATAAAAATATTATACAAGCTTCTAATATAGTGACTGGAGAATCATTAATAAAAATCTGAGGATATTTCGAGTGAGTTAAGAACATGGATTGCCTACTAGAAATTTATTAAGGATATAGGCTTCTGATCAAATTACTGAAGACAGATTGGACGTCATCTGTTATAATACACACAGTATCTGCGTGAACTTGTTTTAAAATCAAAACAGCAGTGGAGCCCAATCAACACTGACCTCTAGCCGACTATCCTTGAGCCATTAATTGTCAATTGGGATGGAAATTGAGCGGGATATTGTGTTCATCGCGATGAGAGTACTCATATTGCTGTGGCTGTTGCAAAATTTACCATTTCCACACCGTCGACCGCCGTACTGAGGATGAATCAATCTGGTTTCTATGTTATTCAAATTTTTAGTTTAAGCGATTGAGTTTACAAATAAATACGTCATTTCGTTTTTCTCTTTATCTTTTTATCAATATCATACACTTCTTATATGACGAATTGATACCTAAGGTGGATTGTTTACCCTATTTTTATAATGTTAACAACCATTTTTGTAAACTCTTGTTGAAATTAAATCAGACGTATTTTTCATGGGTGATAAATATTCAGGACGCAGTCTTTTTTAATTTTTTTTATTTTTGCCAATGTTTGAACCCAAACATGTGGGTCATCTTCAGGGCTGAAAATGTTTTATAAAATTACAATCAGAGAAATTATAATTAGCGGTCGTATAATATTATATCTCTGATTGTAATTTTAAAAAACATTTTCAGCCCTGAAGATGACCCACATCATGTTTGGGTTGAAACGTTGGCAAAAATTTTAAAAATTAAAAAATACTGCGTCCTGAATATTTATCGCCCATGATATGTAGAACAGTCGACTAACTTCCTTCAAGACGTATTTTTCTTTATTATTTTAAAAAAACTAAGTGTGCTACAGAAGCTCGTAAAAAACATTTATGTAGTTATAGGTATAATGCCTTAACCGAACCCACGTGGCAAAATTGGTTTGCCAAATTTCATGAAGGAAAATTTAGCATCAATGACGATCCATGAATTTCTTGAAGAGAAGAATAGTTGGGTTGGTCAGTCAAAAAGGAAGGCAAAAATAAATGATAATATTTATTTTTTACATATGCCGACGTTTCGACCTGAAGTTCAGGCCTTCATCAAGGCTAAGAAAATAACCAGATAACAAGGTATGAGAAACATAAGTAATGATGGTAAAAAAGATAATAAAAAATAAAAAAAATAAAATTAGAAAAATAAAATAGATGAATATAAAGTAAAATGAAATTGTTAGAATAATGACTAAGAACTAAGAGATAAATAATAAAAACCGTTACAAAGTGTGGAATGATGAAGTAGGCATAATCAAAAAGGGTGACAGAAGTGTTACGATGGGAATCTTAGAATAAAATATAAAACATAAAAAAGAAATATGAAGTTATATAAGAAATGAAAATAAATAGTAAAATTAAAACATTGAGAATGGAGTAGTTAGATAGAAAATTGAGATATTGTAAAGTCTATCAAGATGTACAGACAATGTATAATATAATAAAGAGTTAAAAACAGAGAAAAGGAATGAAAGGAAGGAGGGAAGAAATTGAGAAAGCTGAAATAAGAACGAAATAAAAGAAGTACTACCTGTCTAACTATGTACTACCTAACTTACAATTAGTGACGCATTTTTTTTGTCTCGGGCTGTCAAATAATCGTGGTCGAGCTACAGTTTATCTTTGAATCAAAGCATGAGCGTATCCTGAGTGTGTCCCAACCATAAATCTGTTCTATCGGAATTACAAATATTCCTATTTAAATTACAAAAAGAATAGGATTCGTAGGTTCCAATTTAATTTGATCATTCTATTACTCCTTCAAGTTTGTTGTTACTTTATCACATTGCTGCAACAGAGGGACTTATTTTTTTTAAATTGATTCATTATCCATCCAATTAACTAGAGGATAGAATTAGACCACAAATTGCACAATCGCACGAATCATCAGGTGTTGGTTCGTGCTATTAGCTATATTTACTGGGTGAAACTCTATTGGAATTGCCAAGGACAGTTTGAGTTGCCTTAATATCCGAAGTTAGTGTTAAGATAATTCATTGCTCAGGATTTAAAAGGCTTTAACATATATCTATATAAATACCCGACGATATCTTCTAATTAAAAAGATTAAATAAATATTATGTCTAATTGACCAGCAAATAAAAGTATATGGAAATGCATCTACTGGAGGCAATTCACACCAACCGGCCGTAGGCGTGACCCTTCTCTGTGTACATTAATCGGAAATCGCGATGTAGCTGTTTAGAATGTCGATAATTACCCAGAGCTTGTTTCATGGACGATCTGTTTCAGAGAAAGAAATATAGATCATTGTGCGCCTCCAGACTGTGAGCAGCCATAATCCATGGATCTAGACTAAATTGTCACTGTCCTTGAACCCGAGCGTGAGTGGGAAGGGCACAGCCAGATTACCCTCAAAGGGGTCGGCTATTGGTGGCATGCTGCTGCACCATGGAGACCATTGTACGTACCACGTGACGTTGGGTGACTGCCTCCAGTTTGTGCTCCAGGCGAGGAGGCCGAGTGGAATAAAGTGTATACAATTCCAATGAATAATGTTAGTTGGAAAAGTCATGATTTACAAAAGTTAAGTGATAACTGAATAAATCGAATATAATAAATAAAAAGTTTAATTAGTAATAATAGGAATGGGAATAAATAACAAAATATGTAAATACGTTTAAAAATATAAAAACGCGTTGCTCGGTAACCTGATAACTGAAGTTACACCGTAAGATAATTACGAGGACGCAATATACGTCTGTAAGAACGCCATACAGCGCGCCCAAAGGTCTGCATTATTTATAGACCGATAATAAATACAAAAAAAATATTTTTTTTATCTGTTAGCTTCTAGAAAACTTTTTGTATTCACAAGTATTACTATTAAACCTATTACAAGTTTAATATTCATTCCAATACAGAGGTGCCCATCCTCCCAAGATCGATGGCGCATCAACTATCCCTCCCCGCCTCCCAAGTTATTTTATTGCTCATCTTTTCTTAAAACATCTTTTCGTAGCATGCGATAATCTTTTATTTATATAAAGCGATAACATAAATCTTTTCTTAAAAACACACGAAGGTAGAATTAGATATATCATATACAATTACACTTGCTGCTGTCTGTTCCATGTTTTTCCCTTGTCCCTTAATATAGATTCAATCCAAAAATTCATAACCGCCGAAATGTGCCTCCTCAAAAACTCAAAATACAACCGAAATATGCCCTCCGCAAACATTTTGATGGCGCAACTTACAATTGTCTCATGACTAGTTGTAAATGTTCTTCCTACTATATGGATTCTGTTATATATAGAAATGAAACCTAAATTTTTTCTTGAAATCCAAAATGGCAGAAATACAAAGCTTCTCTACCTTCGGTTTTTTAGGAAGCAAAATACATTTACTTATTTCTTTTTTATTTTGTTTTATTATAACATTCTATCACCATAAGTTTATGAAGTGCGCTTGCCTTTAAGGAAAATAAAATCGATGAAACATGTTTCAATTTTCGAGAAAAGATGACGATATACCGAAGAAAGGAAATTGATACGGGATACCAGCTAGCTAATCGCTTTCTTGGAACCGATTGATGATACGTAAATAGAATGACCAGCTATTAAGTGGTCGATAGCTTCCAGGGAGGTTTAAAATAAGATTCTTCATTCACTAAACATATCTTATAGTAGCAGTAATATTTCACATTTTAAGCGTTCAACCTATAATTATGTATTTGCGAAGGATAATGGTGAGTTATATCAATCATTTATGGAAGAATGAAGATAACTGGCCATTTCAGGAAGTTAATCTTCTTATTTCAGTATTTTTTAAATAATTATTATAGTTCACGATTTCCAACTCAGTCAATTCATAAAACTTGAATAAATTTTCACATTATATTTTTACATGAAGTTATATCTAAGATTTATCCCTTAATTAACTGATCGAATTTAGAACAATTCGTTATCTTCATGACTATTTACCTTCTCATGCCAGATTGAAACGACAAGAAACCGCTCGACGTTTCCGATTATTTCAGCACTTACTAGACAAACGCTCTAAACTTCCAATTAATTACAAAAGACTGATATACATGACGATAATAAGGCATATTTGGACTTGCGGAGTTGAGCTAAAAATCTAAACCATCGAATTCCTCTCGTATCCAATCCTTACAATCCAAAATCCTTCGTAAAATCATAATGCCCTTATTGTTTCTTATGTTTCAGATCTGGCCCAACCCAGATATTTATCCTTCCATAATAAACTTCAGAATTATTCCAACCCTCTCGTTCCTAACCTTGCATCCCCTTCAATTCCTGATAACCCTTCGAGACCTCTGAAAAGAAGATGGCCCCGTGATCTCCTAATGTAGTCATATCATTAGAGTGCTACTATTGGATAGTTTCTCAACGAGTATTTTCACGTCATTATATCCATTTGTTCAAATTTACTAAATGCATTTCTTTTATACAGATGTAAATATCATTAAGAAATAAAAGAATAAAAATATTTTTAAAAATCTGAACCTTAATTATACAACCTCTATTAACCCCAAATATATTTTCCACCTGGATTTTGGCCTTTCATATGGTCTCTTACTAATTAGTGGCATTCAGTGCTGTGTAGAGGTTTCCTGGTGGATTGCTTTGATCTATATACATGACCACCTTGCCTTCATGCTATGAGATATTGACGGACTAGTTTCTTTTGGCAGTTCTTGCTCCTTCTTCATAGGTTAAGGTTATGATACTAGATAGCTCCGATTATCGTACGGAGAGGTTTTCTTCCAGGTTTCTCAATCATAAGTTATAGAGTGCTTGCTAATGCCCAGCCATCGTACACCAGAACCCGCTTTATCAAGACAAATAGTTTGAGATTTGTAGAGATTTAAATATTCATGAAAAAGGGGAGAAGTCAAAATATACGTAATATCATTAATTATTTACTTGATGTTAATTTCTCAAAGGTGTTTTTTTGTTGGTTCACCGTATCTTCGTCAATTCTTCATCGCCATGAAATAATTGTTGACCAGCCAATGCCGGATTCGAAGGCTATACTGGAGAATGTTATAGTTTAAGCTTGGCCACCAAGAACTCTTACTTTATCCTATCTTATTTTATTCTTCCTTTATCCTACATAATTTTTTTTTTTTAAGTCTCTGGGTTTTTTCTTGGTTCAGGGGAGAAAGCTACCAGAGTTAAAATTTCCAGAGTTAAAAGTTCTCCCGGCACCGGGATTTGAAATCATAATCTTCGGTTTTTCAAGGTTGCCAGACAAGCCGTATTTTACAAACGCGTTAGCCTGTCCGGCCTCCCCGCCCCCTATTTTATCCTATCTGTGTTTTTTATTGGTACTTCCTGAGGAAAATATTAGTTCTGATATTCAATTTTGGAGAGACATTGTTAAATAATACCCTGTAACCTCTTGTGATGAAGTAAACTGCTAATAAATCTATTTTTACTCCTAATTTTTCCAAAACTCTAATCCATAGAACCAATACCTAAAATCTCCTTGTTTCGAAGCGAAAATTTAATACTGGAACGCACAAGGTTCAAGGCGGAATCGGCTTAGTTTCCTTGAATGGCGCGTGTTTTTTAATTGACCTCGAAGTATATAATTACAGCTGATAGCCAGGTAAGATAAGGTGCTGTGTACATGGTCTGCACAGGGCAACATTTGTTGCGTGAGTGTCATTCTCATAAAAATAAAGTAAAAACTTCTTTTTTATTTAAAGAATTAATTAATATACCTGACTACGATAAATTTTTAAAAATTATTACTTTATTTTTCAGTTCATCTCAAAATTTTATTTCATTTAGGTACAGATAAAGATATAGATTGACATAAAGGAGACCATTGGAGGAGCAAGGACCTAACCATTTAAGCATTTGCTTTTCCACGGTGCCCAACATTAAAACGAAAAATTATGCAGATAGGTCGAGAAATCGAAGACGCACAAATATACTATATGGGCAAGACCCTAGAGTTGGTGTAGGAGTATATATATATATATTCCTACACCAACTCTAGGGTCTTGCCCATATAGTATATTTGTGCGTCTTCGATTTCTCGACCTATCTGCATAATTTTTCTTTTTAATGTTGGGCATAATTTTTCTTTTTAATATATATATGGACAGTATTGAAAGAAATGAAAGTATATACGAAAATATTTCAAAAACGTCTGCCAAGTGAGGCCAGTATAGCTTCCTCACCTTTCTTCTACCTTTGAGCCAAATCTAAAGCTTTCTATTTTCTTAGGTATACTAATTTCTGAAATATTAGTATACCTAAGAAAATACATTTCCACGTGTGCAACCGGAAGTGCAGTACGGAATTCAATAAAATGGGTACAGTATCATTTTTTTTAATAACTTCGACCATTCTTTCAACTTTGAGCTACATCGATCTAGCCGTTTCTGAAATATTGGCATATCTAAGAAAACACATTTTCTGTCTATCTGCGCGTGCGCAACGCATTATACTCAATTTAAATCTTAATCACAGCACTTATTTGTTTAAGATCTTTTCACAGTTTTCAAGTAAAAGATAATTATTGGTTTGCTAATCGTGACAAAACATTGATTTCCATAACTGTCTATGTAATCGGCTCAAATTACCTATTCCGTTGTAAAGATATGACGCTCCTTAAGAGAACGATAAATTCATGTATGCTTTTTCCCATTGACTCATTAAGGTACAGACCACAATAGCTAGGCACTCGGTTGCGGTTGAACTAGTCTCCATAAATACTCGTTAAATGATTTTCCCTATGATGTTTTATGATCTCCGACTCCTGCCGCTTTCGGGTTTTACAATTGGGATTTCCAAGTTTTATCAAATGTATTTATGTTATTTACATCCCCATGACTAGTCCTTGATTTTTCTTAATTGACTACAATGTAATCTTAAAATCCATTGAAAAAAATGATTGGTTGAGTGTTATAATTTAGTTTTTTAGTTTTAGGTCCTAAATGTTTTTTTTTCTGTTGGAATCATAGGCATTATAAATCTTTTGTTGCCTTCATCATCTCTATATATCATGGGCTATTTCTTCCCAGTTATCTGCATGAAACTCTATCAATCTATCAATCTGCTGCTTTTTGGCCTTGCCCGTGGTTCTTTGTCGACTATTCAGGCATTCATTGATGGTTAGAAGCTTTCAGATATATTGTCCTAAACTACATCTTACGTCCATCTTAAACTCCTTGCATTCTTATTATGATGCATTGACTGACCAGTTTCTGTAAATAGACGGTCATTGAACTTAAACAAATCTGTGGCGTAATCTGAAAAATGAGAATATTTTCAAAAACTATGCATCCAAAACATATAAATAGATCCTCATATCGAAGAAATCCGATTAAATTAAATAAATCGGTACGCATTGGTGTAATCTTAAGACGGAGATTATTTTTGAAAACTATGCATTCGGAAACATATAAATATACCCTTACATCGAAGAAATCTCAAGAACTTAAATAAATCGGTATGCAGTGGCATAATCTGGAAAAGGAGATTATTTTCAAAAACTATGCCTCCGAAACAAATAAATAGATCCTTATATCGAAGAAATCCGATTAAATTAGATAAATTGGTACGCAGTGGCGTAATCTGAAAAAGGCGATTATTTATAAAAAGTTTTTAAATCGAAATATTTCTCTGTCTTGTAGTCTAATTTACCTATTGTACATATTGTAGTCACTCAAGGGCGTGTAGAGTACATGTGGAGGAGAGAAGCATTTGACTTCGAAATATCGTTGAAGATACTTGGAAGATAAGCATAATAAACGTCCACACTCCTACCACATCCGCTTCATGGTACCTTTTTCGGTTTTTCACATATATCGAGAAAGCGGCACATCATAAAGAAATACTTGTTCAATTCAAAATGAGAATTACCTTTCAGAATCATGTTATTCATATTTTTATTATATTCGTTATAGTTCTCAAGTTATTTAATATAATAAATCGACAATTTCCGGATAATTGACTTTAGTCTCACGTTTTCGCAAACTCGTCTTTTTAATGCTGTAAATAATTTTATGATCTTCAAAAGCTGCTAATCAAATGCTCCCTTCCTCTCCATGCACTCCATAACCCATTGAATGCAATTTATAGAGAAGGATAAGAATTTTGTTACTATTATCAAACATACCTACCTTAAAATGCCCTTTCAACCAAGCAAGACAATTTTAATAAAAAAATAAATAATCTACAGGCCGGCTTTGGAATCACCAGCTCACCACATTTTGGCATCCTTGCTTTGGGTTGGGCAGCTCTGCCTTAGCGTGTTTGTTGAGAAATTATATCGTTTTCAATTTGTTTTTTTTTATTTGAAAATTGCTTTAGGCGTGTTTTGCACTCTTTTTGTGAAGAGTGAATTAGATTGAGCCGTCAGATCTCCGATGTGTAACACTAGGGTAAATTAAATAATTAGACTAATTGAAGTGTTTTTGCATATGGATTAAATTTATCTCAGAAACTAAAAATCGGACATGCCTACTGTAAGCGAGGGAAATGTTCAGCATTTCATTCTCATTATAATGAGCTATTATTCAAAATTGTATCTTAACGGGACACCTTATTAGAGAGGCAAAAAAATAGTGTCGAAGGTTAAATGATGACTAGTTTCATTGAAGATATGGATTAAAATATCTCAGGAACTTAAAATTGGAGCTGCATACTGAAAGCAAGGGAAATGTTCAGCATTTCATTCCCTTTATAATGACCTATCATTTATAATTTATATTTCATATTATTAATCTAGGCTCTAATTAACAGCTCATAATGCTTTTTCGGTGATTTTTCACGTTCTTCTGTCACTTCGTAGCCTCTTTCGGATTAATAAAAAAATTATGAAACGCTTATAAAATTTATATATATATTTTTTTTTGGGGGAGGTTTAATATCTTTACCAGCTGCAGAAGAAACAAAATAACACCAATAATGTGGTTTAATATAACGGTAACTAAATTAACGATTAGAGCCATCTGTTGACGAATTCTAGTTTCATACTTACATCCCAGGTATATTCAGTAGTGTTGAAAATAATATCAGCTAAAGGAAAAGGTTTGACATATTTATGAGAGGAAAAATTACAGAAAATTCCGTTTAATCCGGGCTTTCGGAAACTTGGACGTGAGTTACTCCGGATTAACGAGATTCTGCTGTGATTAAGAAGCTGAGGAGCTCTACACCTATAAGTTGAATGAATCATATGTCATTAAAAAGAAAAAGAACTAATTACGCAGAGATATATCAGGCAGAGATATATCAGGCAGGTATTAATAACGAAAATACTACTCCTCGAAGTACCCTATCATTATCCTGACCCCCATAACAGCTGGTGATTCCCGGGTCTCCCCCAGAGGAAGAGGCAGGAGATGTGGAGATGTGGTGGGGCAAGTGATGTCAGCTCTAGACTAGTCAGTGATGACCATCAATGCCGGTAACTTCTCCGTCTCCTGGGCCAAGTCTAAGGTATGTTTGCGTGGGTTTGTATTGTATTGTCTAGCCAGCACATTTCACATTGCCAACTATTTGTCCCGAAGAAATCCTATATCATCGAAACCGTTTTTAAAATCTCTAAACGTGTCTTGTTTGTAAGTATACAACAGCGGTGGATCAACGCAAGTGAGGAACCAATGGGGTAAAATAAATGAGACATTTATAAAAAAAAAAAAGCATCAACATACAGGTTATAAATATTACCTAAATATAAATTTTTTAGATTCATTCGCTTATTTTTCAGGGTTTTTTTAAAATGGTTTTCGATTATTTCCAAACTATTTAAGTTGAGATGTTTCAAAGCTTATTGCCTCACAGATATCGAAAAAGGCATAAAAACAGCAACAATTCTTTAAATTTAGATTAGATATAAAAAAAGGGAATGTTTTATCGGTTGTCAGACCTTCTGAATAAATATAGTCTAAAAGCATTTTGGTAATAAAACCCATCATTATTTTTTTAAATATTTTTACCAATAAATAAATTTTTTTATATGTAATAAGTTGAAAAATGAAAACGTGTATTGTATAAAGTTATTTACCGAATCGATTATAGATATCTATTACTTATATATATATATACGATTATAGATATCTATCAGCAGGACATAGATAGATTCGAAAAAGCCTATAAGAGAAGCAGAGATAAACAGCCCATAAATAAATGAAAATAAAACAAAATACAAGCTTAAATTTAATAAAAAATAGTGAGCGGAAAACAATATCTTAATATCAATATTTAGTCTAAAAAATTATTTGAATTTCTCTTGAATCTGTTCCTTCGCAATTTCTTTCAGTCTATTTGTTTCTATACTTTTCCTCTAGTTTTCTATTACGGAAAGGAATAAAATAAATTAAGTTGAAAGATGAAAATTTATTAATTTATAGATAGCAATTTTATCTATCCCTTTTTTCTCACAGCTTTCTTGACTGAATTTTCCAGACCAAGCATGTTGCTTCATAACTTTTTTCTTGATTTTTCTAAGGGATTTGCTTATTATATATTATTATGCTTATTATTATATACAGAAAATTAAGATTGACATAAGACCATTTAGGTGTATAGTTATACTTACAATCTGGAAATTTCATCAAAATCGGATTAACGGTAATATGTGTGACTTGGATTTGAGTCCAGACCTAATTTGTTCCTTAATATAGAAAAACTAAAACCGCATGAAGAAATTTTCTATTCTAAAGATAAATTACTTTCCAATTCCTGCAAGAATATTTGCCTTCCCCCTCCCTGCCTTGAGTAGTGAGGAACCTAAAAAACCTTGCTCTATTTCTTTAGCAATCATATTTTAATTCGTCAAAGCTCATTATGATAAAAAAAAAACTAAATCGTGTGCTTTAGACCACACGATAGAAGTGAAAACATCAACAAGGGGAGATTAATAATATGAAATATAAATTATAAATAATACCTCTATTATATTGAGGATAAAATGTTGAACACTTCCCTCGCTTTTAGTATGCAGGTCCTATTTTTTAGTTTCTGAGATATTTTCAATAAAACTCGTTATCCAGTAACTCATGTCCAAATTTCCGAAAGCCCGGATTAAACGGAATTTTCTGTAATTTTTCCTCTCATAAATATGTCAAATCTTTTCCTTTAGCTGATATTATTTTCAACACTGCTGAATATACCTGGTATGTAAGTATGAAACTAGAATTCGTCAACAGATGGCTCTAATCGTTAATTTAGTTACCGTTATATTAAACCACATTATTGGTGTTATTTTGTTTCTTCTGCAGCTGGTAAAGATATTAAACCCCCCAAAATATATATATATATATATATATATATATAAATTTTATAAGCGTTTCATAATTTTTTTATTAATCCGAAAGAGGCTACGAAGTGACAGAAAAACGTGAAAAATCACCGAAAAAGCATTATGAGCTGTTAATTAGAGCCTAGATTAATAATATGAAATAGAAATTATAAATGATAGGTCATTATAAAGGGAATGAAATGCTGAACATTTACCTTGCTTTCAGTATGCAGGTCCAATTTTAAGTTCCTGAGATATTTTAATCCATATCTTCAATGAAACTAGTCATCATTTAACCTTCAACACTATTTTTTTGCCTCTCTAGTAAGGTGTCCCGTTAAGATACAATTTTGAATAATAGCTCATTATAATGAGAATGAAATGCTGAACACTTCTCTCACTTTCAGTTTGCAGATCCGATTTTTAGTTTCTGAGATATTTTCAATAAAACTCGTTATCATTTAGTCTTAGATACTATTTTGTTTCTTTTTCGCCTCTCTAGCACGGTGTCCCGTTAAGATACAATTTTGAATAATAGCTCATTATAAAGAGGATGAAACGTTGAACATTTCGCTTACTGACAGTATGTAGGTCCGAGTTTTACTTTTTGAGATGTTTTAGCCCATATCTTCAATAAAACTCGTTATAATTTGGTTCTCGACACTATTTTTTCGCTTTTCGCCTATCTACCACGGCGTCGCTTTAAGATACAATTTTGAATAATAACTCATTGCAAAGAGGATAAAATGATGAATATTTCACTCACTAACAATATACCGGTCCGATTTTTAGTTTTTGGGATATTTTAATCCGTATGGTTAAACACTTCAAATGGTCGACTCCAACCGACTTTACCCGAGCATTATACTTCGGAGATCTGATGGCTTAATCTGATTCACTCTCCACAAAAAAAGTGCAAAACGCGCCTCTAGAAGTTTTCACTTAAAGAAAACTCCTTGTCTTGAAAAAAATATAAAAGAAGATAATATGTAATACCGTAATAGTTAAGAAAAACTTAAGGTGCTCTCCTGAAATATTGGGGGTTTCCCGAACACTAAGCAGATAGGAAAATAATATGTATTTCTTTCTCAACATAGTCCGCTGTTTGGATTTATTATGCCTAAAAAAAATATACAAAAGTCTCATTAAGATACAATTTTGAATAATAACTCATTGCAATGCGGAAATGATATCCCTTACTAACAATATAGAGGTCCGATTTTAAGTTTTTGGGATATTTTAATCCATATGCAAATATACTTCAATTAGTCGACTCCAGCCGACTTTACCCGAGCGTTACACATCGGAGACACGTCTCAATCTGGTTCACTCTCTACAAAAAAAGTGTGCCTAAAGAAGTTTTCACTTTAAAAAAATCCTTGTCTTGAAAAAAATATAAAAGAAGATGATATGTAATACCGTAATAGTTAAGAAAAACTTAAGATCCTCTCCTGAAAGATAAGAAATATCGGATTTTTCCCGAATGCTAAGTAGATAGGAAAAGAGTATGTAAAGATATGATTTCTTACTTAACATAGTCCGCTATTTGATTTTATTGTACCTAAAAAAAATGATACAAAAGTGCAATAATATTCTAATCAATTTAATTTTGTATTACATTATAAAATATAACTAGTAATTTTACAATAGAACCTTTACTAACTTACTTCGATGGCTTCTAAAACCCGGAGTGAGTCTTGGTCTCCTCTAAGAGCTTCCGCCATCCAGCTCGATCAATCGCCTCTGCCTTCTAGTTCTGTGAATTGTCCTGGAGTCTGCAGCTACAACGTCGATCCATCCGTACTTGGGTCTTCCTTCCTCCTTGGTCCATCCAGAAGTTTTTTAGCTTTCCTCTCCTCAGCACAGCGTGCAACATGCCTGCTCACCTTGATGAACTGTCGTCGATGTCTTCGTACAAGCTCTATAGTTCGTGATTCTTCCTTCTTCTTTGTGCTTCCCCCTCTCTAACCGTATATTCTTATAATATTTTACAGAACATTTAACCTTAAGTAATCGAAAACGACATCAAATCCAATGCTGTTTGCTCATTTTGATTTAAAATATATATATATTAATTATTTTGACTACCGAAGTTGGCAAGCTTTATATTGATGCGAGAAGTGGACAAAAATAGATATCGCAATAATATAAAATTTCTATTGCTGTTTTTTGCTTTCAATAACAAGATACAAGCTACCTTTATATACTCAAATCCATGTGACGGACATAACCCTAACTATTGTTAATCAGATCGACGAAATTTTCAACGATTGAGTAGGATAGTTTCTTCGCTTGCACAAAAATTAAACGGGCCGAAGGAGCGAAAATATTTTTTTTTTAAATAAACAAAAGTTGAGATTTCTATTTCGCACCTCAAAAAAACCTTAAATACGAATTTTCATAGCAATCTAAATATAAAAAGGTTATGCACGATGCACCAAGATTTCAATTTTTACCAAAATTTTAATTTTTTTCTAAAATCACAAAACTCGTTTTAACTTCAACGTGACAACTATTCACAAGAAAATTAGCAGTGATTTAGGGTCATATAAACTATACGATATGCCAGAAACAAGACGATGTGCAAGAAAAAAAATCATGACACTATTGTATAAATATCTCTCCATGTCCATGGGTGGCACAAGATCTCATGGTAACACCATCTCATGATAAGAGGAGAATGGCCGGGTTGGTCCGAAGGTGAGGAGCCATCTGGTAAGGTCCCAAGCTCAATTGAAAAGGGTTTCTTTGGGAGTTCCTTATTGCGAGCCTTACAAACTCTCTAAGCTTCGAATTAATTAAAAAACACCCATATTCATCATTACAGAGTTGAGCTCCACCGAATCATACAATTCCTATCGTATCCAATCTTTACAATCCGAAACCTGTCGTAAAATCCTTAATACTTCTTACTTTTATACTAATAAAATCATCCAATGTTCCTTATGTTTCCGATTTGGCCTAATCAAGATAACTATTCTTCCATAATAAACTCCAGAACCATCCCAATCCTATCGTTTCTAACCTTGCTTCCTATTCGACTCCTGATAACCTTCCTGGGCGTCTGAAAACAAAATGGCCCACATCACATAGTGTTTTCATGTCATCTTGTTCATTTATACACATCTTAACTCTGGTACAAGGCCCTTCCACACCTTTTGATTAAATAAAAAAAATAAAAAATATTCATTTCCGTACCTTCTCTTGTTAGAAAGATAGTAAATCAAAATAAATATACAAATACATTTTTAAATATTGAAACTAACATCGTCGGTTATCCCTTTTACAGCTTTGATATCCCTGAGCACCCTAGCACTCATGGAAGAATTGCTTCGCTAACGACACTGCAATTCTTCTTCACACAAAAATCCTACTATCGTATCAATTGCCCTTCAAAACCACCTCTATGATCTTGAAAAATGGTTCGAAAAATAAAAAATTAAAGTAAATCCACCCACATTAGTTTCTCTCTTAGGGAAGACCCATGTCCACTCATAACGATTGACAATAATCCAGTGCCTTCAAAGAATTGTGTACGGTATCTCGGACTCTACTTAAACAAAAGACCTGTTTGAAACATATATACGAAATTAAAAACACAAGAACTGACTAGATGATATAGTCACTTTCACATCTACTGGACTATCTATTCTCGCTTAACTCACGAAACAAGCGACTGATCTACAACACTATACTGAGATAAACTTGGACATATGAAACAGAACTTTAGAGGTCGTACACATAAGCAAATTACAAACAACACAATCAAAAATTCTACGAAAAATTGTTAACGCTTCTTGTTATGTTTCAAATAACACTACACACAACGGCTTAAACAGTAAAATCCTACATCCACGACAAGTACACTACGTTTCATTCTTCAACTCAAAATCCCACCAATCCTTTGATTCTTTCTATTTTCTGCTTCATGCTACCTGAACGACGCAGATTAAAAAGAAAATGACCAAGAGACCTGCCACTTCAATAATAATAAATCAAGAAAATTCACAGCAAAAAATATAAATACATCAAATTTGCTAGATGCGCTGCCGCGCAGGTGCAAATTACGTGTGATATTAAAATAAAACTTCTTCGCAAAACTATATTTTGCTCTACCCATAGATAGGAAATGAATCATTGTTATTACGGTGGACTGTCGGTTAGTGAATGAGTCTGCATAATTAAGGCGCCTTCCTGCAAAAAAAAAAGTGAACAAAACAACTCGAGGTTTTATTATTGTTATCATGGACTTGTATTATTTTCCTCTCCGATTGACCAATTAACTGTCAACGTGGCCTAGGGTAATTTTGATTGCATATTTCGTTACGTCAATCTAACGTGTGGTTTCCGAGAGTTAGTGGTTTACTCTGACGTAAGGAAGTACGCAGGGGAGGGCAGCGGGGATGCTGCTCACCCTCCCTCCCCCCCCCCAAGTTATTTAACAGAAAATAAAACCAAAGGTTTCCCGAAAATTTGAGAAAAATGATTTTTGAAAATTGTTCCCCTATGTATATATTGTATTTCATATATATATATTAATAATAACACACTGCCTCGCGCGGGCTCATTACCGCGTATGGGGAGCGTCCCACGGGTGGCGGATGTGGGGATGGTCGGTGGAAATTCCTTGGAAGTTCCTCTCGGCTAAGTCCGATGGACTCGCTGACCAACAATGAGAGGGGCCCTCCAGACTTGCTGGAGGGAGGGGACCTCCAGACTTGCTGGAGGTAGGGGCCCACCAGACTTGCTGGAGGGTGTGACGTAGGATTGAACGCCCTACTCACATATCTTTAGTTCACCAAACACCACAATAATAATACACTACTTAGTATAATATTACATTTATCTATCTTATATGTTTGCCTATTTTCCGTCCCCCAAGTATAAAAGCTGCGTACGCCCTTTCTCTGATGTTTGGTTTACAAATATATTCAGTTATGCTCTTTTGAGATCCATAAAATTTTATGTAAGTTCAATAAAACTTCTGTAGGTATAAAACTATTAATCCAACAAGTCCATGTTAATATAGCTATTACGAAATTTAAGACCGTCAATATAGAATTTTAAGATTTAACGTGAACATTATAAATTTCACATAAAATATTTGCATTACGAAATCAATTTCAAAAAGTAACTAGTAACAACTTAAGAAGCGTAGTAATATACTGGCAAATAGAATTTGCTTTGAAATGTCTTAGGACCAAGAAGAGAAAAAAAAAGAAGATATAGGGTGTTTCAGGGTTAAGTAGCCAAACTGAAAATATGAATTAAGAACCTCAAAACAAGAAAAAAAAATCCTATGGAGGTATGTCCGCAAACGCTTTGTTTAGGAGGTACTCACACATGAAGACTTTCATTGTTATGAATTATTTAGATAGATAGATAGAAAGTAAACTTTATTCTGGGACAAGGTCCCTTATGAATAACAGATATGAACAAAAAAAATAAAAACTACATCTGACCAAAAATTGCATTAGTCAATATTAAAGAATATATAGTATCTTCAGTAAAATTAAATTAAAACAAGTAAAAATAACACCATTTTGAAAAAAAAAAAAACATTATTTAAATGAAAAGAGAAATAAATAAAATAAACATGGGTTGATTTTTAAAATTAAATCTCTATCAATTTTAACAACCATTCACCTCATTCAAAATCTGTTTCGCAATATTTGTTTCATTGTATAACGTCATTTTGGGATGTGAGAAGGAATTGGTAAAGATGATATTTAAATGAGGACAAGGATAGAGGCATGGTGGATTTCAGAAGGCAAGGAATTCCAGAAGGCAGTGGATCGGGCAATAAAGGAATATTCAAACATCTTAGTTCTATGGGAAGGGATATAAAGGTCGGAAAAACGGGATCTCGTTTTCTGGGAGTGGACCACGGGTTTTAACCGTAGGAGACCGTAGATGTAGGAAGGGTGTCGGGTGTTGATCGTTTGGAATAGGAAAGATCCAAGGAAATATTGTCTGCGGAAAGAAGGGAAGAGCCACTTTAACTCGTCGTAAAGGTGGGACACATGAGACCGCCTCGATGTACCGAAGACAAATCTTAAGCACGTAAGATTTACGTTAAATTATTATATAACGTATTTACGTTATATTAAGTAAATAAAACTTATTTATTTGTTCCAACTACTTTATTAATTAAACGTAAACATTAAATTCACATTAAATGTTGTACAAAGTGATTTCCATGAGCATTAAGACAGGCTTGCCATCTTTTTTCTGGATATGTATTATTGTTTCAAAAGATTCAATTATCCTTCTTCGTAAGGAATTAAGGTCATTGACCAGACTTGCATAGACGTTTTGTTTAATGTCAAAACAAACAAAAAAATCCAGTGGTGTCAGGTCTGCAGAGCGTGCAGGCCAAGCCACTGGTCCTGCACGACCAATCCATTGATTGGGATAACTAATATTTAGCCATTGTTGTGGATCTCTTCAGTAATGTGAAGGAAAATCGTCCAATTGAAGCCAACTGTCCCTTCGCAGTTGTAGTGGAATATGTCCATATCAGCATATTCACCATTAGTAGAAATAGAAGGCATAATGATGAGTACTCTGCTAAAGCCTTTTACAAACTGATAAATGTTATTGAGAGTTCCCAATGCTAATTCCAAATAGTATTAATACTTATGTTGCCAATAGTTTTTATACAATTAGGGATAAAAGGCCATATCAGTATTCTATATAATCCATCTCCTAAACAAAGCGTTTGCGGACATACCTTCACTTTGAACAACATTTAATATGAATGTTAATGTTTACATTTAATCACGGGCGGATCTACGGGGGGGCTTTTGGGCTGAATCCCCCCCCCTCAAAACGGAAAAATATAACCATGTTTTTTGGGAAAAAAAATTTAAGAAATACCTCTTAAAGTATTATTGTTCGTGTAATTACATTTAAAAGTACTTAAGGAATAACTTAAACACCATTTCATATAGGTAGTTAGTTGGCCATTTTACCCTGAAACACTCTGTACATTCAGTTTGGTTCAGGTACTAATTCGTTGATCATGCCACCCGTTAACTTTTGTATTTCGCTGATACTGCCTCCGTAACGGACAACTCCTCTACATTAAGCATTTTGATCTAAAATAATTTCAAATTAAAACGATATCCTGAAATTTAATAGTTTTCATTGTTATCGGCAGCAATACACACTACGGCGGAGTTTTGATATTATTTAATCAATACACATCAGTTTATCTGACTGTTATACTTAAAGCTTATTATACGTCAACCATTATCAAAGGTAAATGTACCAGTGCACTAATAATAGACAGTTTTCAACTCATTAACTGATAATAAGCTTTCTCAAATAGATAGCTCAAAATAGATAGCTTGTATGAAGTAGATTTGCAGTTAAAACACTTAACTAAGCCTGAACCTCAAGTGATATGCCACAATAGCTGATTGATGGTTGATTTTTCAATGGAATGAGGACGTATATTAGTTTCAGGTTTCCTTGTTACTTTTCTTTAGAAAATTATTGAAATTTTAAAAGTTTGAAATTCATTCATCTGTCATTTTCCGTTCATTGGTTTAAGACTGTACATCACTTTACATATTGGTTGGACTTCATAGAAGCTTCTGTGTTCTCCATTAGAGAATCCACGATTTAATTTTTCGAGGGAAGGGGGCTTCAGCCCGATATTTTTCTTTTATATATAACGATAATTACTTTGGGGAAAAAAAAGAAACTAACTACATGTATGAAATGGTGTTTAAGTGATTCTTGAAGTCCTATTAAATGTAATTACACGAACAATAATACTTAAAGAGATAATTTTTTTTTTACATAAAACATGGTTAAATTTTACCATTTGGGAGAAGGGAGCTTCAGCCCGAAAACCCCTTCCTCGTAGATCTGGTATTCTCTATATTCTCCCAGTCTGCAGACATGACCATACCACTTAAGCTGTATTTTCCCGAGTATTTATCGCAGCGGCTCGACGTCTAATTCTGTCGTTTCGTATGCAATCTCGTTTCGTTTTTCTACTCTTCGGAGAAACCTAATTTTAGCAGTGGTTATTCTATTGTCACCCAGCTTTTACCAGGTTGAAAGCTACACTGCTTTGTATATCCTTAATTTAACATCCCTTCCAATTTCCCTCTTACCCACGATGGAGTTGCAGATTTGAAAGTAAATATTATTAGTTTGCCTATAGTAATTTTTGTTTTCAATTATATAAAATATCTATTGAATTTGTATAGAAAAAAAAAATCAATAAAAAACTAACCACCATCAGAACTAAAGCTTCATATTAATGTTGATTGTTTCTCTTAATGTATCTATTGCCGGTACATCTATCTTGTATATTAATGCCCTCTTTCTACAAAGTGATGATTCATTGTAATATATTGAATATAAAATATCAGCCATATCATATAATAGAAAGAAGATGATGAAATGTCATTTTAAAAAATGATGTTGTATTTCTTATTATATATTTATTGCTTATTATTAGTACGATCGTTTCAGTTCTATATATCATATATTTAATATGAAATCCCAACAGACAATGTTATATAATTTTGTAGATAGTGAATTTACAATTATTGAAACAGACAAAGTGTTTTTTCAAAGTTTGGATTTAGGTATTTACCTGATAGTTAGGTTTTTTTCACATTATTTAATGTTAGTTGAATTTAGCTATATTTGAATCCCTTTATAAAGTGCTTTTGTTACTACAAAATCCTAAAAAATTATTTGTTATAGTTTCGTTTAAATTATTTATGTTTTTTTCATTTAATTTCGACGGGCTTTATTAAAAAAAAAAAAAATTAAATATAATCTAGAAGCGTCGTACTGCCAACAGTTTCACTACTTCTGGAGCGTTCGGTTAGGGGCAGTATGGTACGTCGTCATACCTAGACTGCCGAGCAGTGCTAAAACGAAATATGCTCCTTTCTATTGCACCAGGCAGTACTCGATGACAGAAGTCGCTGCGGTGGGCAGTACCAGCGAAATAGTACCTTGACGTAGCTGAGAAGAACCTAGGTTTGAGACAATTATTGATAAAACACTGTTTTTACGTTGTCAGAACTTTTTATAGAAAAAAAATTTTTAGTTGTATACACCTCGTGAATTATGATAATTTGAAATACCTTGGTAGTACAATCATTGCCAATAATATGACTACTTACGTGAAGGCCAGGATAGATCCAGGAAATGAGCGTCTTATACGATTCCTAATTAAGTATCTTTGTTTTGTCGGTTTCTTGGAAGACGAGAATTGCTATTATTAATATTTATAATTACATTGAGATACTATAGTTACACCACATACGTTAGTGCTTATAAAAAACTTTTTCTGAACGAGTTCAACATAGAAAACATTAACGAGTAAAGAACAATACAGTATTCCGAGAGTTCTACTCTGAAAGGAGATGAGAGGATGTTGAAAAAATAGGACTAGACGGTCAATGAATTTTTTTCATGGAAAAATATTTCCTAAACAATTAAAAAGGAAAAAAAAACAATATTCCAGGTGGTCCCAGTCAACATTTTTGAGGGGGGCAGTTTTGACAGGGTTTTGAATTTTAGAGAAAACCATATTTTTGTGGGTTTCAATCTGGAAGAGCTGGAAAAAACCAGGCACAGCAAATGTTATTGTACAATTTTTATAGTTCTACTTTGGCTTGGATAAGTTTTTAAGATGAAAAGAATTAAACAATTTTTAAGGGAGAGGAATGGGCACCCCTAGTTTTAGTGAGTTATATATTCTTTTAAACAATTTTAACTGTATTTTAAGTATCTGTGTATCATACATGTTTAAACTCTGTGCATTAACTCGATATAACCGAAAATGGTCTTAAAAATGAATAAATCATAAAATGAAAAGAAATACAGTACATTTCTCTTAAATACTCTATAGTTAATTTTGGTTTATTATTTTCAAGAATCAACCACTGTGATCGACCAAAAAATTCAAAAACTTAACCCCCTCTCAAAATTTGAGGTTTCACGTTTCAGGATGCGTAGAATTCGAAAAACGAATAAAAATTTTTTTGTCCGTCCGCCGTCCGCGCGTTTTCTCCGAAACTAGTGGACCGATTTTTTTCGAATTTTGATATAAAATCAGAGGTCACATACTTCAACGAAAAGAAGCTGGAAAAAAAGTTACGAGGGATGGTATAATTTAATTCCGAATTACTAGAAAAGTTTATACTTTTTTGTTGATATTGTAATAAGATGTTTCAAAGGTATTTAAATTTACTAAAAAATGAAGGAAGTTTCATCGAAATCAATATATATCAATACTATTAGGTAATGTTACTTTAGAGGTATAATTGTTTGGAAATAATAAACCATTGTGAAATAATTTGCAGCGTTTTTTATTTAGAATCAGAATGACATTATTGAAATACTTTTACTAAATGATTAGGAAATGAAATTGTTGATTAAAAAATTATATTTTAAAAGATGACGTTTTCATGATACTTGCAAAGTCAAATTTACTTGGGAATTTCAATTAATCATGACATATAACTGGTCCACCATTGTAGGTTGTTTCTTCCTACATAAAATGCCATATTTGTTTTTATAAATCAAAAGTTCCATTACTTTTAATTGCTTTGGAAAATATGAGTCAGCCGGAAAACCATCATTTTAGTATTTTATGACTTGAACTGAAAGTTTTCTGTTTATGTAAAGTGGACAGTATGTGCTCAAAAATGAAATAAACCTTTTTATACAACAAATATAATTACAAGAACAGTTTTCTTATTGTGTAAAATGAAAATTCATCAATATTCTTAGTAATTTAAGGTTATGGAATGCCTCAATTAAAATGGAAAATTGTGTGAGTGGATGCATCAGATATTTTATATCCTGTACAAAATATATTAATGTATACTGATTGTAGAGAAATGTTTTACGGCCGTAATCTGTGTAAATTATTCTGTAAACATTAAATTATTATTGATCCTTCTCCGTGTAGAAGATATATTTCTGCTTTTTGACCCAGATAGAGAGGAGACCCGAAGGGAAATTCCATTGACTGCCGAGGTAATTATTTGCTCCAGCGTAACAAGGTGATGGGAAATTACAGATGCTATCAGCCTCGTCCTTCGGCTTCCATCCAACGGTGGAGGCCCTGCCTGCCTCCTAGTGCTATTTTATAATATCAGGTCGTTAGCAGAAAGGAGAGAATGTTTTATAACTATTACCTTCGTA
Organism: Nezara viridula; assembly: GCA_928085145.1. Lineage (NCBI taxonomy): Eukaryota > Metazoa > Arthropoda > Insecta > Hemiptera > Pentatomidae > Nezara > Nezara viridula. The sequence goes on from OV725082.1 coordinate 118,496,499, forward strand.
GGTAAGTCAGCTGATCGGGAAAACTAAGTTGAAGGTGTAGAGCACAAGCGAAGAACCTTTTTACTTTCACTTAGCTATATAATAATAATAATAATAATAAATGAGTTAAATGATAGTTCGATCGACAAGGAAATATCCATTGAATGGCTGAAAGCTGAAAAGATATTCTCCGAGACAGAAGGATTTTTGCTCGCCATCCAAGACCAAGTTATTGCTACTAGATCATATAGAAGGCATGTTCTTAAAGACGCAACAACAACGGATAAATGTCGATTATGCTCAGCGACGCTGGAATCAATCCAACATGTCACAGGTGGGTGTGGAGTGTTGGCTGGCGCCGAGTATCTCCAGAGGCATAACAATGTGGCTAGAATTTTTCATCAGGCTCTGGCGGTGAAATTCAACTTGTTAGATGGCAAAACTCCATATTATAGGTACCACCCAAATAAACTCCTCCAAAAAGGTAGTCTCAAGCTATACTGGGATGAATCGATTATAACTGACCATACTGTGCGCCACAATAAACCAGACATCCTTCTGATAGACATGAGAGAGAAAAGAGCAGAGCTTATTGATGTCGGGATCCCCAATGATAATAATATAAGCTCCACTGTTGGAGAAAAACTGAGAAAATACCAGGAACTGGCAATCGAACTGAAGGAATTATATCATTTGGGGAACGTCACCACCACTCCAATTATAATATCCTCCAATGGATTGATACCAAAGACAACAGTGGCAGGCACAATGGGATTAAAATTACCTCTTGAAGTGCTGAAAGAGGCTCAACACTCAGTTCTCTTAGATACGGCACGTATTGTTCGAAAGTTTTTAAATATCTAAAAAGTAATAGATATTAATCTGAAGTGGCTGGACTTCTGGTCTCCCACCTCAGAAACTTACCCCGCAAAGCGAGAATAAAGAATGGAAATAATAATAATACTTTATTTATTTTGTGACAAGTCCCTTTAGGATAATACATAAGGACAATAATGGGGGCTTAGGAGCCTCAGAGTTAAATAAAAAGAAATGTTGAGTAATGAAATAGTCATATTAAAAATTATATGTCACTTTCTAACTTAAATAAGTTAATAATAAAAATTGAAAATAAAGTAAAAATAAAGAACAATGTAATAATTTATATACATATTTACAGTAGTATCTATTTACAATTTTATGGGGACTGGATTGATAAGAAATGATTGAACAGGCGGGATTTAAAGGTAGGAAGGGTATTGGATTGACGGATGTGGGAAGGGATCCATAAGGATGAGGATCGGATAATGAACGATCTGTCGAAAGCGGCGGTTCAGTGGGTCCTTGTGTATAAATCAGAAGACCTGGAAGGAGTATTGCGAGAGCGAACAGAGGATTTGAATTGGAGGAGCTCGGAGATGTATGAAGGTCGGTGGGATTGGATGACTTGAGAGAGGAAGGATGCCAGGAAATACTTACGACGGTAGGAAGGATAAAGCCAATTCAACAATTCATAAAAACGGGAAACAGAGGCGTCCCTTGAGATCCCGAAGATGAATCGTACAAAGCAATTTATCTAGCGTTTTAGTTTCGCCTTGAGATCCCCAGAGACGCCCCCATATACCGTACAGCAATAGTCAAATTGGGAAAAAATTAAGGAAGTGACCAGGAGTCTACGGGTTTCAAGGGGAAATAAGTGACGGAAGTGGTTTAGGCGTTTTAAGGTGGAAATGGTCCGGCGGGAGAATATATATACATATATATATATGAATACATATATATGAAATATATAGTAAAGGAAAGTATTGCGATCGTGAAAATTTTCAATCATAGTTTTCAACTGAAATACACGTTTTTAGGTCCCCTGAGTCCAAATAACTAAGTCCCGCAAAATGGTGTTTATGTGTTTGTGTTGACAGTCAGCTCTCAAACAAAAACTCGTACGAAAGTGAAATTGCATGTTTAAGGTTTTTATATACTAGGGATGTTACAGAAACTTTTTCGTCAAAATCGGCTACTTTTACGATTTTCTCGAAAACGGCTCTAACAGTTTTGATTAAATTCATTATATCAGAGTAGAATTAAGCAGTTTTAAATAAAATGTAGTTTTTATTCTGATTGATGTTCTATAACAGGACTTAAATACCTAATTTTCAATATTAGCTTCCACTAAAGTACCTTTGATTTTTTTTTAAATAATTGATCATTTCACATTAATCTGTAATATAAAATATATCTAAATATAAAATATGAAAGAATTTGATAACTAACCAAAGGATAAATAAGAGATCGTAACGGAGAATAGTTGTAATTGGGGAACCAAAGGAATACGAGCTCACCCGAACTCGCCCGAAAGATTACAACAGGCTTCCATACGGAACATGACCTTAAAATACGAACTAAATTTGCCTATATGGATACTTATATGTGGATGGTTGTGTCATTGATTTTTTTTAATAAATAGAAAATACATCCAGATATGGGCTGTATTTTCTCAGTAATAGTTCTATACTCTTATATATGGATGCAAATAAAAATACCCACAATGAAATATAAATAAATATAACGTCTATAAGTTTTACTTTCACTTCTCCTTTGTCTGGAAATATTTATTTCTGCAAAGAAGAGGGTGGTAAGGGAAACTTGTGTGGTGCTCGCAACGCACCAGACTTTTATTATTAGAGACCGCATTAAGGTTAGGCAGTGATAGTGGAGGTCGATATATTTTATAAAATTGGGGGTTTAACAAAAAGAAGAGAATGTTTTATAACTATCATCTCCATAGATACATCAGCTGATCGGAAAAACTAAGTTGAAGGTCGTACGAACGAGTGGTCTCCAAACTTTTTGGCACACAGGCCACATTGAGACCTCGAGTAAGTTCCGCGGGCCGCATTAAAAACGCCACGAAGAAAGGCACATGGCTACTGATGAAAAAAAATATATTTTTTTATAAATTTTACTTCAGCTGTGAAATGAGCTCTCTAAAAGAAAAAAAATCTATTGAAAAGGTAAATGGAGGAGAATAACTGTTTAATCTCATGGACACTACGTATAATATAGATTAATTTTTTTTGATATTTTTAATAAATAAAAAATACATCCAGGTATGGGCTCTATTCCCTCAGTAATAGTTCTATACTCTTAGTTCTATATTCTTACATATCAAGCCTTTTCTACTCCAAATAAACAAGTCTTGAGGGAGTACAAAAAACAGAAGCGTTAAAGTTTATATCAGCTCTAATTTATTAACATGTATTTATAAAGTACAGTTAAACCAAATATTTTTATTCAGTGATGACAGGGTGATAAAAAACAAATAAAAAAAGGAAACATTATTTTTGGATGGAAGTTTTGAAACTAAAAACATTATTCCAAGCTAAGAAGTAAAATCTAACACTCTGAGCTAGACACTGACAGGTCTTGACGTAGCATGTCTCCGTTCTCGTGACGTAGCTCCGTCCCCACCACTTTTCTTTAACGTTAATTAACTTATATATACATTAGAAAAAAACAAGCTTTTCAATTATATTTATTATTATAACCTAGTATTCTTATCATTTTAGATTTATCTATTATTTACAGTTTTTTGTAATGTTTGATATTTGGCATTGCAGGTTCTATGGACAGCCCTGTCGCTAGCCCTGGGCCTGGAGATCAGGGGGGATATCATCAGGGGGACGCCATGTATAAAGAAACACCACCAGCTGTTCTGCCCCACTGCTGGCAATACATACCCTTTGTGAGTATTGCAAATATTGTTAATATTTATTTCTGAGGGGCGGGGTGGCCGAGCGGACTAATGCTTGTGCACAGCACCGAGCGTTGCGCAACAACCTGATAACAACCAATTCAGCAGTTAAGTTCGTGTCCCTGTGCCGGGGGTCTTGTAATTCTAGCATTAATCCTCCGCCCTCACCCCTTCTTTGGATTTCACATTGGATTTCTGTTGATACAAAAATCGAATGTGGCCACTTCACAAAGATACCCTACCAATAATTCATTTCCCTATGGTCAGAAATAAATTAATCAAAATTAGTCTTTGATTGAAAATTTATTTGATATAAATACAAAATTGCATGGAAATATAAAAATATCATATCAAACCAATTAAATAAAATAAAAGATAAAATTGAAACTATGGACTCCAAAAGTAATATATATCAACTGCAATGTCATTGTAAATTTTAAAATTTGTAAATCATTGTAAAAAAATCTATTTAGATGAATCAATGAAAAATTAAAAAAAAAAAATCATCATAAAAATTGAATTAAATAAAACAGAAACCACACAGCTCTAAGTTCATTTATTTAAGTGCTTTAAGTTATCTTAATTCTCCCTACCTACAACCGTAATTTGTTACTTTAATTCATTTATTTAAATACTATCCACCAATCTTATTGTATTGATTTTTGTTACACCCAATTTCTTGGGTGAATAATATGTAAGTTTTATATTGTTTTTAACAGCGTTGTATTTCTGCCATAAATACTGTTATATAAGTTGAACTTTGTTTACATCCCTGGGTATTATTTAGATAATCCTTAACTCTATCAGATTATTTTCATTATATGTCAGGATAATAATCCCAATTAGTTTGTATTTTTCTTTCGCTCATTTAACATCGAGTGGGTGATACACAAAATCAGGTCAGAGATTTTCAACGCTTTAAAACCTTTGGGTATCGACGTATGTTCGTGTACCGCACTATAAATAGATATAGTGAGAACGGCAAATGCAGTGAGACCAGTGGCTGCTCGAATCAGAAGAAATCCCATTCGAAAATAACAAATCATGTCTCGGGAAATGGGAATCTCTGCCAGATCAATGTCCTACATAATAAAATGTGACCTTAGGGTGGGTGCATTTCGAAGAATGACAGGACAAAGGCTAACCACTTTCCTAAAAAAAATTACAGTGGATAGATACAAAGTGCTTCTTGGCCGTTTCAGCAATGGTCTTCATCGAACAATTTTATTTAGCGATGAGGAAATTTTTACGATTGAAGAAAAATTTAATCGACAAATTAATCGTGTGTACGTACACAGCTCTAAAGAAGCCCAGGAAGTCATTGGAAGAGTGGAAAGAGGTCATAGCCCTTTCTTAGCGATGGTTTGGTGGGGAGTTTGCTTTGATGGCTCTACAAAGCTCCATTTTTTATGAAAAAGGAGTTAAAACAGCCACTAAAAAAACTACCAGGACGATAATTTGGAACCTATTGTCAAGCCTCTAAATGATGCTTTGTTTGCGGGAAGTCATTGGGTTTTCCAGCAGGATTCCGCTCCAGTTCACAAGGCCAGGTTAACTCAGCAGTGGCTGCAAAAGAACATTCCAGAGTTCATCTCTGCCTCAGATTAGCCCTACGGAAGTCCTGAACTCAACCCACTAGATTATCGGCTTTGGTCCGAACTGGAGAGGATGGCATACCACAGAGCACACCCTAACTTGGAAAACCTCAAACAATCTCTGGTCCGAGCATTTGAGTGCTTTCCTTAAGAAGTGCTGCATGCTTCTATTGATATAAATGGCTGCGGAGATTAAATACCAGTGTCAAGGCAAAAGGGAGACATTTTGAGTAATTTTTTTTTTTTATTCTCTATAGATATACATTTTATTTATTAATAAATTTTTTGAAAAAATTAATTTTTCTGTTGAAATATATACTTATTTCCTTGTAACAATATTTATGACAGGACTATGTATAAATGAATTATTATATTTATTTATGGGATATTGGTTTTAAGCATTATGTATTTTTATCATTAATGATTGGATTCATGACTGAACCAACAAATATTTATTTATTATAAAATTTTAGATTTCTGAAGAGGAGGACGAAGTTTTCCTCGAAACGTTTAAATAAATTTGCAATCAAAGACTAATTTTGATTCATTTATTTCTGGCCAATAGGGAAATGAATCACAATAAAAAGAACAAAGGTCGAATCTGCATAATGAAAAATATAATAAATTTATTTAAAGAGACATTAATGAATTACAAAATATAGACTCATGCCTTTCGGGTACCCCAACATGTCAAAATAAAGAGGTTGAAGAGACCAAACGCCATAATATTTTTGTAGGTCACCGTTTTTCTCCCTTTTATGATTAAATTATCATAAGACTCCACTGGAAAGAAATGGGTGTCCATGAGTTTTTAGTACCTCATTAAATCATTTAACTCAATGAGAAAACGCCAATTTCTGAGAATTTTCATAAATAAAAAAAGTGTGTTTTTAATATTTTCTTTAGATGTCAATTTTTTTGCACGGGCTCTCGGACTATTTATACGTTTCCCAAACGCCACCCACCCAAACTATCAATAAACAAAAAAAAAAAAAAAAAAAATTCGACTTACAGGAGTATTACTCGCTTATTACATTTTGGAGGGAGGGGAGTCAGACTCTGCCTTGTTCCCCCAATGCCGGAGCCAAGGTATCTATTTCCTCGCCGATATAAGAATCGTGTAAAAGAAAGGATATACATGAATATTCCCCGCCTTCACCCTCTCCCCATTCCTGAAAAACCTCGTATAGCCTAAAAAGGTAAGGAATTACAGATAAAAAAAAAAGAAGCTTATAAGCATAACTGAGCTAGTTCGTGAAATAGTAAATAAACATAATCCGCTTTCTATATATAAATTTATACTCAGAGGTGCCCATTCCTCTCAAGGTCGATGGTGCATAAAAACCTTCCCCCACCCCTCTCAAAATATTTTATTGCTATCCTCTTCTTAAAAACAGTGCAAACAAAAGTATTATTTAAATATTCGTAGATTATATACAATTTCACATCCTGCTGTATTTTCCATCCTACCATTTGTCTTTTCATTTGAAATTTTTTTTCTCGAAAATTTGTCGGAGGAGTGCCCATCCACCTCCTCCCCTTCTCCTCCTAAGGTCCATGGCACAAGGCCCTACTCTACCCCCTCCTTCCATGATATTTTATTGCTCACCTTTCTTAAAAACAGAGCAAGCTATGGTAGAATTAGAAAAGTCGTAGATCGTATTCAATTAGACTGGCTGCGGTCTGTTCCATGTTTTCTCCTTTGTCCCTTTGCCCGAAAATTCATATTCCTATCGAAATTTGCCCCCCTCAATTTGCACCATTAAACCCCGTTCTGGGCACCGCTGTATGTACTCATCACTCGGTATCTAGTAAGCAGAGCGGAATCCGCCCACTAGCGCCACCTAAGCTGTTCCCACTCACGCCTACCTCTAATCTCTGTTGACATCTGTGAACTGTGAAGCGTGTTGTTAATTCCTATCCTCGTTGTCACAAAAATTTTTATTTTCAATGATAACAACTCTTTATTCATAAAAACTGCTCTTGGATTTATTAATTCTAATTGGCTCGTGCGAGTAATTCTCACAATATATTGATCGGTGATCAAATGGCTAGTTAATAAGAAAAGGAAATAATGCTACGTATCACAGGCGGATCTACGGGGGAGGAGGGAGGCTTTCGGGGTGAAGTCCCCCCCAAAATGGTAAAATATAAACATGTTTTAAAGAAAAAAGATTAAAAACTATCTTTGAAAGTATTTTTGTTCGTGTAATTACATTTAATAGGACTTCAAGAATCACGTAAACACTGTTTCATATATGTAGTTCATTTCTTCATTTGTTTTTCAAATTAATTATAGTTTTATATAAATGAAAAAAAAAAAAACTTTCGGGCTGGATCCGCTAGTGCTACGTATCATAATATCGAGAAATCAATTCTTATTTTCTCATTAATTATAATTGAAAAATCAAAAGTAAATTTAATTTAATTAATTTAAAAATGTTTTGAACTAACGTGTTTTTCAATTAGCTGTATCTTTGTTAATAGTACTCTGATTTTGATGATTTTTTTATCTTTTTGTAGAGAATTTTATAATATTTTAAATAATGAATAGGTGTATTCTAACTTTCCCCTCTGAAATTTCGTAAGTATGTGACTACTTTTCTCGTCTAACGGAGAAGGAAACTTTCAAAATTATGGCTCATTCTTGTGCTTTGATGAAGAATTAACAAAGATATGGCTTACCGAAGAAAAAACACCTTTATAAACAATATATACCTCTCCTCCCTCGATCACAATCGGATCTACAGGGGGGGCGGAGCTCTCCCCAAAAAATAGTAAAATATAACCATTTCTTATGAAAAAAATTATTAATGTTCGTGTAATTACATTTAATAGAACTTCAAGATTCACTTAAACACCATTTCATACAGGTAGTTAGTTTCTTTTGTTTTCCAAAGTAATTATCGTTATATATATAAAAAGTTTTCGGGCTGAAGCCCCTCCTCCCAAAGTTGGATCCTGGTTCCATTAGTGCTCTTGATAATAGGAACCTAAGTCGACGTCATGAGACATGTATTTCATGGCAATACCACAATTAACGTGAGGTTCTGTGGATTCGAACCCTTTGCCTTGTATTATGTCGAAAATGTAGTAGTTCCGGTAAAGTAGGTAAAGAAAGTTGATTATTTGCGTACTTCACAAGATATCACTAGCGGATCCAGGAATTAATTTTTTTTTTTTTGGGGGGGGGGGAAGGCTTCAGGCCTAAAGCGTTATTTCTCTCTCTCTCTCTCTCTCTATATATATATATATATATATATATATATATATATATATATATATATATATATATATATATATATATATATATATATACATATTTATTTATTTATATATATATATATTTATATTATATATATATTTGACGATAATTACTTTGAAAGAAAAAGAAACAAACCACCAACAAGAAATGGTTTTTATGTGATTCTTGAAGTACTATTAAATGTAATTAGCAAACAATAATACTTTTTAGAGATAATTTTTTTTCGTAAGACATGGATATATTTCACCATTTTGGGGGGCTTTAGGCCAATAGTACATCAATTATTTTTATTTCCAATCTTTATTTTGGAATGACGACATTTTGGCCCATGAGCCATTTTCAAGTCTGAAAACAAATTTTCCATATTACAGATATTTACAATATTTTTTGTTAATTGTTCTTGCATAATTATTCGTAGAGTCATTTTATAATTAAAAACTCTCATATATTACGAAATATAAAATTTTGTACCATATTCTAGTGGTACAACCAAATGATGAGTGAGCACCTTCTGGACACCTCTGTCTTTTACTATGAATAACTGTATTATATTATAATTTGTTTTTATCAAATATTACAGTTGTGGAAAATACCTTTCAGTCATTTTTTTACAATTATTGAAAATGTCAGTGTATAATGATGTACTGTTTTGTGAACAAGAAACGAAGACCTAAGGAGAGATGGCCGATGTGAATCAGCCGGCGGACGATGAATACCTTTGCATAACTCTCTTCTAATAGCACTCATTCACCAGCTGTTGTTCTGGGATGAGTGATGATGTGGCCGCATGGCTTAATGAAATATAAACTGAAATATTATATGACACTGAAATAAAATAAAATTATATTAATAATTTGTTTATTTATTATATTTTTTTTAAGGGAAAGGATAGAACTGTTCATAGATGAAAATAAAGCACTCATGAAGAGGATGTATGGGGAATTTGAGACGGGAGGGGATTATGGGCCTCCTGGGCAAGAAGTCTATGAAGAGGATGCAAGAACAGAGAGAGGAAGAAGACAAGTGCCCAGGCCAGGAAACCAGACATCAGACACTGGCAGGTAAATCAATATAAATAAAACTATTATGCATAAAAATATTTATAATTTAAATATTGACAAACAAGTAACAAGGACGCATTGAACATGCCTACAGTACAATTATTTATTTGGCTTAGATCACTTTAATTGGAGACAATTATGCAATTATTGTAAGATAATTATAAGTTTTAAGAAAATAATTTATCAGTTATTAAAATCTGATAACATAAATACTGATATATAAATAATACTTAAATATAGCATACACAAAAAAATGTGCATATTCCTCAATTCCTGAAAGAAAGAACAGCTGAGATACTATGGAGAAACTTAAACCAAAGAATTCTTTTGTTCATTTTGGTAGGAACAAATTTGAGATAAGCTTCAAAACCACAATTTTTAGTTTTGAATTCATTATGGAATATTATCTAAATTGTATTTATGAAAGTGACAGTGCATATATATATTGAAATCTAAAGAAATTAACATACATTATTCAAACCTACCAAGTGAAAAAACATCATAAAATATGAATAATAAAAAATTTCTTTATATATATTTTATGCCAAAGGTCTTAGTTGTTACTGATAGTTGTTAAATAATATGTATCTGAAAAGGATGTATTTTGAACTGTAAAAACTGAATTAAAATTAGTTGTGCAGGATCTTGAAAATGGCTCCTGAAGCTGAAACATCGAATTAAGAATATAGGGTGTAAAATCCAAACATGTGGGTCATCATCAGTGAGTGGTTCGAACACTGAAAATATTCAAGTACTTTAATATCTTCAGTGCTCGAACCACGCCCTAATGATGACCCACATGTTTGACTGCATCCTGAATATTTATTATCCATAATTACTGTTATGTTCTATGTTGTTTTATATATTTTTATACAAAAGCATAATTGAATCGGTTCAATTGAATATGTTTTCAGAAAAAACACATGTGACATTTTTACAATTTAAAAACCATGAAAAAACTATTTTATACTAAAATTTTCATAGATAAAAGTCTACAAAAATATCAACATAAATAATCAACTTTTACACTACTCATGTAATGTAATTTCCTATATAAAAAGATCTGTGGACAATGCAGCCAACTCAAATTCAGTAAAATTTATACTTAGATATTACATTTATATATTATATTTATACATTTATATATTATATATTATATTACATTTCCAGAACTGGTGTCATAATTATTCATATTCATTACAATCTGAAATAATTTTTTTAGAGTTGATGCGTGTCAATCAAAAATTGAAATAGTTACTCCATATTGGGCAGCCAACAGTGCCGGCAAGATCCGTGCCATAGTTAACACGCAGCATTTCGAACAAGCCATTCACCAGGAAGTTTGCTCGTAAGTCTTTCATTATTACATATTTAGTCAGTATTTTATTGTAGAAACATATACATTAATAGTTACTATATTATAAAATAAATTTCTATAAATAGTCAAATGTAGTAGAAAGAAAAAAATGACATTATAAAAAGAAAAAAATTAAGAATAAATCACCATTTCCATTAATTGAGCTCCATATATGGGTTATCCTGTAAATAGTTGAAATTTGTTAAAGAAGTTGTCAAGGTATAAGTTGTGCAGAATGTATGCAGTTCCCAGAAGGTCTCGACAATGCGTGTTCCTTACAGAGGGTAAGATGACTGAGTGGGTGATGGAAGATGAATAGAAGGATGACCTTAAGTGACAGGCGGATCAGCATCCAATCACTCTCGGTCTGCGATGTAAGAAGTCAAGCTTAACACTCTTCAAGGATGGTAACCACTACCAGAGGGATCAATCTCCTGACTTAGAATATAGGAATAAAAGCGGACGGATCTTGCATGGAATAAGAAAAGAGGATAAAAGGTTAATGACCTAACAATTTGAGATTCGCCTGCGTTATTTATTCCGCCAAGATTAAAACGGCTATCAAGAACCGTTAAAATGACAGTATTTTTAAGCTGTATGGCGCTGCCAGATAGCGGGTAGGCTAACTAGTTGTCCTCTGTAGCAAGAGGCGGGAATCAGTTGCCGCTATAAAGTGATACTTAATCTCAAGGCTAACAAAAAAAGTTTCCATAACCAATGTAATGTCGTACAGAGATAGTCTGTCCTTCACTTTAATCACTTTAATTGATTTTGAAACTTGGTCTTAGAATCAAGGGATGTCCTGGGAATCAGGAACTGAATTAACAGAGATGACTGGAAGAAGCTGGTGGAGGAGGCCACGGAGTTGTAGCATCCCGATAGATAGTTATTTAGCTGGTCATGGATCCACCCTCATATTTTTACTATAAGAACAATAAAACAAAGCACAGAATCGTACTGACTCCAATACAATAGAAAAATTGCAGGATAAAATATATATTTTGAAGAATAGTATGTTTACTGAGTTCAAAGAGTGCTCCTATATAAAACTCTTTTACATAGTTAAGTTTATTTACCAAAGTAGGTCCACCCAAGAAACTGGTTGAGAAATTTACCCGTTTAGAAATAGAGAAGAAATTTATCTTTAGAAATAAGACCCATTCTGTTTCTTTCTATATTATTAAATTTAAATAATTTATTTCAGAAAAGTACAAACAAACAGATGTGCTGGTGACTGTGGGTGTGAACAGAAGTATAAATGGCATAGACTACTTGCATACGATCCAGATAATGACTGTAAAGGAATTTTCATGGACTGGTTTTTATTTCCATCTTGTTGCGTCTGCCGTTGTAATCCAAATGGCAACATAAGGCATAGAACTTGAGCGAAGTATGTTATACTGTTGACTAGGCTACATCGCTGCATGGGCTATCCAATAAATAATAAATAATTTCATCAATGTGTGCATTAGCACTCATAAAATTTAATACATTTTAATTCACAAATTCATTTTACAAAAAATTTACAAATTAATGAAAGAAAATGTGTACGTTAAATAAAAATTCACTATGTGTGTATGATAGACATTAGGTTTGGAGGAAATTTCAATAGGAGAATCATTACAGTTAATAAATATTAAAACAGTGAATTGTTTTTTGAGGATTTATAAAAAAAAAAAAGAAAAAATGTGGTCTCATGAATACGCATTATGATGGAGTTTAACTATAAACTTTGGTTTAAAAAATCCAAGAAATGAAATAAATCAAAGTAAAAAAAGATGGATGTTAATACAAATTTAAATTATCTGAGAATTAAAGTGATTTAATTAGAATAATTTAATAATAAATCATTTAACAGCTATTCCTTTTAATAATTTCTGTATTGAAAAAAAAAATAAAGAAATAATTTTTTTTTCAATTCTCACTAATTTAATTAAATTTCAATAAAAATGAGTTTTACTCCTAGAAATATAAACTTTGTTTAATATGAATGTGACCCTTTATTAAGTGTTATCAATTTAAGAAGCCTTTTCTTGCCAGAATTGATCTATTTTCCAAATTATATTGGCTAAAGACTCATATAAATACAACACGGCTTTCTACAATGATCTACAATCTAGTGACTAATTGTATTACTATCACACAGAACGTAAAGCTACTGCAGCAATCTATACAAAGAGATCGTAGACCATCTCGACTGATTCCTGTTCCATTTGTAGGAGCCTTTAACATTTTTTAAATAAGATAGTAAAACATTTTTAACAAAAATTGATAAAAGACTGATATAACATCAATTTCTCCTTCCTATGCCCAAGCTTATTCAAAATAAAAATCTTATAATATGCATTTTATCAATGTGTATCTTTTAATAATTATAATTTTTAAACTTAGTAAGAATCATGCATATCTAGTCAATAGTATAACAATTGAAATAAGCTCATTCCTAAAATTACCATTGAGTTACCTATTATAGAAACTATAGTAGAAGGAAATCTATTTTGTCAAAAGAGCCCCTACTGATCTTGGATCTAATTTTAGCTTTAAACTTTACTACTTTACTCATTACTACAAAGAGCTGTTACATTTTTAAAATTGTTAATAGCTACAGCTGAAAAGTTAAAAAAAAAAAAAAAAAAAAAAAAAGGTAAAGTTTAAAGAGTGAGAAAAATGGGTGCTACTCAAGTGTATAGTATCGTAATGATTAAGTATATTTATTTGCATTTTCAAATGAGTTGCCTATTGATTTATAAAATGCGACCAGGTGAAGTAATATCTATTCGAAAAATGCATTACTAATTGAGCCTTTCAGTTGATAGAACTCCAATTTTAACATTTTTAATTATTAATTTGAATATTTTTAGTGGGAACATTATACCTTTATTCAAAGTTCTATATTTCAACACTGCAATTACCTACTCTGGAATCAGCTTGCTCACTATCTGAACAGGTATTATAAATTTTCCAATTAGAAATATCACTAAAATGATTTTACTCAAAAATGTTGATATTGGAGTTAGTCATTCTTTCAACTGAAAGGCTTAATTGTATCAACATCCACATTAGAAGGAGATTGAAAGTTTCTAGGCAAATTAAAGAATAAATAAAGAAAATCTGGGCAGAGCTCATGTTGCAACTAAGAGAATCAATTCTCCCTCTGTGAAAATTTAGATTGCTACTTTATCATATATGCCATCATGACTTTTTTCTTTTGTTTAAGTTTTGATCTGTTTTATATTCTTTCAATTGCGTGCACTAATTCATTAGTTTATTGGTATTTCAATAACAAAAGGATATTTATTGTTAGCCAACGTGCATACTAAATATTCTCTTTCAAGTTCTTTAACCAAACTTCAGTATCATTTCTCATACTACTATAAAATGGCTACTTTTTTATTTTTTTTATCAACCGCACTAAACGTGCTCACTCCACAGGTATATCTTGTATTGTTGTGGAAGTTTTTTAAATTACTTGAATTTCTAAACATTGTTTTTATCTCCAACTTATCTAAATATCTAAATATTTTTTTACGACATAAAAGATGCTATTTAATTTTCTTTAATTATTAATATTTAGCCCTCCTATTGTATTTGTATCATACAACTAAGTTTTGAAATTATTAATTAATACTTAATCCTTAGTTATCATGCTTATTCTTCAATAGAGTATAGCTTGCCCACTTACCGAGGCCAGAGCTGTGGAAGAGTTGGGAGTGGGGATAACCTTTATTAACTGGCCAAGGTATAGCTGGAATCGTATAGTGAATAGTAACTTATTAGCTAACCCTCACGAGACTTTGAACATTTGTGGAAAATAATTTTTTCACAGAGTAGCAATTAGTCACAAACTGGTTAGATTTGTATGCACACTTGGTCTGGGGATGATTCTGAAGGATATCTTCATCATTAATTGGGAATAATTCAAATGAATTGTTTCTTGTCCCATGAACATACTGTTTTGAGGACAACGATTACCATCTTAAAAAGAAAAATCAAAAAGGCAAATCATTTGAAAATGTATAATTGAACAATGTCTGATAACACATTGTTTAACATACAAGAACAAATAAAAACAATGTGATTACATATTTTAAGTTGTGGTATGTTATCATTTAAATTCATTAGGAAATTAGTAATTTATTAAGATAAAAAGTATTTAAACTAACTTTTCTTTATCTTCTTGTCTGTATGTTGTTTTTTTTGTTTCTGTGTGAATTTATTAAATCTAGTATTTAATATAATTAATACATAAATAATGTAAATAGCTAATAAGATCTATTTTGTAATTAAGTTTAAGAATTAAAATTATGAGTTTTCAAATTATAAGTAGTTTGGAGATAAAGTGGTTGAATAAACATTAAAACCAGGGCAACCAATAATAAACACAATATATTTTTTATTGAAAACAATTCTTTCAACACAGTTTATAAGTTTCTCTAACATTTCATTAAGAATTAGATAAATATCAACATGAGTAAATATTCCTTATACATTCATTAAAACATTAGCGAAATATTTATTAACATATCCATTAATTATATACTTTTCTATACTTCTAAAAGATTCTCATGTTCCAAACTTAAAATTTATAATTTACAATTATAAATTACCTTAGACAATAATCCCTATGGGATGTAACATCAAAATACACATATATTATATACACTAACAGTACAAAATAGAAACAGATGCTATTAATTTTAAAATCAATTAAAATTTTAAAATGGTAACAATTTATTTTTCTTAAACTACACTAAGGAACATTATACAAAAAAACATATATAAGAAAAGTATAAATCACAGTTTCTTTTTAATATAACATAAAAAAAAAAAAAAAAAAAAAGCAAAAAAATGTTTTCAGAAAATCGTATTGGTGGATAAACTAGCTAGCTATTCCTAAATAGTCCCAATAAGACAAAACATAATAAAGTACAAAAAGTTTGACTATCCTGGTGTCATTTTTTAAAAATGCTTCCTTCGTAAGGATTGCAATTACAATTAAAGCTATTTGAAATTCAAAATATGTACCATGAACCATATCACAGAAAACTTATTCCTGATTAAATTTTATATATATTTATATTATTGGAAACAAATAATATATAATACAAAAAGAGACAACCAAAATACTATCTTAATGCAATTGATCATCAGATCAAGATTTATATGAATTAACACTGAAAATTGGTCTACGATTTCAGAACTATTTCAACATTGAAAAAAATGGAAGAAATAAATTCTTTAAATAAGCAAATTATATTGCTGATTTATTTATGATATAATATTGAGTGCTGAAAATCGAGTTATCTCAATAGAAGTCATCGGTGCAAAAAAGAAATTCTCACTTTATAAAAATATAAAATTGTTTCAATCTTTCTATCTATCAGAATAATAAAATGCAGTACGATTGGCAAGATGAGTAGAATTAATTTTAATAAAGACAGCAAAAAAATATAAAATCATGTAAATTAAACTGATGGACACAGCAAGAAGTTAGTTCTAAATAAGCCAAGATAAAATAATAATAACTTATTCATTTCATCAAAAAATAGAAAACTTTTGAGTGATTACAAGTAAACTAAGCATATTTTAGTTAGAACATCATCACTCAGACAATTTATTTTATTTAAATTTAAATGAAATTCCATAAACTTCTGATTAAAAAAACATTCAATATAAAACTAATATTATAAGATGAACAGAGTACAAAATTGAAATATCATCTTAAATATTTTCTAAGAGTGCTACCAATGGGTAGTTTCTTAACAAGCACTTTCATGGGATTGTATTATTACCATGTGCACATTTACTGGATGTATTTTTAAATTTATGAAGTTGTAAATCTCATGAATAAATAAAAAAATAATATTTTCAATCTATAAACTAGTTATATGTAAAAGAATTATTAGGCTGTTGGAAGCTAGGCATGTTTGTAGGGAAGAATTGATTATTTTGTAAAAACTGAGGAGCTTGATTTGGGGATGAAAAACGATTCTGAGATTGAAATGAAGGACTGCTACCAGCAAAAGAGCGACTGTTGGGAAGATTGAACGGGGGAATACCAGGGCGCTGGGGAGGCTGGAAGTTCTGGCCTTGCTGAGGAGGATATTGGGAGCAGTTTGGTGGAAACATCTGAGAGAATGGCTTGTCAGATTGAGGAGGAAATGGAGGGTTGTCGGGCATATATCCATTCTGATGGATGTTCCCAGTTCCACAAGTATTGTTCAATGGAAACTGTTGGCCTTTTGGTTGCAACGCTTGATTATCAAAATGCCTGTGCTTGCAGGGACGATTTTGTGAAAATCCTGGAGAGTTAGTATTACTGAACGAAGGGCTTGGAAAGGAATGAGTATTAGGAGGAAATGACGGTTGGCCTCCAAACGAGTGATTGTTTGATGGCCATGACTGGTTGCTCGATGAAAATCCACCAACCATAGGCCGAAATGGTGGAGCATTTCTCTGAAAAGGTTGAGAGTTCTGAGGAGAGAAATTTTGACTAGGAAACTTCTGACCGTTAGCCTGAAATCCTGGATTAGTTGGTTGAAATCCCTGAGTGTTTGTGGGAAAAGCCTGGCCATTTGAGGAAAAGGAAGCTTGAGGCCTGCTAGGTGAAAACGGATTTCCATTCATTTGATTCTGAGAAGGAAAGATGTTACTTGTACTTGGGCTGGAGAAGAATTTTGATTGCATCTGATTATTTCTGATGGAAAATGAACGACCACCGGGTGGAGATGTTCGAAAGCTACTGCTAGAAGAGAAGGGAAAAGAAGGTGGTGTCGGAGGTGCCTGCCTATGGAACGGAGGTACAGTAAAATTAGATGCCCTTACAACGTTTCCCTTACTTGAACCTTCTCCATCAGGCATTGGTCTTCCAGCTCCTGGTGCAGCATTTCTAAACCAATCAGGGCGCTTAGGTGGAGTCTGAAATTTTAATTATTTTTATTAATAGAAGACTGACTAATAAGGAATTAAAGTAAGACATATTATAATTTATTTATCTACTAGATTATAGTTACTAATTCAAAAATAACAATAAAAAGTTTTAATACAGCTCTTATTATTTTATGTTTCCTCTTCCATAGAAACTCAAAGATAAAGTGATGTATTCAATAAACATTTACAAACCATATTAGCAACGATTTTACATGTATTAATAATCTGATAATTATAGCATTTTACAATTATTTAAATCAAGATACTAATAATAATAGTAATAATTAGTAAATAGTAATAAATAAAAAAATATAACAATATTAAGAAAAGAAAAAATATATTGCTTAAGTTTTATCTTGTTATAGACCATAAAATAGTATAGGAAAATAAATTATAATAACCTTCATAATTTATTTTAAGTTTTAATGTTTGAAGTTCCGGGTTAAACTACCCACCATCAATAACATCTATCGAAATATAATAATATATCATACAGAGGTGCCCAGATAGTTTCATGGCGCAAGTTGCACCATTAAAATTTTTGAAGACACATTTCGATAGGGTTATGAATTTTCAGAATGATAAATTCAAACCAGAAGACAAGAGTAAAATATGGAACAGACCACAGCAAGTTTAATTATATATGATCTATGGTTTTTTTAAATTCTACTTTCGCTTACACTGTTTTTAGCAATCAAATATCTTGGGAAGGGGTTCATGCGCCATCAACCTTGGGAGGGATGGGTACCTCTGATATCATACGTAATTAGTTCACCAGACATTATTATTGACATATTTTTACATAGGTGTGGAACCGAGGGCGCATGTGGCCTCCAAACATTTTATACAATATTTATTAATCTATTGCTGCAATTCATTAATATTTGATTACTTAAGTAATAAAAGTTTGACAATTAATAAAATTAAGTTGAATATATGTATGAGAGTTTGTGTATTTAGTGTTAAATAAAAATAGCAACGGTAAAATATACCGACTTATTGCTGTCTCCATCAGCAGCACTGCCTAACCTTACTGTGGTCTATAATGATAAAAAGGTTCCCCAGCTATACTATTTATTCTATTTTTTTTTTAAATATATGATATAAATGAAAGTAATTCACTAAACAGTATAAAATAACTTTCTATCATTTAACACTGCATTATTATAATACAAAATGTTAAAGTCAAAGAAAAATATACAATAATTATTGCAAGGATTCATATTTTCTATCAGTAATAATGTAGATATATTTTCGTTATAAAATCATATATACTTGCACTGTGTGATACAAATCAGTAACTATAAGTAAATTATTCAAGAATTATTTTAATTCAATTTTTAGTCATTAGTGAGCTCACAAAACATGTTTTAAAACTTTGACTGCGGACGGGATACCTGCCTTCCCGCCTTGGCTGTCGCTACTTAAAGAGGTAGGGGCAAGCCCAGCTTCCATCATTCGCCTTATGGCTTGGTCAGTGCATTCATTAGTCCCCTCGAACTCATTTAGTTCGGTCGTTCCCGGTTTCTGAACATTTGGAAGCTATCAGTTACAGATTTATTCTGAACCCAACGTACGTTCTTTCTCTATTATTTGTGTCATATACAAATATAGCCTATTCCACTAGAACCAACCAATCTCCACAATCTTGTGCTTTCTCCCTCTATCTTCAAACATCCAGCCAGCCCCCTCAGATCATCCTCCAGCGATCTGCGTCCTCTACTTCTCTTGCCATATGGTTTCCCATAGAAAATCCTCTTTGGCATTCTCTCCACATCTCCTATCCATTTTATTCATACTCTTTATAGCAATGACACAATATGAGGTTTCCCAAAGAGTTCCAGCATCTTCTCAATCCTTCTTCTTCCCAAAATCCTTTTATCAGCAAATTCAACTCATGTAGTTCTCTACCTTTCTCCCCCAGAAGTAGAGATTCTTTTAATGGATGGTATAAACTTCAAAACTATTTCCAGTGAGAAATAGCATCTGTTCCTTACTGCTATCCTGGCTTTTATTTTTCACTCTACTTTGTTGTCACATGTAACCATACTTCTCAGGTACTTGAACTGATTTACAGACCTAAGACTGAATCTCTGAAAATCACTTCACTTTAAAATGAACCAAACTTGTAGATACTAAGATATATATAAATATTAAGTAACACATTTCTTAAACTTTGAGGACTTAAAAAATTTGTTTGTGACCAATTTCATCTAATTAAAAGAGCTGATAATCTTACCTTTATATTCCTGAACCACTAAAGTATTAAAGTAAATGGTTCAACAGTTAGGAGACAGAGGTAGTTTAAAAAGAGTGATGGCGATATTAGAATAACAAAAAGAAAAACGACTCAGAGCAACATTAAAATAAGTGAATTAATAAATATTCAGAAAAAATAGGAACATTTATCAGAATTCTTAGGTAGCTGAGGAGGTAAATGTATGATTTAACTTACCGTAAGATGATTGCTAAATAGCTGGTTCCTCATCGTATTTTGACGATTCATTCTTTCTTCAAAAGATGGAACTTTCCTGATAGGCTCATCGAGATCTACAACTTCCTGGGCTAAAGCCTTCATCCGGGACTACAAAATAACAAAAAGAAGATAATGAAATATTCTATCAAATTTATTTTATATTTTTGTCAATTATTATTGGATGCTATCACCTTCCTGAAAATAGGAAGAGCAGCAATAGTAGATGACATAGCTCCTAAATGATCAAATACATGAGCCAAAAGGGAGTAGAAGTTTTCCAGCACCTACTAGATCTCGTATGAAAAACAAGGATCACCCCAAAGAAGGATTGGGAAGTTTCAGTTCTAGTCCCAATACTTAAGAAAGAGGCTAATAAAGAATGTAAAAACAATCAGGGTGTATCTCTTCTTAGTGTTCCAAGCAAAATATTAGGGAGAAGACTGCGAATAATAATAGAACCCTATCTAAATGAAGAACAGTGTGGATTCACGCCAGTCAGAAGTACCCAGGATCTCATATTTGCACTAAGACAAATTTCTAAGAAATTAATAGAAAGAGACAAAGAAATAGATGCTTGTTTTGTAGATCTAGGCATTTGACTGGGTTAAAAAACAAGACATAGCAAAAGCCCTAAAAGAAAAAGGAATAGAAACTAATCTTCGTAAGGCATTTCTAAGTCTTTATAAATGTCAAGGCAACGTTGCGAGAACAAGCAGTAAATTATAAAAGGAGTTCACAACTTAACAATGGATCAGGCAAGGGTGTAGTCCAAGTCCTTTGCTATTTAAGTTAGTGTTGGACATCGTAATAAAAATATCAAAACAACACAAGAGATCTTATCAAATGGAGCACACAAATCTTCAACCTGTTCTTTTTTTTCTGTTCGCTTAAGCAGATGATTTTTGGGGGTAATGGAGGAAACCTTCAATTCAACGTTCGCATTCTTCAAAAAGAATTATATAAGATAAACATACCAATAAACTTGGACAAAACAAAAACAATGAGAATTGGAAGGAAAGAAGGATTTAAAGTACCTTGGTGCTCACATAAATGAGTAAGAATGGACTGAAAGAGAATTAAAGAACGATAGAAGTCTGCAGGAAGGTGGTTCAAAGCCATCAAGAAAGGATTTCTGAGTAAAGGATAAGTGAGCAAGAAGGCCAAAACTACTGTTTACAAAAACACTTTACCCCCTATAATGACCTACTCCAGCAAATCATAGACACTAACTACCAAAAACAGAAGTCAGATTGAGGCCATGAAGATGCAATTCCTGGAGGGTTAAAGGAAAAACAAAAAACAAAGAGAGATGGCATAAGAAACTCCACAATAAAAGAAAAACTGAATGTAAGACCAGTTGAGTCAGTAATAGAAGAAAATAATTTGAGGTGGTTTGGTCTGTCTCTCGAATGGCCGAGAACCAAGTGGTCAGAATTGCTTTGCAGAGTAACATTGATGGAAGGTGGCATCAGGAAAGGCCCAGGAAGACTTGGGAGGATGGTCTCAAAGAGGCCTTTAACAGAAGAGATATTGATTGGCAGAGGAGGAGGCAGTTGGCACAGGATTGGGAGTAGAGTTCAGTTCTACAAGAAGACTCCTCACACCGCTCAGAGGTAGAAGAGAGAACAATTAAAAAGAAGATTTATGTCAATTACAGAATAGTATCTACCTCTTTTCTTTCCTTTTTGGCTTTGCGTTCTTCCTCATCATCTGAATATTCTTCATATCCAGGGGGAGGTTCCACATCTCCCTTCCAAGAAGCATCACTTCCTTTCATCCTGCAAATAAATCATTCATTAAATTATTCACCATACAAAACAAAAACATTTTTAGTGAGTATTTTAGATAATCAACCATTTAAATATGTGGTTAAAATAAGTGGTAATTGAATTGAATAATGGTGGTAATTGAATTATCATTAAATAAGTATTCTTTTTGTCTTTAACAATTACAGCTTCATGGCATAAAGACATTAGCATAGGACCAGGTGCAAACACAACCGCTTAGATAAACAGATAATGTGTATTAGATAAATAGATGCAAGCTGAATCCAGAACAAAGGCTTGGTTCAAACTTTAAAATATATAGGAAGGAGATGGTCCAGGGTGGCAGTCATAAATAGGCCGAATAGTGGCAAAACTATTTTATTAAAAGCCAACGTTTCGACCCGACTTTGCAGGCCTTCTTCAGGGAGGTGTGTTCAGCTAGGAGTTTCACTTAGAACTCAAGTCGGGTCGAAACGTTGGCTTTTGATAAAATAGTTTTGCCACTATTCAGCCTATTTATGACCGCCACTCCGGAACATCTCCTTCCTTTATAATGCAACGGTCAACTATTAAATATTCAATTTAAAATATATTATCTGTAATCAGTATACAGGGTGTCCTGGAAGTAGAGAGAAATATTTAAGGGGTGATAGCAGACCTCAACAGCTACAAAAAAGTTTATATAAACAATGGTCTTATTTTCCATAGAAAAGTAGGAAATTAAAGTTTTGCATTTATTTAAGTGACGTGTTTTTTGTTGATTGTTCCTCCTCCTCACCGAACTGCTGCATTTGATAAAGTCTTTTTAATTCAAGTTGGCTCCTTCTGGAACTCTATACCCTCAGATATTCGACACACAAAATTAATACCCTCTTTCAAATCTCTCCTCTTCAAACACCTATTCTATTTTCCCAATCTGATTGATCACGAAATGCACTTAAAAACCTGAACTGTAAGAATTTCAAAATACACCCAGATACTCTGATTATTTTGTGATTCATTGATATCTTGTTTACTAAATTACTTTCTCTGTTTATTTTATATTTATACACGTTCTTATATCTTTTTATTATCTATAACTTTATTGTAATCATCCTATAAATACTAAACTGTAGTTTATGGACACACCAAAATATTAATATACTATCTGTATTTGTAACTTGTCCTAAAGGGACACTAGTCCCAGAATAATAAAATTATTTTCATTCATTAATAAATCGATAACAAAAAAATTTAAATTAAGTCATTAACAATTGCTTCACACTAAACGAGATACAATTTGCTTTAAACGAAAGTAGAGTTGGTTATTGTTAAAACTATTTAAAGAAGTCTTCTGAGCAGCTAAACTAAGCTAAATTATATTTTTAAGAAAAATCATGAATTAGTCATAATTTCTTTTTTATCATCCTCCTTCTTCTATACCACACTTTTAGAAAACTTCACTGTTTAATAAGGTTCATATTAATTAAATTGAGGTTTATTGGGAAAAAAGTTAAGATTCACCTCAAGATGAGTACAAAAAATCATGTGATATCTTGTCAGCTAAATATACCTATGTTTTAAGCAAAAAATGGCTAAAATAAATTATTCCAATGATTTGATTTTTTTTTTTTTTTTTCATGATCTGGAATTTATTAAGATACATAAATATAAATGGATAAATAAACTTTTGATTTTAAAAAATGTTAAAAATAATGATTCTTTGATTATTTATCATACCAATACTGAAGGTGGTCAAATACTGAACACTTTCAGTACTGGAAACATGCCCTGATGATGACCCACATGTTTGGGTTGAAATGTCGTCAACAACAATAAAAATCTTAAAATGACTGCGTCCTGACTATTCCTCACCTATGATGTGTAGAACAGTCGACTAACTTCCTCCAGTAATTCATTTGATTATTTATCATCTAAAGTAATAATGAAACTGAATTTTTTACCAAGATTTGTGCGAAAGGAATTGACCAGAATTTATAAGTGACCGACTAAATGTTTCTAATATTTATGGTTAAAATAAAGAAACCTGCTGACAGCTTAAAGTATTTTCATAAAAAAAGTAAATATTTAGACTAGAAACACTTAGATGTTCACTAAAAAGGTTTATATCTAACAGCTCAAGAATATGTAATGTTTCAAAAGTCAGAATAAGGCCAACTGAGACCAATTTTTTAACTTAAACAAAGAGACGCTCTTTTCCATTTTCAGGGAGAATGGAAGAATAGAATTTAGATAAAGTAAGAAATAAAAAAATTAATACTCTCTTTCGTATTTTATACCATCTTTCAAGCCTTTTCTGGTTTAGGTTATATTTTATATCTAAAGGATGGTCATAAGATAAATGAGATGTGGAATCAAGATGTTGCAAGAACTATATAGAAATTAGGAGTATCACTTCCTTATGCCACAGCAATATTAGCCTCGAATTTTTATTTTTATTTCAGTAATTTAATCAATTATCGATTAATTCAATAATATTTGAATATAACTTAAGAAGTAACATCCAATCAAACATTTTATAATAATAATTTTTGAATATGCATATTATCTTTAGCATTAACCCGGTATTTATTCCCTATGAATATAGGACAAGTTTTTAAACAGTAATGTAATCAGAAATGATAGATGTGACAAAGCAGTATCATTAATGCTGAAATTATTTTTTAAAAAAATAATAATAATAAGCTGAGACACAACAGATACAGATACAGAACAGTTGACAACAAAAAATACTATTCAAGAGGGTTAACACAGCAAACTCAAAACGGGAGGAGTTGATTCAGCACCATTTTTTTTTTTTTTTTAAATAAAGAATTTACCTAATTTCTTAAAAATCAGCCCAATTGTTATAAACTATCGAGAACAGCTAATTTATGTGAAACATCAAGGTATTGATAGCTTATATAAAACATGTATACAAAATATTTGTCAATAAGATGAAAAAGTAAATTAGTCCATTTTTACATTGAAACACATTTTTTTCACCAAACTATTATTCAATTATAGTTTAATTATGATTTCTATATTATATGAATGATTGAAATTCATTGAATAAATAAATAATGAAGAGAAGAATAGTTGGGGTGCTCAGTCAAAAAGGAAGGCAAAAATAAATTATAATATTTATTTTTTTATAAATATTATATTATTATAAATAGTAAAAAATAAATATTATAATTTATTTTTGCCTTCCTTTTTGACTGAGCACCCCAACTATTCTTCTCTTCATTATCCACGACAGTCAACCAATTACCAATTATGAATAAATAAATATATATATATACAAAATGCTTATATATTAAATATATAGACAATTTATTGATTACTGTTATTAAGTTAAGAAATAATGCTTTTATACTAACTGTTATATGAAACAGTTGTACAAATTCATTTAATGAGATCAAAAAATATATTATACTCCCTTGGAGACAATCAATTTTAATGTCATCTTTGTATCTTTCAATTACTTAAAACTATTTTTACTTTTATGGGTGATAAATATTCAGGACGCATTCATTATAAAGTACTAATCAAAGTAGAGTGGTAAGTGAAAGTTGTGTGGTGCGCACACAAGATTTTTTTTATATATAGTTTCATTCATAGATCTAAATGCAAACTTTTATAACAAATACACTGTTATCCACTAACAAGATTTTTTTACTATGTGTCCATACCTTCATCTTTTTGTTTATCTATAAGTTTTATACTAAACACATAACTTTAAAGAAAAAAGATAACCGTATAATTCACAAACAAATATGTTTATTAGTCTTTAAAAGCAGTTAAAAAAAAAAAAAAAAATTGCTTACTTCGCAAGCTGATGTATAAAGACATACTGAGTATACTTGGTCTTTGGAGCACAATATACTATAGTTCCAACAGAAAGAGATTTGGACTCAATTTCATTACGATTATTAAATCGTATAGTATAGTAAGGTCTTTTAACAGGTCCAAAAACATCAAATATTTCTCCCAGAGGTTGCCCGATTTTCGTAAAAAGTACTGATTCCAAATTTATTGCAGGAACATCTGGAAGTGCCTCAATAACAACTGAAATAAAAAATTTACCATAATTTAATATTAATATGAATAACCATAAAAAAATATTACACTAAAAAAGTAACTATTAAACTAATTATTTAAATTTTCCAACCAAAAAATTTATCCTTTTCCTTTCACAAATCCTACTTTTGAAAAAGCTAATATCATCAGACTCAATACACATTAATAACTGCAAAGGAAAATATAATAATACGGATGATAATAGTCAATTAATAAAGGAGAGAATAAAAAGCATCAATTTAAACATAGGGTAAATAAAAATATAATCAACTTTATATTAACGTTGATCACAAGATCAGCCCATCTTTAATTATTGCAGTTCAAATTTTGAATTGTTGCCTCCAAAATATAATCTGAGGTAAAACTCAAATAACAAACAGAAAAAAAAAATGTTTGGACCGTTCAGTGATAAATATTTTAAGAGTAAAATAATATAAATATAAAGTTTAATCTATAAGAAAACAGATTTTTTGTTGTTAACTAGGACAAGTAGATGTTAAGGTGCGTATAGACATTTCACAAAATATAGGAAACACAATGAACTTAGCTAACAGCGACATTATTGCTAAACCAAAATATTTATTTTATTTCTCTTGATACCGACAGCAGATGGAAAATATCAAAAATAAGAAACAAAAATACTAGCATAGAGAAGTAACGAACTTAGCTAACAGCAACATTATTGCTAAACCAAAATATTTATTTTATTTCGCTTGATACCGACAGCAAATGGAAAATATCAAAAACAAGAAACAAAAATACTAGCATAGAGAAGTAACCATTTATATATTTGCTTGTGCCACAGTTTGTAAAATTTGTAAAGGCACCTATATCCTACAGATAACCTGGCTTGGTGCTATAGTAAATTGCCAGGAGGAAGGCTAAACTTCCTCAACCTTAACATCTTACAGGATAGTTTATGATTATATTAAAAAATATATTAGATTAAAATAAAGTGTTGTAATGACAAATAATACTGTACTGCAATGTTCACAGCACGAACAGCAAAATATTTCAGGCAACACTTTAATACAGTAAACCAAAACATATTTTCAGTTAGTGTCAAATATAATCGTTATATCTAATCGAAACAAGGTTAAGCATAAGGCTATAAACTTACCCAGTGTTTCGACAATACTGTGAACTTTGCCAAAAGGCAAACACTCTTCTTCCTTAACGGATATTTGTAAATCTTTAATTGGTGGAAGATCATCAACATCAAGTTCTCCAGGGGCTTTGATATTTCTACCAGATTTTTTCTGTTTGATACCACTTGAAACTGCTTCATCACCTGATTCAGAAGCTGCATCGGAATCCCTGAAACAAAAGAACCTTTATTAATTTTCATCTTGTATAAATAACTAAATTAAGTCATGCTTCCATGTCATGCCAGAACATACTCATTGAATACTGGTAATCCATCGGATTCAGAGTCAGTATCACTTTCAGAATCAGTCTCAGACAAAACCTGTGGTTTCAGGAACGCATCCCTCTTCATGTCTTCCTCCGATTCAGAGCTTATTTGATATGAAGAAATTAGAGCTAGTGAATCACTTTTCCTTTTAAGGGTGACTTTACTTCCAGGGTCAATAGATTTTTTATCCAAGTTATTTACAACAGATCCACTTGTCTCGCTAGTTAATGGCACAGCACATTCTAGCTCAAAATTTGTTGACTCTTTTTTGACCTCAATTTTAATGGGGTCTGATTTACTCATATCAGAAAAATCATTAGCTTCACTTTCATCTTTGGTTTCAGTAAGAAACTCAGTTCCAACAGAAGTGTTGTCTGATACTATTTCTGAGGATGAACCTACTTGGATTTCAACTGATTCATTTTTAATATCAGATGTAAGACTGGATATTAAACAGGGCACAGATGTATCAGACTTCATGTTAATATCAGAAGGCAACTCCAAAGGGGATTCTTCCTTTATAGCATATTCTTCTATTGATGTCTCATTTTCCAATTTAACTGAAATGTCATTGGATGTTGAAACACTGCTTTTGTCATCTTCCATTTTAATAAAAATGAAGTATCAACTCTACTTTTCTTCAATACTGTTCTTAATAAATCATATTGACATAACTAACAGAACGAACTTTTAAAAAAACACTGACAGATCTGACTTAATGTGCACTGATTATATCTTAATAATGTCAATTAAGATATGTATTAACAACATAAAAAAACTTTCATTAATGATGAAGGTAAAGTCTCCAAGTTCCTATCCTGACAGTTAAAAATAATACACAAAATTAAAAAAAATAAATACAAACTATCGGTCACTTATCCGGCCTTTGAGTGAGGAGCCTTCACCATCCCTTCCATTCAAGGTGAGATCCCACGTGACTCAACACAGCCAAAATTATATATTTCTTGTATTTTTTTAAACGATTCTTATGAATGTATTTTAAAAATATGGCTTATTATTTATTTAAATTGATTTAATCAGTTAATTGTACAAAATATTTATTTTTATATATATATTACCTTGGCATTGTTGCTGAAGGGGTGTGGTAGGGTTAGTAGTGTTGGTAAATAAAAGTTATTCGACTTATTGTTTTGATGGACTGATAAATATTTTAATATTTCAACATGGCCTTGTTAAATTGTGTTGATATCCTATTAGTTCTTTTGTCATTTGTTGTTATTTGTAAGTTTATTTAACTTAATCTAACCTTTAGGTTGTAAGTTAACTTCTTTGAGTATGTAAACTTGTTTACTAAGTTTTACTTAATATTTAGTAACATAACATAATCCCATTTTTTGCTTGTAATTATTTGTAATTGATACTATTACTTTGTGTTCAAGAAAGTAATGGTGGAACACATTGCAAAAGAAAAAAATAAGACCATTTTTTTGTTTGTAAGAGTGAAAGATAAGGCTACAACTAGTATTGTAGCTGCATATAAGATTTTTACTTGACAATTCACCGTTGTTTTGATCTCATTACAAGTTTAAAAGCTCTTAGCTATGCAGATGTCAAGAGATTTGAGGAATCTTTGAACCTGCTTTTATGATAATTATCAACTTTCATAATATTTATGAAATCTGATTACTATTACTAATTATGACAGTTATGTATCTAAGTTATGTATGGCTGAGATTTTAAATATGTATTTAATGAAATAGAGATTATACTCAGGAAAAACATCTATGGGATATAATTAAGATGTTTTTCACTTAATGAGGATAGCCTGATACTTAGTTTATTAGTGTCTCCACCATGATAAGTGTAGATTGGCTTTCATATTTGTTTCACCCAAATTATACATCAAAATTGACTGCTATGCTTTTCTTGATGATTTAATCATTTTTGATGATCATGGAAGAATGGTCATCTAGAGCTGTTTCTAAACTTTTTTTGGCCTTGTTAAATCCACAGCTTCCACTAAGTGATGAAAAATAAAATCCTGTTCTATAAATTACATTTCAGTTGTGAAATGGGCTTTCTAAAAGAAAAAACAAGAACATTAAATGTTTAAATGGTAATCTTGTGTAAAATTTCACCATGTAATTAAAAGAAACTTCTGCAGGCCAGATTTCGTTATGTGCACCATAGTTTGAAATCCCTAATCTTACGTGGTAATTATTTTGTCCAAAGTGCTCATCGAAGATTGGCGATGAAAGAAGTTGAGTGGTATCCCACTTTTTATGACTACATAAATCATCAAATTCCTTGAACCAATGATTCGTCCAGAATGAAGGTGTAATAAAATATGTTAACAACTGCTTCTAATCCTGACAGTCAGGAATGAAAACCTGTGGCATTGTGTAATTGTTTTTTATTATTCCTGTATTGAACTAAAGTATTAATTTATTATCACTAAATAATTGGCATCTACAGCTACCATGTGTTATTTCTTGAATCATAAATGCAATACTAGTTCCTATCGATGATTAGATGCAGTTATTTCATCAAATCTAATTTGTGGCAAAAATCTTATTCCACTATGCTGTCAGATGTGAATATTTTTTAATTAACTGTAGGTTACATAAAAGCTAATATAAAAAAAAGATTTCCTTCTTCAAACTCATGCTTTCACCCACCAACACTGGAGCATGACCAATTGTCGATGTATTTGTTTTCAGTTCATAAGTCAATGATTGCATATATTTCTTCTTGTAGAACACAATTCACATGTACATGTAACGATGAATTATGCATGGAAACGTGTTTAATTATGAATCTCTCTGGATGTATCCTAAAAGTGATACAGTGTTAATCCAGCTTAATAAGTGAGAAAAGCTTGTAAGTAACTAAGACGTAGAACCTCAAGGAGTGTTTACAGTGCCTTCTGGTGAATTCAATTTATGAATTTTTAACTGGAAAATATGATCAAAACTTACTTATCTACACTTACCATTTGGCTTGTAGCAGAAGGGGCCTATATAATTAATAATTATAATTAACCTATATAGTTAATCATCAAGACATCCTTGAAAAATATTATATTAATAAATATATTGTTTTTTCTTTTGATGATTTGTTTTGTTTTTCATGTAGCTGAAGCTATTAGGTGTTACCAATGTGCCTCTGATAATGACCCTAAAAATGAGGATAATTGTGGAGCTTACGAGAAGTTCCAAAAAGATAGATTTGTAGCTGTAGATTGTAACAGTGATGAATCAAACACACCTGGAACGTTCTGTATGAAAATCACCCAGCAAAGCCCACGAGGATTTATTTGTAAGATTTTCTTTTTGTATTATTTTATTAAATAATCTCAGGGGTTGCGGTCATAAATAGTGTATTCTATTTATGACCGCAACCCCGGACCATCTCCTTCCTTTATAATGCAACGGTTTTTAATTAAATATTCAATATCTAAAATTTATTAATAAATCAGATTTTTTTTTAATGGTAAATTTATAGATCTTTATCATCTAATTTTAGGAATGTTCATGGTTTTAGTTTTAGGGGTCATTTTCTTGGAAAGGGTATAAGTCTTATATTTTGCAAAAATTACATTACTGTTAATCTTCTCCAAATAAACATTCAGAGTGCTGCTTTGCATAATAAATAGTAAATATATTATATCCGTCATTCATTTATCATTACAAATTTTATCTGTTGTTTTTTAACAAATTTAATTGGCCTTAGAAAACCAACTCCTTAACCTGCTCTATATTAATTGGAGAGATGGCAGGTATATCCTCTTTATGTGATTGAAAATTAAAAAAAAAATTGCTAGATCGTCATAACACACATTGGAGTGTTCTAACTGCCATAGACAATATATACCCAAGTGATTGCTTAATAGAGAAATAATTCCCACCATACAGTCTCCACTAGCAGCCAGATGGATCAAACCAGACTGTTGGGTCTCTCAGTTTCTCACTGGACATAGGGGTTGTCGTGCCAAGTTACATAGTCTAGGAAAATGTAACGATCCCCTATGCTTCAGTTGTGGTATCCCATAAACTGCCAAACATTTGATCACCAATTGTACTGCGTTTGAGCATTGAGGGCCAAGCCAATGAGGAACACAATTATCTACAGTATCAACGAAGGAGATTTACCTCTACTCGTCATTACAGATAACTACCCATACTATGAGGCATTCGTGTATGGGTGGAAGGAACAACTAGGTGCAGCCTATTTCAATATGGGAGTAAGATGTAGACTTCCACAATCTTAATCTGGGATGACTTCAGAATAAAAATATAACAAGAAAAGAGGAATATAACAAGAAAATTGTTATATTTTATTGATATATAAAATGAAATGGAATCCCATATTGTCGAAAAAACAAGGAAGGGAGAGGGAAATAAATAAAAAATTAGAGAAATAACAAACGTGTGATGACAGGTAAAAGATTAAGGCATATCTGCAGTCTTATGGCATTTATTTTCAGCAATGAAAAAGTTGACCATGCAGCCCATTTCGCTAGTAGAAGTGGATAAAAGCGGGGCTATCTAATTTGAAGGATGTTATCTTAGAAAATTAGGTGCACCAAGCAAAGAAAACAAACAGATTGAGAGAAAGATTGGAAAGGGTAGAGTGTAAACTAGCACAAATAAAACCTAACTTGGTAAAGAATAGGAATCAAAATAAATAATATCATAACTGGCTGTATGGGAAAATCCAATGAAAAAAAACAAAAAAACTAACGTGTGAGCTTTAGACCACACGATAGCAGTGAAAACAGCAACAAGGAAAGATTAATAAAAAATAGCTCATTATAAGGAGGGTCAAATGTTAAGCATTTCCCTCGCTTACATTATGCACGTCTGGTTTTTAGCTTCTGAGATATTATATTTTAATCCATATATTCTATAAAGCCCTTAAATTTTTATATACAGTTCTTTTGTATCCCAGTATTTTTCAATTATTTTTATTACATATTTCCAGTTAATATTGGTAAATAAATTTTCTACATTAAAACAGACCAAAGAATATTTACCTGTTGTCTTTTTATTTACTCTGATCCACCACCATTGAGTTTTTTACTTATTGTTAAAATCTGAATTTAGATTATTAGATGTGGAATTGAGATATTTTGCCAAATTTTTCAGTTTCCCCATTGATATTGCTAATGATAGCACTAAGTGGGAGTATCACTTTTATGTAACTTTACTAATCCATGTATTCTAGGTGTATTGAAATTTGGATTAATTAGTTTAATTTTGTTTGATAAAGAATTTTTAAAGCTAATAACAAAATTATTGCATAAAATATAGACATCAAAGCAAGATCAATCTAAAAATGTCCTTAATGGATTTATAATGTATTTATTTAAATTAGTGGTGTTTACTAGTCCATGTTGTATCCAACGACTGTATAATATTCCAGAAATTTCCAGTTGGAATGAAATGTTCTATTATTATTATATATTTTCTATTATGTATAAGAATTTCTGCTATTATTATCATTTATATTATTTCTCTTCTTATTTTTCATATATTGTTAATAATTTTGTCAAAATAAAATTTCAATGTTGTAATAATATTAGCATTTGTAGTATATATTAGCATGAACTCGTTATCATTTAGTTTGGGATACTATCTTTTACCCTCTCCTACTCTCTTACACGGTGTTGGGTTAAGATACAATTTTGAATAATATCTCATTACAAAGAAGGCAAAATGCTGAACATTTCCCTCTGTTACAGTGCACTGGTCAGATTTTTAGTATCTGAAATATTTTAATCCATGTATTCAACTAACCCCGTTATCATTTGGTTATTGACACTATTTTTTCCTTTTCACCTCCCTAAAACAGCATAGCGTTAAGATAAAATTTTTAATTATAGTTTATTACAGAGAGGATGAAATGCTGAACAATTACCTTTTGTACAGTACGCAGGCCCGATTTTTAGTTTCTAAGATATTTTAAAACATTTCAATTAGTTTACTATAGCCGACTTTACCCAAGCGTTAAAATGTACCGGAGCAATCTTCACAAAAAAAGTGCAAAACGCGCCTAAAGAAGTTTTCACTTCAAAAAAATAAAAGAAAATAACCTAATTGTAGCAAATGGCTCACTAGCTCCAGAATGTTGAGCAGACATGAAGTTATGCTCTCGATTTAGGATTGAACAATGTCAATTTATATAGGGCTACCTTCTAAGATTTCAAAGTGTGCACACACGAAAATTATAACAATATACCTCATTCAATAAAACATTTACGGCTAAAATGCCCCAATTCAGAAAATACTGAAAAAAAAAGAAATTAGGCCTGTCAGAATCATTAAGAGATGTTCTGCAGGATAATGAAAAGCTAGTGTCTACTCTGTTTAAATTCCTGAAAATCATAAAGCATTATGACAGAATCTAAATTATAGTTAAATTAATGACCCTTTAGAATAGAGGTGGGAAAGAGAAAAAGAAAAAAAAAACCATTGGCCTTCTTGTTAAAGAGTTGAAATAAAATGCAAAAGAATGAAAAACTAGATTATTTAAATATAACTTTGTATATAATATACATATACAAATTATAAGGTGCATTTTTGTAGCTACAGTGGCTTAGCCCACAAGCCAAATGATACACCTGGATATTGATAGAAATTATTGAATAAATCAATAGTTTAATTTATTTTACATTGCGAACAATAATTTATTGTAATTAATAAACATCCTAGTGCTGTTTCTTGATGTGAGGGTATATGGCGGCTTCTGGTGTAGGAAATCTTCACTTTATAGTGGAAATATTCACATAGTGAATAAACATGTTTACGTAGACATTTTAGAAGAAACTTGAAAGAAATTGAGGAAAATCTGGGTCTAAAAAATAAATTTAGTTTTTAACAGGATAATGGCACCAAACACTCTGCCATATTAGTTAAGCAATGGCTACTTTATAACTGTCCCAAAGTTATAAAAACTCCACCACAGTCACCATATCTTAATGTGATAGAACACCTGTGAGAAAAATTGGAGGTAGAAATTAGAAAACACGAAATTTATAACAAAGACTTAAAAAATATCTCCTTGAAGAGTGGAATAGGTTAAGCCCAGAATTCACCTAAAAATTTATAGACTCCATCTCAAACTGAAATAAATGGTAGAAAATAATGGCTTGCCTAAAAGGTATTGAACAAAACAAATAGTATTTTCAAGTTAGTAAGAAGTGAGGTGTATCATTTTGACAGAGGTAAAATTATCCAGTTTTTTGTTAATTTTTTTTAAATAATCACAGTTGAATATTTTAAGTTTATTGAGTTTGTACATATTTAAATTGAAATTATAAATAAATCTTGAATAGTTTCTGGTTTTATTAGTTTACTGTAACCATTCAAGTCTTTTTTTTTTTTCTTTTATGGGATGTTTCAATTTCAATGTAAGTCGTTGTATATTTAGATTGAATGTGTCACACCAGGAAAGAAATATAAAAAATTATTTACTTATCTTGTTTGGCGGAGGACTCCAGAGTGATATCTGAGTGGGGAAATGAACCCCATTAAATCTATAGAGCTGCCTAAAACAAAATAAAAGCAAGTAGCACTCCTCTAGACTGCATTGAAAACGTTAGGAGTTTGCGTGCTTAATTTGTAAGCTATCACACTTATGGCTCACACACTATCACACTTATGACTTAATATCTTCAATATTTAAATCCCCTTTAGAATTGGGAGGGCAGGGTTGCCGAACAGGCTAACGTAGTGTGTAAAACATGTGTTGCCCAGCAACCTGATAAAATGAAGATTACAAGTTGAGATTAGATGTGTTTTTAACTTTGGCACTAATCTCTTGGCCCAGGATAAAACTCGTATAGCCAAAAACGCGAGGAAGTGGAGAAAAAAAGATGTCACTAGAACATAAATTATTACTTGTTGTTTAAATAAAACAAAACTCAGGAATACTCTTTAATGTGCTGTCTATTGTTTTATGATAGCTAGATGAAAGAATTTTGTAATATTCAACCTTGAATTGTCTTAAACATTTTTTGTTAATAGCTTGCTATTTCTGGGAAGAATTATCCATGTATATTTCCTCATGTGTCATCTTACCATAGAAATTGATGAGTTAGTAATGTGTTGATATATTAGCAATTTAATTCAATTGGAAATAATAAATTAATTTTCAATTATTACTTTATTGCTGCATGTTAAATGATTGTTGTTGATAAGAGTTTAAAGAATTATATTTTCAAGTTAGTTATTAAAATTAAAAAAAAAATGAAGTTATGATATTAATGTATGGTTAATGTTTAAATTTCCAATAGCAAATATCTTAAATAACCAGTAAATTTCCATTAATTTAGGGGATGGAAGATGGAGACAAGTGATCAGAAGGTGTGCTTCAGTCGCTGAAACTGGTGTGACGGGAGTCTGTAATTGGGGAGTCAGAGAAAATGGCATATATTGGGAGGAATGTTACTGTTCCGAAGATGGTTGCAATTCTTCAACTTCATTAGCATCCTCCCTATATGTCATCTTCATAACTACATTTTTTCTGCTTTTAAGGCTCAAATAGGAAACATTTTATGAATTTGATAAATTGAAATTGCTCTGTGATTTTTATTCCATCCAACCATTATCGAAACTGAATCTCAAATGAATCCCAGTTCAAAATATTTTTACTGTTTAGTGAATGTTAGTATGTCTAAACTTTTTGTTTAGTATAAGTTAGAAGGACTTTTTCCACCTTAAAATGTGTTTATGTATACAATCATGACATTTGGTATGTGTTTTTTTCTGTTGCATCTGTTTTCTTATGAACAAAAGTTGATGTAATATGATTATAAAAATGTATTTTCAATTGTAGCCTGTAATTAATAATTTTTAATTCACGAACTATTTTCACCAACTTAACGCATGCACCCTATCTTTTGATATTGCGTGCTCTTGTTCAAAGAAACATTGCAAACATTATTACTTTAATTTATTTTTATATATTGCATAGCTTTTGTTCATGTTTGTACAAATGATTATTTTATTCTTAACATAGTTAAATACTGTTGACATCTGTAATATTGTATCCGTCCATATTTTACCAAAGTCAAATCTCACTACAACTAATGTAAGTTACATATATTTTTTTTACAATTGTAATACTTGAACTGATTTTGTTACTGTTCTTACTGTACGCATTTAAATTAGTATTAACTATTATTTGTAACTTATTATCAATCTTTTTTTCAAGTTGTATTTTCTTTACCATGTTTTAATTATTTTATTTGGAAATATATATGTTTTTTATTCATAGAATATCATATATCTATTTCTAAATGAAATATATATATATATAATGTATGTTTTTTATTTTTCAAACAGTTATTTTATCAAAAATAATTCCTGTAGTTATAAAGCTTTTAATAGACTAATATAATTTTATATGATTTTAACATTACCAATGAATGGCCTTTGTTGTGAAATTTGTTAAATTAAATTTTAATTGTTTAAAGTTTTATATGTTGTAATACCGGCATTGAATCTAAGATAAGGAATCGATATATTAAAATGTTTATTTTTCTATATCTATTATTACAAATATCTTGTAAATTCTTTTATACAAATTTTAAATAAAACTTTTATTAATATTTTTTTAATTTTCCTTTTAATTATGTCAGCATTATTCTTATTTATATGAAATTTAGTCAATTTTTGAACATTTTGTTGCTCTTGCACAGATACTTTTATAAAAATCTTCTGTAGAAAAAATATCTTTTATTTCCAGTCTAATGTTAACTTGTATTGATTACACATTTTTAGGAAAGTGTATTAATGTAATGGGTTTTATCCATTGTTCAAAGATAAATTAGGACAGTATCCAGTTCAAGCCTTGTAAAAAATGAATTGCTGGATGATACAGTTTGGAACTATTTTCATCACCAAAATACAGCAGTTATAAAAAAAAAGAATCCTAAGCAAGTTAGTATCTCATTCTCCATTTCTTTTTGTAATGAAGAAAAAACAAATGCCAAATTTGATTAAATTGATGCTATACCATTTATGAACTAATTCACAACTTTAAACCTAATTTGATAAACAGTTTTTTAAATATAGACATCCTAAGAGAAATAAGAGTGTGTGTGCATGCATGAGTGAAAGTAGTGTATGAAATTAGATAAAATTGATTTGGAACCATATCTGTATCAACCTACATGATCCATGAAAATGTCTTCAAAATAGATTAACACTTGTAGGTGTTATTCCTGTTACATGGATTTGACTTCAAACGATACTAATTTGAC
The DNA here is from genome assembly GCA_928085145.1 of Nezara viridula. NCBI lineage: Eukaryota > Metazoa > Arthropoda > Insecta > Hemiptera > Pentatomidae > Nezara > Nezara viridula. Next base: position 118,534,380 of record OV725082.1, read on the forward strand.
CCTTGATAAACGTAAAACAAAAGTAGGAATTTTCAATTCTGAAGAAAAGCTGTTTCACTTCCTACATGAATAAAGTTTCCCTACTTTCAGTTAAAAGAGTAAAAGAGACCATTAACTGAAAATTTATCAAAATATATATATATGTATAGGTATTATTCTGTTTTTTCATAACATTATATTTTATATTGAATCTACTTTTTATAATTTTTTGGTCACTGTGAATGATTTTAGATCTAATAAACGACAGTGCTTCAAATACTGTATTATGGAATGATATCCAGATAATGAAGGTCGGGAAAGAAATCCACTGGTCAAAAGCTGGCTAAAAAGTTACTAAAGAAATAAATACTGATGATAACTTGACTGTATTGGCTAACTTATGGGAACCAACTGATACTGATCTTGTTTGCTAGACGCCCTCACAGCAACTTTAGTGTGGGCTGCCCACACCATTACATTCCTTATTAAAACGTTTTAAAATGAATGAAGTAAATCGCAACAATATATATATATATATATATATATATATATATATATATATATATATATATATTGGGGCTGGGATAGCTATACGGGATAAAGCACTTACAATAGGTAAACAAAGTTAAGCAATGCTGAGTGTGGTTAGCACTTGGAATGGGTGACTGTCCACTAAGGAAAGCCACTCCACCCAAGATTCCGCCCCGGGTATGTGAGGCCCGTCAGTCTACTGGAGGCAACTCACACTGACTGGGCGTAGGTCTGATGATCCTACCCCCCTGTACTTAAATCAGGAATTAGGGTGTGGTCTAGGAGACCACATCTCGTGGTCAAAGATCTTTAGCACCAACGGAAAAAATATATATATATATTTACAAAGCATAAGTCTTTTTAATAGTGTGAAGATAGTTGACCGGGATTATAATTTGAGTAGTTGATCTCGGGTGCAGTCAACATAAATAACATATATATTATAATAATTTTTTATTGAAATATAAGTTTTTTTTTAACATATAAGTATGAAGGAGTGAATACATTTAAAGGAAAAGAAGGGATTAGTTTTAAGAAAATATTTTAATAAAACACTAGTATTATTATGCTATGAAAAGAAATGATTCTAATTTGAAACCAATATTAAACTTAAATAAAAAAAGGAATTATTATAATTATTAATCAGAGTAAGGATAGTAAATTTTAAAATTGACCTGGGAAAATGTTCTTATACAATACTTATAAATGTTTATTTAAATATTTATAGCACTTAAGATTTGTTTCCGACATATTTCTAAAAAAATATATATATATAGAATTTTCTTGCAACATTTTATGTTATAGCTTATTGGTATTCCATCATTTACTAAAAAAAAAAAACTAGAAAAATTTGTTGGAACTTTGTTGATGCCCATTGTTATAAGATTATTTCCTACTCTGTTTTGATAGGTTAACAACTCATTATGAAGCTGATTTGAATAGATGAAAAAACTTGGGTGCAAAACGAAGCTTTGATTTCACAGTACAACTTGAACTTTTAATAAACCTAATTCAATGATACAACATTATTTATTTGAATGTACATTCGAAGAACGAACCTATAGCAGCTATATTATTGAAACAGATGAATCAGAAGATAAGTCATATTCCATATCTTTTACAACAAATTTTATCTTCTTTTTCTTAACACAATCTCCAACTAGACATTTTTTACAAATACAGTTGCAATCATGGCTTTGAACAAAATGTTCCCAATACTCACCAGTTTCTGTTTGTGATATGGTTTTTTTGAATTGTTCCATTAGAAGTTTTTCATACAGCCTTTGTTTCGCTACTAACTTTATAACTTTTAAGGACTCATTAATAAGTTCTTTTTCAATATCTTCAACTTCTTGTTCCTCAAGAAGATCTTCCTCACCTTCGAGTCCTAATCTAAGCTTTAGTTCTTCAGGAGTCATTCCTTTTGTATTTATATTTTTAAAAAATTCACTATAATTTATTTTGAATGTTGGGCAATTGAACTGTAATAATTTTTCATAGACCTTTTTCATATTCGTGTTACTTTTGAGATTCTTAATCTTGTCCAGATCTGACAAAAATTGTTTTGTGGTCTCTATAAAATCTTCTCCAGCTAATATATTGTCTTCATCTGACAATTCTTCTTCAAACAATCCATCTCCTATTTCTTCCAATTCCACATCTGAAGACTCTTCACTAAAGTCTTCAAGATTCATTTCTGAATTATCCTCGTCAACTGCTTCCTCTTCATCATTAGTTCTACCGCAAAGATAGTTAATTGCATCAGATATTTTAATACTACTCACAGCATCTTCAAATAAATCTTCATTCACCTTTTCTTTATCCCATATTCTCGATTTAAAATTACTGTTCTTGAATCTTTTTTCATCATCTAATTCTGGTATTTCATGACAGAAACACTGACAATCAGAATCACAAGCCGAAATTGTAATAGCTTTAGCATCTTTGAACTTCCTACCAGTGGCGGGGATGCTGCTTTCAGTGCTCGTACTATCATGTTTTTCTATAATTTCAAAACTTTCGCTCTCTTTAGCTTCTTTTAAGTTGTGACAGGAACAATCACAAGTCTCTTCACAATTACATATTTTCGTAATAGAATTGTCATTGATGGAAACAAATTCGCTGTCTTTACAAGGGCAACCATCATTTTGTTTCAAATTTGATCGAATGCCTTTAGTTTTTTTTTTATAGACAGGAACAGGGCCTAACAAAATAGAATTTTTCATTGGTAACTGTTAACATTTACACATTTATCTGATTTTATGTATTAATATAAATCTATATAATATAGACATATTGGCCAGTATTTTTTTTTTTTTTTTTTAATTGTACATATTTGTTATTCTTAAGGGATCTAGTCTCAGAATAAAGTTTGTTTTCTATTATAATACCTTTGGCTGAAATATCCTGGTGATTTTCATTGAAAATATTATGATTTAAATCTGGTTTATTAGTTTCTTCATTTGTATCAGAACTAGGAGAATTTGTTAGTTGTTCTTCTTCTTCGCTTTCATTTGTAATTTCTGTTCTTTGTTCTAATTCAAAATGTCTTTCAACTTCTACATATCTATTGCAGTGATCACACTTAGCTAGCTTTGCTACAATTGATACTTCCGTATCAGGATCAATTATGGCATTATATTTCTGGAGGCATACTTTAATAAACTCACAGAATTCCAAAAATGATACCTGAAAAAATATGATAAATAAACTTATTTAAATTTCATAACCCTTTAATACTAGGTCTCAACCTATAGACTTATATATTCCCTCCCATAAAACTTCCTCCTTCAGCAAATCCTTCGTCATTCGTGCTGCTTCCTTATGGAACTCACTTCCTACCTCCATGCGTCAATCCTCATCCACAAATTCCTTCAAACAACTCCTGTTCCAACACCTACTCCACATTCAAACTTCCCCTAGCATGTAAAATTACTTGCATCTATACAATGTTTAATTTCAATCCGTTGCACAATTGAAATAACAATTAACAATAAATTAGTTGGTATTTTTACTATGTCAGAATAAGATACATAAATTTGTAACTCTGTTATTATTCTTAGGGGACAGTAGTCCCAGAATAAAATTATTTTTTCATTCATTCATTTCATTCAAGCTTCAAGCATTGTATTGAGTCATAAGAAACACTTTTCTAACTATTTGAACTCATCTTGAAGTTCCAATCTTGCATTTCTTTAACCCATATCAGTTATAAAATTTAAATATCCAAAAATTTTATTTTTTTTTTTTCATTTATCCTTAGTTGTCTTTTTTTTTCTTTTGTCAATAATAGGCTCCTGCTTTGTTGTTCAATTTAGTGAGATACATTCTAAAAAAAGAAAGGTGGCTTATCATAAAAAATAAAAATAAATTAATTTTTTGAAATTTTTATTTATTAACTGGTGTGGACTGAGAAAATGCAAGATTGGAGCTTGGAGATGAAGAAAGTGGCTCAAAACTTTATGTATTAATTATGTTTGAAGAGTTAATTTTTCCTAAGAAAAAAAAATAAGATAAAAACTTAAAATGTCCTTAAAAGAATTAATTGTTCCTAATGAGACTGAATGAACCTACTAACCTCCATGAAGTTCTGAATCTAATGTTATCCCATTCGTGGCATTTGAGCTTGAAAGGACTTCATATTGGTACAATGAAAATTTTGAGGCTTAGTAAAATCATTTCCCTCCAAAATGTGGGGATTCATTATTTAAAGACAAGACAAATTTTAATTCTTATTTTCAGAATTTTATTATTCAATCATTAAAACATAAAATTATTTTAATAATAATATATAAATTGAAAATATATCATACCTCATATGAAGTCTTAGGAATATTTCCAACCTTCACTTTTGGGCAAACATTTAATAAATTCCGTGAAAGTTCTCTTCTTCCCAATAATTTAATTTCATCAAAACCTAAATATTTTTCATCAGAATCTTGAAAATCAAAAACAGTTCCTAATAGTGTTCCACCTACTTCTTCAAATATAATTCTGCCGTCTGGATAAACTTTGTTTTGTCCTATAAGAATAAAATTGAATTAGAAAAATATAATCAAATAAAGCTAAATATTTATATGCTAAATTTTATCAATGTAGTGATATTATGTCAATTCTTAATTATAGCTTTCATTAAAAAAAGAAGAAAGTCTGAAATATTGTCCATTATGGTAGATCAAGTAATGGAAGTAAAGCCTTTTAAGATTCCCACTATCTTATAATGTAATCAAAATTGGACCAATACTTCATGATTTAATGCCTTTTTATGAAGTCATTGAGATTCCTTTATACTTATGGATCACACTAATCTTAAAACAAAAGTAATTGCTAATTATACAATGCATTTAGAAAATTAAATAATACCCTTACAATTAATTTTTATTTTGTTTGCTGCATCATAAAAAAAGTAATATCATTTTTAATTTTGACAATATTTTTCAAAAACTGTTATATCTACACTGAAAATTTAAAGTCTAAATTTCTTTCTAGTCATATTTTATTTGAAAAATAAAAGCATTGTTAGTGACTATAGTACCTAAAATCTATTTAATTAATAAAAACAATTAAATCAATTTTGTACCATAAATCTGACCATTGATTATGTTTTTAGATTTTTTCAGGTCAACCTTTTTTTTAGACAAAAGATGATTTAAAACTTTTGCTGCTGTCACTGGTACTCCAATATCTTCATAGAGAGAAAGAATATTTCTCAGAGGAATTGTGTTACACAGCTCTGGAATTTGGGCTACAAAAAAATAAATAAATTTTTTTTTTCCACCATATATAAGTTAAATAAAAATTCAATGTTTCTTGGAAGATGTTTTAAAATCTTAATATTAATTATACTTATGATTCATTATTCCATTATGGTAAAATTTGGCTTTTTTTTTTTTTTTTTTTTTTTTTGGAGTAAAAGTTTGATCTTTTAAGTTTTTTCTTTACACATTACTTTCTATTGAGCTCCTAGGCTCCAAAAGTAAAAATCAATTCTGAAAATGATTAAAGAAAAATAAAACATGATGTAGTAAATTGCCAAATGAATAATGCCATTTGGACAAAATTTTCTATTATATGCTACAACCAATATACCATTCATCTGGAAAGAATTACCACTTGTTCACTGCTAGATACAACTGATTGACTGCACTATTCCCACTAAATTATTATATTTGTTTTGAATATCTTGTTAATTTAATCTTTTTTTTTTTAATTCTTCTTGTCTCTGGCCAATTAATTCAAATAAACGGAGAAGTTTTATTCGAATATTAATTGTTCTGGTTATAATAGTTTTTATTTATTTCTAATTTCATTCTTTTAAGAATTATAAATTAGTGTTCAAAGAAAATATTTTAACTAAACTATGTATTAGGAGGATCCTGTTAAGCAAAGACACGGAAACTATAAAACTAAATATTGCAAAGTTAATGAAAGCCAGTGAAGAGCTAGGGCTCGAAATAAACATGGATAAGACAAAATATATGGTTAGCTGCAAAAATGGTGATTTTGCTGGTGATATCTATATAAAAGGTAATTTGTTTGAACAGGTAGAGAAGTTTAGGTATCTAGGGTCTACCATAACTAGAAAAAACGAAATTGGAGAGGATATTAAGGTTAAGCTGAAGATGGGAAATGTTTGTTATTTTTCTATGACAAAACTACTTAGCTTGCGCATCTTGTCCCGGAATTTAAAGACTAGAATCTATAAAACCATTATCTTACCTACAGTCCTTTATGGATGCGAAACGTGGCCGCTTACATTAAGGGATGAGCAACGTCTTATGGTTTTTGAAAATAAAGTATTGCGTAGAATATTCGGACCGAAGAAGGATGAGTTAACCGAGGAGTTCAGACAGTTACACAATGCCGAATTGCGTGAACTGTGTCCGGTTAATATAATTAAATTGATTACATTGCGTCGAATCAAATGGGCTTGGTAACTAAAGAATGCCGTTAGAAGAAGGTTACCTGTACATTTTCTGTACCGAATAGTAAACGTCCAAGGAGAAGACCGAGGCGAAGGGGGAAAGATTACGTTAAAGCCGTCTCAAAGGACTGAGTTTGGACAGCGAACGGTGGAGAGGTGTGTAATAAGCGATTGGTGGTGTCGGCATCGAACCTTCGGGTTCGCTAAGCCTTTTATTATTATATTAATGTATTAGGGAGAACAAAAGAAGTAATATCGTTTTCTTACATTAAATTCAAACATAAATTTCACAAAAGATTTTTTATTTAATCATTAATGGAATCATCCTAATTATTGATAAAAATCAATTGTTTTTTTAGCAAAATATATAGAGATGGTATTTTGGACACCATTCAAATTTGGTAATCTTTTGCAATTTAGAAAGTATTGAAACGATCCAAACAAATGGAAATCCGATGGTGCAACATCAGACGAGTATGGTGGATAAAGCAGTACCTCCCACCCCAATTCATTAATTTTTCCAGGGATCGTCTTACGCAGTGTGATCTTGCATTTTTTGTTGCAGAATAACGCCTTTTCTGTTGAAAATCGCTGGCCACTTTTCAATTAAAGATTGATTAACATGACCCAATTGTTCACAATAAAGGTCTGTATTCACAGTTTGTCTAGTTTGGAGCACTTAAAAATAAGCAACGCAGGGAATACTCCACTAGTACTTCGTGGAGATTCTTTTGGAGATAGCCGCTGCCTTTTATGTTTTGGATTATCATACAGGACTCATTTTTCATCTCCGGTGATCAAGCGATCAAAAAACGCTTCTTTAGTGTGCTGAAGCAAAAAGTTGCATATGGTGGTTCCCAATCTGCTGCAAATGTTCTTGGACGATTGACCATGGTTGCTTAAGACTGTTTGACAATTCTTTGATTGTCTGACATAGATTAGCTTTGATTTCCGCCCCCTTAACACGTTATTGCTAAAGGAAGATAAGAGAACTTTTTAAGTTCCCCAAGAAATGATTTTGTTTACTTATGTTATTTTATTTTCACATGTTTTTATTATATATATCTGTATGTATTTAGAGTTTTTGTTTTATTTTTCTTCCAATATTTTAATTTTAATGAGAATTGTAAATATTTAATTGAATTTTATGGCCATAGAGGCATTTCCTCTGTATCTATAATTTTTCCTAAAGGGACAACAGTCCCAGGATAATATAAATCTATTTTCATTTCATTTCATTGTCTGAGATTGTTGGTCTTCCTGATCGATTGGAGTCGGAAAGATTAAAATTACGGGATTTGAACTACAAAAACCATTTACGAATGCCTAATGCATTTGGATAAACATCACAAATGTTTTTGGTAGCAATTGTTGTGTTGTTACCCTTGCGAAACTAAAGAAGTATGGAATGCCAGATATGTACCTCTTCTGTTATTTGGTTGGCCATTTCATCAAAAATTGCGAGAGAGAAAAATTTAATTTAGTTATTTGCAACTAAAGAATTCACTCTTAACTTTATGTCTTTGCTATGACTTTGATGCACACAATGAGGTGCCTAATGAGAATCAAATAGTGACAAGTTCAAAAACGACATTACTTTCATTTCCATTCCAGTCCTCTAATATATTTTTTCGCCCTTGAACTTTTATTCTATTTGCACAATTTTATGAAAATGTAACGTGACTGTTGATGGTGGACAGAAGATGCAAATCAAACCTCCTGCACATTATTTTTCAGAGAAGCAAACATGGACTTGTGTGTCACAGCAGAGAATATAATATTATTGTAAATGCATTTCATTACCTTATAGCGAATACAACTTTTAAAAATTAATTAATTATTCATTACAAGTTTTTTGCATTCCAGGTAAAGCATAATTTGTGAGGAAGTAGTCAAATGCACCTCCCCATTTTCCTGGTATGGATTCATTGGCCAACCTTTTTTTAACACATAATTCATGCGCCAGAATTAGAAGATAGTGGATCATTTGAAAAACAAGCACAATTGCAAATGGGTAACTATCACAGCCTGTGAACAAAAATTTCAGTAACAGTTAATTAAAATCATACAAAAAATCAGCACTTCATATTTTGGCATAAAAATATCTATTAATTACATTTTTAATCATTATTTTTCTTGCATAAGCAGGATTATAGAGAATTCAATACTCTCTTGAAGATATGTTCACTTATTTCTTGACTAAAGTGTTTTCGAATCATTTAATTTTTTTTTTTTTTTTATACTCAGAGACAGATTGAAGCGAATCACAAATAGCGCATTAAGATTTTTCTTTGATATGACAAGACAATCTCATGTATTCCACCTTTATGGCGAGTTAAAGTGGCTCTTTTCTTCCTTCCATCAACAATATTTCATGGTTTTTTTGTTTGTTTTTTTATACCAAACTATTAACAATATCCTTCTTACATCTACAGTCTACTGCAATTCACTCTTGGTCAACTTGTTCCACTCATAGAAACAAGATCCTCTGTTTCTGACCTCTATTATCCTTCCCACGTAACAAAATCCTTTGAATGTTCTTGCTCATTTCATGTCATCTGAAATTCCTTACCATTATCTTTCCAAGCATCTTCCCTATTCTTTCTTCTTTCCCTTACCTTCTCACATCTCAAACATATGCTCTCCAATCTTGAATTTTAATTTAAGAATAAACTCTTGATTAGAAGTGAATAATAATTTCAATATGTAATCTTTAACTTTAAGAATTAATTCATAGTGTTCCCTTTTTATTATTATTATTTTATTTTGTCTGTTCATTTCATTTCATACATATTTATTCTAGAGTTGATTTTATTTGTTTGCTTAGGTATATGTCTTAATTTTTTATAATATATATATACTGGTTGAATTTTGGTTATGTTATTTTTAGCCAGTATTGTATTCTATTTATATGTACACATGTTTTTTATTCTAATGTGTCTAGTCCATATAAAATGTTTATTTCGTATTCTATTCTATGTTTTTAAACTACAGAACTTATAACAAATATTTTTACCTGCTTCACGGTCAAGTTCGCATAAACTGAAAGAAGTCTGATCAACACCACAATCTCTACACATTTGCCATAGCATAATTCTAAACATGCAAGCCTTAAATCTTGGCTTCTTCTCACAAGCAATAGTAGCATAGTGCTGATATATGCAGCTTATATCAGCCATCCTGTTTGTGATTACTTTTCTCAACCACATTTCTTCTGTGCTCAGCAGTTCTACATCCTATATTCCATTCACAAATATAAATTATTTATTATACCATAAATTATAATTATTAAAGATGATTTATCATTAATCAAGAGTATATTATTCAATTTATTAAAGATGGTATAGAACTGATTGAGCATGATTCTAATTCATCTAAGTTGGTCGGTGATAATATTTAATTTTGCCTCAATTATAAATAAATCTATTAGTGAACAATATTCGATTAAATACCTACCTCTGGTCTAATGATATAACTAATTTCACCATTAAGATCTGGAATTGGCTGGCAAACTGTCTTCATTACTATATCCCATAAAGGCATTGATTCAATGGGAGCAAATATGGGAATATTATTTGAGCAGATATTGTGTTTTTCTGGAGTTTCTTGGGGCACAATAAAATTTTCTTCGGTATCTTCCAAATTTCCCTATAATATTAGTCTGTTAACTTGGTTTTTTTTTAAGGTAGAAAAAATTTAGTTTTATTGAAATTCAGGGAAAGTGAGTAAATATAAATGTAGTTTTCTAGCTTTTGATTGGAATACATTGTTTAAGGTACCTTGAAAAATCTTAAATGTTCAATGTAACTTGTGAAACCTTATCTCAATGATAAGGATAAACAAGTTAGTATTCACTTATTTACTTAAATATTTCATAATTATAATAATTTCACAGTCTTAGTCAACATTATATTACTAAATTAATTTCTGAAAATAATTTAAAGTAAATTTTGTGATATACAAATATATTTTCTCAAAAAATTATAACTTTTTTATTTCTTACTTCCAACTGCTGCACATAAAATAATCCACTCCTATAACTGCTTAAAAACTGACAGTACCATGTGTTCCAAAATGGTATCATGATTGGAAAATCCAGTTTATAAACTTTGTCATTCTTAAATAGATGTGATGATTGTATCACCATACCATTTTTACAAATAATCTGGCCAGGTCCTTCTTTGATCCCCTTAACCCAAACAGTATGAATCATAGCACCATTAGCAAGAAGAAGGCTTCCATTACCTGCAAAGGGCAATATAAATATCAGGGGTTGAAACTTTTATAGAACTTCTAATTTAACATTTTCTTAGAAACGTTTTAGAAAAAAAAAGTTTTTAAAGAAAACTGCTAAGGAACTTTTTTGTAATAATGTTCTAGGTTTATGGTAAAATTTTAACTTGTATTTATTCGAGTTTTTAATACAAGTTCTGTTAAATGAAAAATAAACAGTAATTGGGCTTAGATTAGAGTTATAATTTGTCTTCAATGACTGACATGTAATTCTGAGGGGTTGTTTGTTTGAGTAGCCAAGAATAAAAGTCTTAGAGACTTTTTAGCGAAATTGACAGAACTTTTAAATGAAAATTTTAAGTTAAACATTTATAAAGAAAAAATTCTAGTTCTCTAAGAAATGAAAAACTATCGACCATAAAAATGCCAGTGATACAGAAACTTTTTAAAAATAAATTTTTTGCTGTTTTAAGTCCTGTTAAATATTATTATTTGTGAAGGACGTTGATTTAAAATATAATTTAGAAAACAATTTTATATTTTCTTTTCCTGAATCTATCATATCGGATGGATATATGCATATGCTTAAAACGTATCTTTTTAATAAATTTATTTATTTTTACAAACTACATTTTACGAAAATGGTTCATGATTTGAATTGTAACGCTTTAATCAGGCATTAAACTTGATGTTCTCAAGATACAAGAGTTTGCTTAGTTATCTTCATTTTAATTTATGGGAACATAAATGACCAAGGTTGCGGTGGATGGATGGCGAGCTGCTGATGGTCGACCCAGGGGTCAAACCTGTGAGAGGTCTTGTCGTGGAGACTGGACCTGTGATCAGCGTGGAGCGGGACCTAGCACCACATAAGAAGAAGAAGAATACAAATATTTTAATATTTTCATTACCATGACGCTGCCCCTTCTTCCAATTCCCAATGAACGTATTTTGCATTGGATGAACAAAGCCGTTGCCTTTGACACATCTCCATACATATGTTCCTTTGCCTTCCATTTTTCCTTTTTTCCAATATCCAGTGTATACCTGCCATTTGATGTTTAATACGAGTAAAATAGTCTATATTATTTTTTTTTTTTCAATATTCAGAATTCCTAATGCACTCAAATATCATTAGAATCAAATTCAAAATATTTTTACATTTAAGATTATTATTTCTAGTAAAAAAATAGACTTAAATGATTATTTTTCTAGTCATATCTTTTAGGTTTGGTGCCATTTTTTTAAAGTTTTCATAAAATATTATGCCAAATATAGACAGTTTTTACATCCTGTATTATTTATTTGACGTTTCAGCTTCAGGAACCATTTTCAAGATCCTACAAACTAATTTTAATTCAGTTATTATACTTCAAAATACATCCTTATAAAACACATATTATATAACAACACAAAACAACAATCAGTTATATAAGTAGTCCAAACTCTATTTTATTTTATTTTTATTTTGGTTAAAATTAATGTACCTACCATGCACTGCTTCATGAAATTTCCTAGAATGTATCATATAATATTTTATGAAAACTTTAGACTTAAATGATTTTATTTAAAAAATAAAACTGAATATTAAAGTATCTTAAATTTAGTATGTTTTGAAGCAATTAAGTGTAATTAAAAATAAATTTAAAATGAAACTGGATATTCATCATGAAAATAATTTTCATTTAAACTGAAAATGTGTGTTTTTATGAAAAATGTTTAAAGTGAATAGTTATTTTCAATATACAATTATATATTTGTAAAGATCATAAAGAAATATATGATAAATAAGAAAATACTATTAACAATATCAAAGATTGAAAATAACTAATTTTTATAAGCATTTTTTTTTTTTAACTTAAAATTTACATACATCTCGATTAGCCCATATCATTGTTCCCCATCCATGTTCTTGTCCTTTTTTCCATTCACCCAGGTATTGTGATCCTGATGGATACTGCCTTAAACCAAAACCATCATGAATACCATTTTTCCAACAGCCATCATACCAGTTGCCTTTACCATATATGAGCATACCCTAAAAATGAAAGATGTATTTTAAAATATCTTTAATAGTGATGGTATTAAGATATGTTAAAACCCATCAATTGGATGACATTATTCAGAAACGTACCAGCTGATCTTGTTTAATTTTTTTGAATTTTTACTTTGGAATTACTTCTCGAATAGCTGGGTAGAATGTGTTAATGTACCAAGTGATTAAGGACAAGAGCTGTTTGCATTTTTGCTATAGTCCACATGACATATTCTTATCAAAGAAAGAAAATAATACAAAAAATTATTCAAATGCCTTAGTAGGTTAAAAAAATAAAAATCAGTTGGGAATTTTTTCTTAATTGAATTTTCATTACTGTAATCCAATTTCAATGCTTTAAAAATTGTATTGCATATTTTACTATAAATGTTTACAGTGGATGGAAAAGTTGTATCTCCACATATATTATTATAGTAAGGCTCAAAATCAGTTTTGTACCAAATATAAGTTCCTGTTATGCTCAAATACCATGAATGGGTTACCGTTGGATTCTGAATTTCACGGAGGGTTAGTTTGCGAATCGTATCCTCCACTTTTGTTTTTCTTTCTAAAATAAATAAAGTCGATACAAATATTTTGCTAGGCTTCAATACTGGAACGGTGGTAGGTCTGTAGATCGATGCGGGACAAATTGGACCTTGAAGATTTTGATGCGTGCAGCAAGACCCGGATAGTTCCTCCGGACCTATCGGATCCTGCATTTTTAAGCCCAAAAACGTACTATTTTCGAGATAACGCAAGGCATGGGGTTCGCATCCAAACAACCTGACGTTAATTGTAGTACTGTCATTGGATACATGTCTCATTTCGTCGACTTGAGGTCTCTATGATCGATACAGGAGTTTATATTATTTATCGATGGTGTTTTTGATCGGCAAGCCACATCATCATTAATTTTTCACCAAATCTCAAGATTGAGCCACCAATTCCGAAGGCTTCCTTCTCCTTCAGGCGGACAAAATAGTCCAATTACCCCGAAAATTCAGGCAAACAAGTTATGAAAGAAAAGAAACTTTATTTGCGAATAACTAAAAAATTACACACTTTTCCCTTGGTCATTCCCATGATTATATAAAACGTTACTTAATTGTCTACAAAAGGAAAAAAAAATCATTGAAATCGGACAATTTTTCGCAAAGATACAGCTTATTGAAATTTGTAAATATGTTGGTTCCAAACAAAATTGAAGATTTAAATTAATTTTGTTTCCTTTGTCGATTACTTTTATCGATAAAGTAACAATTGATTACTTTATCTTTTGATACGTTGCATTATTTTATTTTATTATTAATTAGGCATTTGATAACAATATGCTGTGTGAATTTTTCGCACGGGCCTACTAGTTCATATATAAAACAATTAAGCATATTTTGTATAATTGATAGTTAACAATGATTTAAAAGCTAAGGATAGGTCTATGATCAACTGATAAAATATAATGAATTTAAAAATATATATATAAAAAAACATTAAGAATATTACACTATCTTATACTATATAAGAATACAATAAATTTTGTTTAATAATATAAAAAAAGAAGAAAACAAGAGAGATATTGCATAGCTACAGTATATAATGTAACACAGTATACATTTTGTATACAATTTACTGCTGTAACTGTTTTTTTAGCCCTCTCTATAGTAAGCCAAAACTATTTTCTCCTCATTCAATCAAGTAAAAACTATGACACAATCATAAATGAAAAATCTGCATCTGCAGAACTTTAAATTTTCTATTTTAAAACAAAAATAAACCAATTTTTAACCTATTTAAGGTAAAAATTGTGCATCAAATTAGCATAATTTATATATTAAATAGAAAAAAAAATTATTTCTCTTAACTTAAAACAAGATTTATAGAAAAAAAATTTTTGATATCTTAAATTATTGTTTTCATAGTAAAATTAAAAGTAGGGTTATAAATAATTTATCAACATACATTTATTTACACATCAACTATCTTCTTTAGTTATAATCAATTGCTTTTAACATAACTCTTTTCAATTATTTACCTTTCCATTGGTTCTTCCAGTTTTCCAATTTCCAAAATAACACATTTTTGCCTCTCCATTTACCCTCATTACACTTACTCCCTTCCCATGTCTACGATTACGTTTTATTTCTCCATCATACCAGCTTCCGTCTGGCCATGTGATAAGTCCCAATCCTTCTGCTACTCCATCTTTAAATGTTCCCTGTTTAAAAATATAATGAAACTATTTAATTTTTCAAAAAGCCTATAAATTATTTTGTATAATTCAGTGTTAGTCAAAATGTATATAAACTAATAAACCATTAATGAAACAGCGCCTTTAATATTATGTATTATTTATTAGGAAATAAAGGAATTTTCAGAGTGAAGATAGTTGAAGAAATTTTAGGATTTACTATCTGTTCTTTTATCTCATCTCTTTGATTCATTTACTTATTTTTATGCATCAACCATTAAGGCCATAATGACTTTTTATCTTATTATTACCAATATAATTTTGTTGGATAAAAAACACCTTTAACATAGTTGTACATAATTACACTGAGTCTCTAGCTATAAGCTCAATTGGCCTAGCTAACGAAATAATGATGATTAGTTGCAATACTTTCAAAACAGCAGCATAACAATGGAATCGAAAGTTTCATAAAAATTCAAAAATTATAAATTATCAAAGTAGTGAAACACATTAGAATCTACTATATTTATGTGCCTTGTTTTCAAATTTTGGAGATGTTTATAAAGATTTAGTAACAAATATATAATATACAATATATAACATGATATAATAAAAAATATGCCTGGCTTCACATCAGAAAAACATTGAATTTGCTAGGAAAAAGTATGAAAATCTAAAAAAAATATTTTGGAAATTATAATAGTCCATTTTTTATCAAAAAATATGCATCAGTACCTAATGATCTTTTGAATTTTTTGGTAATATATTATGAGAAATTATAGGATTTAACATTTACTTAAGGCATTAAGCAAGATAACGTCCCAAGTACACTATTTTTCATGATTATCTATGGTTGAAGTATGGAAAGTCTGTGAATGAAAAATACTTAAAGCAATACCTCGAGTACCTAAATCCAACTCCAATGCTGGCACAAGCTCTATTATATGCAGATGGATTTGCCTTGATTGCTGACACTCAAGAAAAGTTACAGTTGGCTGTCAATGAATGGACTGAAGAGCTCCATTGATAAGGGATAGGAACAAAATCTTTAAAAAGGAAGGTGATGCTTATCAGCGAGCTGAGGAAGATCTTATTAAAATTATACATTACAGTTGTGTATGCAATTACAAAAGAAGGTGGATAACTATCAATACTTAAGTGAAATTTTCAGCAGCAAAGAAAGAATCGATCAAAAGCTTTTAAATAGAATTAATAAAGCAAATAGTGCATACTCTATCTTCACAACAATTTTGGGAAGACACAAAATAAACAAAGAACAGAAAAGATACAAAAACAATCTTCCTATCTGTTCTTCTATGTTATAATAATAATAATAATCTTTTTATTTATTCTGGGACGAATCCCTTTAGAATAATTAACAAGGACAGAAATGTCGGCTTTTGAGCTTCAGATATATATAAATGTATTTACAAAGTAAACTAATAGGTATAATAGAAAAAAAATTATCTTATAACTTAAATTGATTAAAAGAAAAATAAATAAATTAAAGAACTATGAAATGAAAATAAACTAATAATATATATACAATTACAGAAACCTCTATTTACAATTTTATAGAGACTGGATTGAAAGGAAGTGATTGAATAGGCGGGATTTAAAAGTAGGGAGAGTATTGGAACGATGGATGTCAGGAAGAATGGAGTTCCACAGGTATAAGGATCGAATAATAAAAGATTTATTGAAAGCAGCGGTTCAGTGGGCCATTATATATAAATCTGAAGACCAGGAATGAGTATTGTGGGAGCGAACAGAGGATTTAAATTGAAGGAGCTCGGAGATGTGTGAAGGATGGCAGGAGTGAATGGATTGGAAGAGGAAGGATGTCAGGAAATACTTGTTACTTATACTCAGTAGGAAGGATAAAGCCACTTCAACTCTTCATAAAAACCGGAAACAGGGGGGTCCCGAAGATGAATCGTACAAAGCAATTTATCAAACGTTTTAGTATCAATATATAATAATAATAATAATAATAATGCTTTATTTATTCTGGGACAAGTCCCTTTAGAATAATATAAAAAGACAATAATATGGGCTAAGGAGCCTTAGAGATACATAAACAAAAATATACAGTAATTAAATAGTCAAAATAAAAAAAAATAATAGAAAAAATTATAAGTTACTTACTAATTTAGATCAGTTAAAAATAAAAAACAAAAAATTGAAAATAAATATGAAATAAAAATAATGAAGAACACTCTAATAATTTATATACATATTTGCAGTTGTAACTATTTACAATTTTACTTTTCTATACTATTACAATAGTAGGAAGGAATAATTGGGTAGGGAAATCTGGGAGTAAGGGATAAAAGGTTTTAACTAGGTTTCGGATATTGCTATTATGTGGTAAAAATTATCAAGGAAATGTTCCTGAAATTCATTCTAGTGTGCAGTAAGGGATTGTGCATTGATGTGACAGGAATTCAGGATATTCGTCATGACTGGAGGGTTGGGAAGTAGGATTTTGGAAAAAAAAAAAAAAAAATGATCAAGGATGAAGGATAGGATATAGCATTTTTTAAGCATAATGTCAAGTTTATAAATATAAAAACCAATGCTTACATAAAATAAACTTTGAGATGAAAAAAAAAAAAAATTTTCGGTGTTTCGAAATAAATATTCAGTTAAAATTAATTTATAACATAAGAAAATATAAATTTCTCCTTGGTCTAGATAAATTGATAAAAATTGGCAAGGAATCGAATAAAGTTCTAAATAATTTATACAAAAATAAAAGAAGCTTAAAATTAAAATAATAATATTTCTGATGAATAAAAATTGAAACAAAAAACAACAAGAGAAGCTACATTTATAAAAAAATAAAGAAAGCTGGAAATGATAAAAATATAATAAATATATTTCTAGCGAGAGAAAGTAAATTAATTGCAAGCTGAAGGTAACTTATATACAAAGTTCAGCTGAAAACGTCCAGATCACTTGGTTTTTCTATAATTACTACTGGACCTCCATCTGATTGTCTGCAACGAATTTTACCCCCACTGAACCAGACGTATCTTATTTTTGCCGTCACCCTCTTCTGCCTGGCTAACCAATAAAGGTGTTTATTGGTGGGTGTCATAGCTTCACTCAGGTAGACGCGATGCGAGTCGTTCTCTCCCCAGCCTAGATGGCGCGTAGAGAAATCTCTCTTCGCTCTTCGTTGCCGCACCAGCTCATCTCTCACCGCCTGTCTGACAAATCTGACTATAATTGGGCCTGGAGTCCCTTCGTGTGTCTCACTATATAGTGAGAGGAGATTGAACTGTAGACTCAAAGGCAGGCCCGGGCTGGTGTACCAGGACTATGTAGAAAAACTAGGACGAGGGATGTATAAAGAGGCAGCAACATGGTAGAAATGAGAGCAAAAACCAAAGACAGAGATTGATGGGCTGAAGCTGCTCCTCCACACTGATGGCTCTGAGGAGGTAGCAAAAAAAGAAGAATATTTATGCAAACCTGATGTTTTCTGAAATACCGTTCAAATATTTTCATTTCTCACTTAGGGTAAAAGCAGCCGTAGCTGACATGCTTACAGAAATTTCTTTCAACTTTAAGAGGTAAATATTTATGTTATTGTATTTTTATTGGTTTCATCTCACAGATCTATTTCTTACCGTGCCACATCGCATTTAGAATCCATGAAACATTCATCTATATTTTAAAAAATTATAAATTAAAAGAATACTTTTGTTGCACCAGTAGCTGACACTGGTTGATTTGGAATGCTCCTATAATTGACAGGGATGTAATTATGGGAAATTTCATATTCTTCATTTTAAAATTAACAAAAATTGCCTTTAACTTATTATAAAACTAACTTCTTGCGTTTCCTGATATAAATTTTTTGTTAAATGCTGGACAACAGTATTTAGAATCTCATTTAAAGGATATTTAAATAACTGTATATATTGGAATTTGTATTGTTAGTTTTTATTAGGTTAGCCTACTGTTTATGTTTTAACATAAAAAATCAATGCTTTTTCTTTACTTACTTTTTCTCATTTGTTTTCACTCCAGATTTTGCTTTCTTTTCATTACAACAATAATTTTTTTTTTATTGGTTGAAAATTAATACATTCTGCCACATTGGAGTGCATTAATATTAGGACTACATTAAACATTCACACAATATGTACATACAAATGATAACTAAAATAGAGACAATAAAGAAAAAGAATTGTAGAAAATTAATATAAAAATGTACAAAAAAAAATTAATAAATGAAATAATAGATAGAAACTAAATGAAATTAAAATAGAGAAAACAAATTCACAACTATAAACAATATTTACATTCGCCCAGCCCCAGTGCTTCTCTCCCAGCTGCGTCACTGGTATACAACAATAATTATTCTTGAGATTTTATTTTTAGCATTTACAGATTATTTTTTAAATTAATGTTAACCCTCTCATTTCAAACCTTGCTTCCTCCTCGATCTCTGATAAACCTTTGAGGCGTCTGAAAAGAAGGTGGCCTCATGATCTTCTTGTGTAAATTTATTATTTGAGTGCTATCAGTGGGTAGTTTCTCAACAAGAGATTTCATGTCATTATATTCCTGAGTGCACATTTACTAGTTGTATTTTTTATTATAATACAATTGTAAATATCAATGAATAAAAAAAATTAATGTTAGAATTTTTATTAAGTTAATCTACTTTTTATGTTTTTAACATAAAAAATTAATGTTTTTTCTTTACTTACATTTCTTTTCTTTTTTTTTTTTTCTTTTCTTATATTACAACTAAAAGCATTCTTGAGAAGATTTTATTTTTATAATTTTAGTTGTTAACATATTATTATTTACATTACTGAATATATTTTTAGAATTTTTATTAAATTAGTTTTTAGCCAGATATGTATTTTTTTATTTGTTCATTATTGTTATTATGTGGAGACTTTGACTCAGAATCAAGTTTATTTTTCTAAAAAACATTAAATTTTGCAATTCCTTTATTAATATAGGTTCAAAACAGATAAAACATAATCAAAAATCACTCCAAGAGTAAATAAAACAAAAAATTGAGATAAATTGAAGTAGTTAAAGAGAAAAAGACAAACCTCAGATATGATGCCCTTACTGATAGGTCATTGGATTGTTCCTGTGACACTAAGACTATGAGAGAACTTCCTATTTTGTTACTCATTATTTCAGTTCCTGACAAGACTCTAGCAAAGCAGACAAATACATGAGGAGAAAATATTGAAGCCACAAATTTATGAAATAGAGGTATAGAAGGTCCCCTCAAATCTTATTATTCATATTTTTCAAGGAAGATGTCAGGTATCGGTTCACTGTCAGCTACTGATGCTTTTACCCTACTTGACAATAACGGTAGCCATGTGGTTAATGTCAATCCAATTAGTTAATATTTTTAATCACAACTGTTGGATGCTCGCTGAAGAGACGAACAAATCCCCAAAGATCCTTTTTCAGTTGAGGTCAGTACCTTACCAAGCAGAAATTATTGCCAGTAGAGATGGATATCGATTAAAAACGACCAGTATGGGATTTGTTTAGCTCTTCATCTCTGACTCACTAATAATCATAAATCCAAACCAGGCCTAGTCATTACAAAAACTGTGCTTAGCGATAGTATAAATTATAAAAGCTTGTTTCAAACTTTCGCCAGAGCTAACTTGTGTTAAGTCAATATTCATAGGTAAATTTTCCAATGGCAAATTTATAATAGCAAACATTCAGTCTTACACCAGTGTTTTTTATGTTAATCAACATTCGCTGGAGAATAATACATTTATAGTTAATATGAAAAATTAAACGCATTCACGAACACATGCAAACAAAAATATATGCATAAGAACATGTACTTTAACCATTAATATCAATTCGGAAAGAAAATTTGATAAATACCTTATAAGTTGTTCCATCACTCCAACTATAAGTTGCCTCTCCTTCCATCAAATAACAAGAAAGGCGTCCTTGGTATCTGTTTCCATTTTTAAATAATGCATCCACATTAACATCAAGTGAATCAGAATCAAAAAGACTAGGTTCCATTGTTGGCTCAACTTTAGTTTCTGCTGAAGAAAAAGTAAATAAACATTATCACATATTGCTTCAATATATTTTTTATTTAATAAATAAGTCATTAAATAAGTGAGTGGCTGCATAAGATGGTACATAAAATGAGACAGGCCTTTTTAATAATTTCAGCCTTCATATTCTAGTTTGAATAGGCCATTAATCTTATGGACCATTCTAGTAAAAGTGGATATTGGATCAATTCCAGTCTATTACAATTGACCATTTTATGATGGCGGAAAATGAATTGCAGGTTTTATATAATTATATACCGATATTGCATTAGATTAGAATCAAACCTTCTTTTTAAATAAAAATTATGAAACTAAATTTTAATTTTGAATAAATAATCATACTCAATTCGATTTTGTCTTCTATAATTTTTTTATCTTTGATTTCTTCTGAGACAGGTTGTTCTACTACTTCAATTATTTTTGGTTGTACGTTATCCTTTTTCACTTTTGAAATACTCACCTTTCTTGTTTCTTGAGTACTCTTCCTCTTAGGTTCTAATACTTTCTGGTGTTCCTTTTCACCTATTTCATTTTTGTTTTTCCTGATAATATAAACAAACTTTATAGTTAAAGATTAGATATGGAAGTTTTTAAGAATAGATATCGTTGTGGTATTAGAGCTAACTTCAAATATTCAAGCCCACTTATCATTTAAAATCCATTATAATAAAACATATAATTATTTAGCTTACAATTATTTAGTCAAGAGCCAAAAAATTTGTTTTTAACCTAATTTTACGATACAAGAGAATAAACTATATCCATACATAGCTAATTGTCAATTAGCGTAAGTAATTGTCATTTTCTTTTTTTTACCTTATAATATTTTAGAAGGAGGAAGCATCATTAAATTATATTTATATGTGTGTATTTGTAGGAGAGGTGAGAAGGTATCTCTTCCAGCACAAGTCCAAGCACTGACCTTGGTGCACAACCCCTCTCTATCTCATAACTTGGCACCTTTACCCTCCTATCACAAGAGAATACAGGTTGCTAGGAACTTCAAACTCTTGCAGTTACTGAAGTACACTGGACCACCACAAACTACTGAATCTAGATGATATGTCAAAAAAGATCATCATGTACTTCTCTGCCCTCTCCCCTATATCTCAACACACTTGCACCAACGCATCTTTCATGCCTTTCTATCTAGTCAAGCCATACTAAAATGGGTGAATCGCGGCTTGGAGAATGAAACACAGTGTTGAAACTATAAAATGCTCTAGTACCTTTATTGACCACTGAGAGAAGAAATATTGATCTATATTATTTAGGTTGTTCCTTATTGTTGCCTCTTCCTTCATATAACAGGTCACCTGGCTTCATGTAAAAGTAATTGACTTTTCACTTGTCCAGGAAGTACCTCTTGACCAACCATTGATCGAATGCTCTGAGCAATTTCTCTTCAATGAGGGAGGGGGCACTTGTCATATGCCCGCATCAAACTCAATCAGTTCTCTGCCTCTTCACCTCCAGTCCTGCATCCCAATTGCCTCATGGCTGGCACAGGTCTGTTTCCAAAGGGTACTTCATAGTCCTCCTGATCATTCTTTCCTCCTCAGTATCCTAGTTTGCATATGTGTAATCAAAATATATTTCAACAGCATTCTCTAGGGTCGTTGCCTGATTGTTCACAACTATCATTGCTGCCATCATCTGTGATGGCTTAAGTTTGTCCAGTGCTAGCTTGTATGGTATGCACCCCAGGAATTCTTGGCTGACTTTTCTGAGATAAACTTGTCCCGGGATGTTTTCGGATAGGTTTGATACCTACAGCTACTCTCTTCTCTAAATACAGTCTTCATCTCCTCATCTCTGGTCCCTTAATATTAATGTCTTGCTCTAGTGTACTCCCTTTTGAGTGTAGTTAGCTCTGGCGTTCACCAAGGAACTGGGCATATTCTTACTTTTCTCCATCTAAGGAAGCTCTCATCCATCTCTGTAATGATCTTTAATTTTACATCCACCTTTTATTCTTTATCTCTCTCCTCACTGTCCTAATTGGTATCCATCTACTCTCAATCTTCTAGTATTTTTTCACATGTTTCCAAAAATATTTTAATAAATTGTTCTTTTTGATAAGTAAAGAATTATTATTTTTACTTTTACCAGTGAATATGAAGGGAAAAAAATCAACTTTCCAACAGGTCGCTTCATTATCACTTCAACTCAACCAATTTCGATTCAACTAGGTATCAGATTTCTTATAATTAAGTTTTATTCATTTAAATAAAAAGTCCTCTTCTTGTATAGTTTACTTAACAATTTAATATATTAAATAAATTGAATAAATTAAATAAACTGAAGTAAAATATAAACATTTTTTGTTTAAATAAAAACATACTAACAATTATCTGATCTAAGGTAATATTCCTTTCGTGTTTATCAATTGAGGATTAGAAATAAAAATAATGACCAGATGAACTCTCTCCACTCTCTTCATCATATTTTCATCAGTGGCAACTAATTTAATGAGGATAGAATACTATTTATTATGGATATTGAGGTACAAAATATTTTTACTTTTGTAATCTCCAGTTTTTCTAAATAAATCCATCTTCTTACACTACACTATGGCACCTAAAAGTTTTATTTTACTTTATCTTTTAAATGGAAATGATTTAACACATTCTATTAAAGGAATACTTGTTAGTAACTTTATAACCGTCAATGAGAATAACAGGAAGGCAATTAATATACAAATATAAATAAAGTATAGGCATCTAACTAAAGTACAGTGCTGGACATGATGATTCACAAAATGTACACCATAACAAAAATTGACTTAAGTACAAATTGCCCCATCCCGATGATGCCTGAATGGGCAAAAATCTGGCTTATTTATGAATAAATAAATTTTAATAATTGAGAGTGCTGAGGAATGAAAGAATAATTGAGGAACTCCTGATACACTCACTGAAAGCAACTATGGAATGCCGGCAACTTAGATGGTATGGGCACATGTGTAGAATAGGAGAAAGCAGAGTATCGAGGAAATGCATGGAAGCGAGGCTAACTGGCAGGAGACCACGAGGCAGGTCTAGAAGAACATATCCAGTGACTAGGTGAGGAAAGAGGGAAAACCCGAGGTCAGGTGAAGGAATTGGTGAGAGACAGGGATGTATGATTGAAGTAGGTTGAGGCTACTCCACGCTGAAAGCCACACAAGGAGGAAGAAGAAGAAGAAAATACTGAGGACTATACCTTATTTATACAAAATTATATTATCAAAACTAACTAGAATACATGCATTCGGGATCAGAATATCTTTAATAATATTGATTAATTACATCAAATAAATTGAAAGTACTATTAATTTTGTTCTACCTTCTAAGATTTAAGGTGAAGAAATTGAGCACTATTTTTTAATGTCTTAAAATACTTTGATCCCCAACAACATTATTGTATAAGGTCTATTACCTGTTGTAAACAGAAAGGGTAAGTTTTAACAAACATTGGTATATATGCTTTTTGATTATAAAAGAGTTGGGGCGGAATTAACTACTGAAGTTTTAGAAAATGGAAGCAAGCAATATAAAAATCATCAATGTTTAACATAGTTTCTTTTGTAATTAAAAAATATAGATTTTATTTATTTATTAAATAATGCTATTACTTCATACAAGGTTTTACTCATCTTTTTACTTACAATTTTACTTCATTCAGGTCCTGGTTATATTTGATGGTAGATGTTGTAATGGAGTGTTTCTTTTTATCAGAAGTATTTTGTTTTTCATCAGACTGGGAAGATAAATTAAATGACATTTCATCATCAATCATAGAACATGAAGGAGCTGGTGAAACTAGACTAATCTGGCTAATATCACTCAGATCACATTTATCTTTCTTCATAACTATTTTCTTGGCACATTTCTCCTTCTTCAGGCTTAAAAAAAGTAGTAACTATACTATTTCAAAGCTAAAAGATGTCTTCTTCAATATAGAAGATTTTTTAGCAGTAGGTGTAGGGTTTTGTTTCATTTTTTTTTTTTTTTAAAGCTTTACGTCATGTAAATGTAATTAATAAAATTAAAAAAATCATGAAACATAAAAAGTTGGTATTACTAAAAAAAAAACCTTATATAGAATTATATTCAATGTGAGCTTAAGCAAGTACACTCCGTGTCAAAAGTATTCCCACATCCATAATTCTCGAGATTTTCTTGTTTTTGACCTTAATCCACACTTTTTTTATATTTATAGTAATTATTTATTAAATCAGAGACAGATATTAGACACATCATTTTTATTTACTGTTTACAAAAAAAAATATGGAATTTTGGTTTATTCATTCTATGTTTATCTTTGATTTGCCTTGAGTCTGTTCTCTCTTTTCTCTTTAGCCTTGTTATAACAACTAATTTTATCCACAATGAATCCTTTAAGCCACAATGATTCGGTCAGAATCATCGCTCTCTCTGAAGAAGGCAAATAATTGCATTACATCGCTAATCACCTTAGGATTCACTATTGTTACGTTTCAAAGACCATAAAAGGATACAGGGAGACTGATAGTCATTCGAGGCAATCAACGTCAGGGCGTCCCAGGATTGCTAATCCCATAGATGACCACTTCATTAAAATGTATGCACTTCGGAAGTGTAATTCTACAGCTTCTTTCATTAAAAACTTGGTCGCTGTTGTTTGAGCGATATCAATCTAAGAGTCAATGGTCGTTGGAAGACTGAGAGAGTCAAACCTCAGCTGTAGAAGGTCAGTGAAAGGTCCTCTTCTTACCACTGAACAACACATAAAGAGATTAAGATTTGCAAGGGAACACCAATCTTGGACTTTGGAGGAATGGAAATAAGTTTTATTCGCTGATGGGATGAGAGTGGCCCTTAACAGACCAAGACCATGAAAGAGGTCTAGAGAACGGTATAGTCAGTGCTGTACATTAGAAACTGAGCCATTTGTGGGGAAGAGGGGAAGTTCTATCATGTTTTGAGGTGGTATATCTTGGGAGGAACTTACCGAGTTAGTGCCAATCCTAGGAGGGGCCTTTTATGCCGTTCATAGGCTCTGAATCGTTGCTTATGTGTGATAATGCCCGTCCTCACAAGGCAAGATGTGTTTCTGAGTACCAGAACACCACAAATATCCACACCATTGATTGACCACCAAGAAGTCCTAACCTTAACCCAATAGAGCACGTTTGGGATTATTTCATAAGAAAGGTTTGTTCACGAGATTTATCTCATACTACCCTTGAAATGCTAAAGGCAGCTATATTGGAGGAAGGGGACAATATACCCTCAGATTTTCTTCAAAATCTTTTAACAAGTATGCCAAGAAGAGTGGAAGCAGTCATTCAAGCCAGAGGAAGCAATACATCTTAATAAAGGCAAGTTAAAAATTTTAAAGTTAAAATTGTAAATAAGGTAAATTTGAAAAAGTAAGTTTTCTAACTTTTTTGTTTATTGGAAGGAATATTATAATTTATTTAAATAAAACTTGTTTATGTCCAGTTTAAAATGGCTTGTTATAGACTTCAGAACCTTTCTTTATTATAAAAAAGAAAACAGATATTTTGGTAAGATTCAAATATTTCAAAGCGTTACGATGATTTTGACGGAGAGTTTAGTTTAGTAGTCACTTCTTATCCAAAATATGGTTCAGCTCTCCCTAATGGTTGCTAAACATTAGTACTCATTCAAAATAATCTTTTGTTATTAAAAAGAAAGATCCTTTGAAGAATATATGAAGGAGAGGATTCAATCAGGAATTTGAGAAGTTATTTGAGAATTGCTGTCAACATTAACATATATAATGTAATGGAGTAATGTTTATTGAACTGCCTTACGTTTTCTCTGATTAAGACATAGAATGTTTGTAGTAATCTAATAAATATTACTTGCACATATGTATGTGAATGTTGACCATGTCAGAGCCTCAACCGAAACGTACACTATTAAGTAGTTTTTAAAATAATTAGAAAAAAAGTAATAAGTTTAATCTTTTATAATTATAATTGTTTATAGATTACTATTATGTCAACTCTTTGTTACAAAGAATTCAGAATTATAACAGTAAATTTATACTCGCTTATAACATCTTCCGACTTTTAGTATTTTATTTTAAACTTACTAATCTACAAATTCTTCGAGCATTACAGATGTAACTTTGTTAACAAAAGCTTCGTATTCAGTTTTTTCTCTCCTTTTGAAAGCAGCAATTTCATCATAGGCGACAATGTATTTTTCTGTATCAAATCAATAAATTAGTCGAATTTCTACAATTAAAACTTCAAATTATTTTTAAAAAGAAAAAGTTAAAATTTAATGAATAAGATTTATTAATCCAATTATAAGATATTTACTACATTTATCGGCTTCATTGAAAGGGTTTTATGGGAAATATAGTTTATCTACTCTAATCTTAAGTTTCAAAAATCCTATTACAAATGTGTAGGTATGAGACCATGTATTCCCTATATATAACTAAAAATAGACTGGGTCAGTTTATGATTTGGTTGTTTAATAAATAAAAATGAACAAAAAAATATTCACAAATTTCATTTAGCTTGTAAAATTCCCATTCTTAATATTCCTCTAGATAACTGGTAGGTATGTGAACGGCAACATTCTTAATTTATTGACATTGGTAAATTACCTTAGCTGTTAAGCATATTATAATAAATCCTTTTAGCATACTATTACATCATATTTTAGCCCATTTATTTATTTATTTATTGTCTACACTTTTGTTTGTTGTCTTATAAATTTCACTATTTTTCGTTGTTAATTCCTTTTTAATTTCTTGTTACCTCATTTTGCTTATGCTTATTACATTAGTCTCTACTTTGTTGCCGTTATTATTTATTTCTTAGTTCTCTGTAACTGTTATTATTCTACCTACTTTAATGTTCACTCTATCTACTTTATTTTACTTTAAGTTTATTCTATCTACATTTTTTAATCAATACCTTTCACCTTTTTAATTTGAATTCTTTAATATTCAATGTTAATAGTTTCCCATACCTATTGTTATCTGGTTTTTTCTTAGTCCTGATGAAGGCCTGAACTTTGGGCCGAAATGTCGGCAAAAATAAAAATCAATTTAATTATTTATTTTTACTAATTTTTTTTTATTGATCACCCCAACCATTCTTCTTTTCATTCATTCACTACAGTTAACCATCAATCCACAACTATGATAATAAAATTGGACATTACAACAAAAAAGCATTAAATTTAACAAGATCAGAAAAAAATAGTCACCTTAAAACTTAATAAATTGAATAAGCTCTCAAACAAAAGAGTTTCATAGAAGGTTCTTGTTTGATTTAGCAACCCAATAAAAGGAAGTGACAACATAATTAAGAATAAATACATTCAGCAAAGTAGATATAAAGTAAAAAAGATAGTTTACTCTTAGGAATAATGATTTTCTTCCTCGTTCTTCCTCCAGGTCTTTTCAGATCCACAAGAGATGGAGAACTTTTAGCTACTTTCAACACCATTTTACAATCTCAAAAACTGCAAACAAATATTGCAAGCGAGCAGTAAATGGTATTTAAAAAATAAACAACTTCCACAATTATTTTTTCAACATAACATATGTTTATTAAAATATATTTCATTAAACTAGAAACTTTGTTACAAAAAATATAAACTCGTATAAAAGAAAAATGTATGGTTAATGCACTACCTAATAACAATGGCAATGTGGACGGATCGTTGCAATAAAATTTGATAATTACATAAAATGTAATATTATTGTGAACACATAAAATTTATCAAAATTTAAAAAAAAAATTATTAATTAAGCCTAAAATAACACAATTTATGTGATATTATTAAATTTATAATACTAATAAAATATTTTGATTAATTACAAAACTAATTACAGCAATAAAATTTAATAATGATAACAACATTTAAGATCGGATAAGGTACCAATTAACAAAGTAGTATTTTGTACTGCACCAATACTTATAACTGAGGTGAATATTAAACTTATTAGCACAGCCAAGTATATAAGAGATTCATGCGATGTAATAATTTACAAATCTTTAGTAAGTGTAGTGACTGTCTAAGATCTATTAAGATTATTATGTTTATAAATATATATCATTAACAGCAGATTAAATTAAAACTAAAAAATTACAACAAAGTCAGTAATCAGAATACAACCAACCAAGATGAAGTCAACTATAATAAAATTAGATCAGTTATAATAAAATCAGATTTGAACTATATTAATAAAACAAATCATTATTTCTATACTATAATATACATTAATTAATACAATGAGGTTTGGACAACTTTCATGATAATATACAAAACTTTTAAAATATTTTTAAAATTAATGAAGAAGAAAATTAGCTATACAATACATAATACAAAATTTGACTGAAAAGAAAATTGAAGACAAGAAATAAGTGAATAAATGATCTGTGCATCTACAAGGATCTTCTATAATCCTTAGTGATAAATTAATTAGTTACAGTCTTTAAATTGCATTTATAAGGCACAATATTAACCTACAAAATAATAAATAAAAGAAATTAACAAAAAGAGTGAAATAAAAGACATGGACGATAAATTTGCTCCTGTATTACACCCATCTTTGCTATTGCATGTGCAATATTCCATAAAAATGTTATAAGTTCCTGTTCTCATTAGGCAGAATCGCTCATCGCCTTCAATTCCTGGTTCGCCCAAATAAGCACAACTTCTGAAGTATCTCCATTCACCATTCACTAAAATGAAACATAAATTTTACTATGGTTAGTTTTTGAAACAACATTAATCAATATATATAAATGGGAGAAAATAAAAATCAATGAATAATTTCCAAGCTGGTATAATGCACTGCGGCCTGATGAAACTTATTGTGCACAAG
This sequence comes from Nezara viridula, assembly GCA_928085145.1. NCBI lineage: Eukaryota > Metazoa > Arthropoda > Insecta > Hemiptera > Pentatomidae > Nezara > Nezara viridula. Next base: position 118,564,196 of record OV725082.1, read on the forward strand.
GAATAAAGGTGTAATTATTATTATGAAACAATCCTATATAATTTCACAGTTTATATGAAAAACAAATAAAGATATACAAATAATGTTAACCATATACTTTATGACTGTTTTTACTTTCACTTACATATATGTAATATATAGTAAGGGTAAGTTAAGTATTGTGATCGAGAAAATTTTTGAATCTGAGTTTTCAACGGAAATACACGTTTTGAGGTACCCTGAGTCGAAATGACTAAGTCCTGAAAAATGGTCTGTATGTTAGCAGTCTAGCTCAAAAACGAAAAGTCCTATGAAACTGATATTACGTATTTAAGATAGGTAATATGCCTTAGATGTGACAGCAACTTTTTCTTCAAAATCGGCTAACTGGAAGTGCCACTTTATTTTTTTTTTTTATATACATTTATATTATCACAAACTTTCAACTTCTACTTCTTCAATGGATAACCAAAACCATAAATTTAACCTATATGTTAGGAAAACCAAGCGGGAGTAATTATTGATTATTGATTCTTTTAATGTAAGGCACTATGGAAGAGAATGGTATGAAGAAGACGGAAGTGTACGGATAGGCTATCAGCTTGAAATTACAAGTAGTAAATACCAATGAGAGAACTATGTGTACTAAATTATTTACACGTGGCGACTTATTTTATTCTTTTTTGTGCTTTAAAAACAAACAGATATTTTAAAAGTTCATCTATTTAGAATAAAATGTATATGTATATATATATATATATATACTTAACTTCCCGTAGGGACCAACCATACTGGGAAGTAGGGGCCGAGATTTGACCCTATGATTATTACTTTACTAAGGAGTTATTCAATAACTCGAGAGAAAAAAAAATCATGAGACTTTTTTAGTTAGAGTTAGAAGCCTTACAAAGCAGGAGATCAGACATCTCAATTGAATTTCAGAATTACAACTACAATGAGATCGTTGTGATATTAGGTACCCCCAACTTCAGTGATTTCTCTTGGAAACTCAATAAATTTAATAAAAAAATATTTCTGGTCAGTTGGTAAAACCATTAGTGAAAAGAAATTGAAATATTTCACCTACCTTTTTGTCTGATTTTTCTACACATTGTAGGTCTGACCCCAGGAAAGTGCATCAAATCAGGTTCATGACTACAATCAGTTATAGGTACTGTACTATTATCAAATGGATCAGCACATTTTGGATCAGAATCTGAACGGCAGACCCAACATTTTATTGCTAGAGCTGTAGGAAATGAAAGTATGCCATAAGTTACAACTTTAATACAGAATATTAAACAAAAAACTATTTACTTACTTTCAATTCCCAAGAAAGTGAATAAGAATAAAACAATGTAAAAGTTCATCTTAGTTAACAAATTGCTTTAAAAACTAAATAAACAATAAAAACTAGTGGCGGGAGAAAATAAATAAACAATCAAGTTTCACATAACAACCTTCCAAGTAACAACAAACCACGCCTATCGCACTGTTAATTGAAGCATCCGTAATTAATGAAATAACTCTGTCCTGGATAGTGAGAAAATAAAAATACTATCTACAGTAACCCTAAATAAGTAATGAAAAAAACTACATTAAAGAACTTCAATTAATAAATTTAGTGAACAAATTTACAAGGCAACCTGTTGAACGTACATAAATAGCTAAAAATCGATACTAATAAATTTTTTTTGTATATATATATATAATGATAATTACTTTGGACTAAAAGAAAGAAACTAACTAGTTATATGAAATAGTGTTTAAATGATTCTTGAAGTCCTATTAAAATGTAATTACACAAACAATAATATTTCTAGAGATAATTTTTTAATATTTTTTTCATAATACATGGTTATATACTTCTATTTGGGAAGGCTTCGGCCTTTTCTTCACTCTCCGTAGATCCATTCTGGAACATAAAGCGTGATAAAATACTTGCGTACCTACTTCTAGACCTTAGCTCTCTAGTTCATGGAATAAACAAAATCTACTAATTTCAATGAAAAATATTTATTTTCCTAGTGTTACTGCCTACATGGAATCCTACTACAAATGGCAAAAGAATTTAGAATCAGTCCCTATCACCTATTTATAGATGCCAAGATTGCATATGGAAGTGTCTGCAGGGGAAATCTCGTATAGAGGAATTAATGGTTATAAGGGAATGCTAGGGTTAGGGATTCTAACGAAACGAATGTGTTTGATCCACATGGCAATTACGAAGGTGAATTGCTACGAGTACGAATTCAAGAAGGCAAGCCAGAGATATCTCCCACTCACAAACTACTCTGGTAGGGGGACTCCCTGGCTTTGGTTGAGTCCCTGGCATAACTCATTTATAACTTCAGCCTGGAATGTGCCGTACGGACATGCAACATCCGTGTTGGAGGAATAGCGTTCAAAAAGTCCACTATGACCCTAGCCTTTGAAGACGACGTTTATGTGTTCGAGAGGACATTTGGAGCGACGAGGTATGCCTTCCTAGTCCTAAAAAGAGAAACCGCAAAAATGGGTCCCGCCATTAATGAAACGATACCAAAATGCAAGTTTGCAAACCCTATTGGTCCAGCAGAATGGTTGGGTTTACATTAGACAGAACAGATTTCAGAGAGTCGCAGAATATACTGATTCGCAGAACCTAGGTGAATTACCAGAAATGATATGATTAACCTCGAAATGCATCAACAAATAGGTGTAATTATGGCCTTCAGAAATATTCCCATGACCTCAATGGTACATTTTTATACAACCCTTATCAAACCGGTCCTAACCTAAGAATCTGAATGCTGAGCTATTCCGAAAACTCAACAACAAGCCAATATTGTCAATTTTATTAGAGCAGGCCGTCTCAGATGGGCAGGTCATGTAGCCAGAATGAGAGACGGCACGATCCTAAAGGAGGTGTTGGTTGAAATCCTGTATGGAGCTCGACGAGTAGGAAGAGCAAAGTTAAGATGGACGGACAGCGTGGACAAAGATGCCAGGAAGCTAGGTGTTCGAGACTGGATGGTGACAGTAGGGACACCTGTCGGATGCTGTTGGCGGAGGCCATGACTGGTTAAGCGGGTTGTAGAGCCAGTATAGATAGATCGACAACAAGATTTGAGCATCGAAAGTTTACAAACAAAACTCAACCAAAGTCTTTTATGAAGTATGCCAGAAAAATATTATGTAAAGGTACTACATAATTATTTTAAAATATATGTAATGTTATCTATAATTTATTTTAATTTGGATTTAGAAGTCTAAAAAATACCTTGTAGATCCGGTTGTCCTCCCTCTCGCTAACGAGTCCCTCGTGTTAACGCTGTGGCGTTAATTTATTTTATTTTTATTTTTAACAATATTCGGTTAATTGTTATTTTGGTTTGTCTCATACAATGAAGCTATTAATAATTATATATATATTCTTAGGACCAGAGCTTGTTTTGTTTATATTCAATAAACTGCCAATATTTAATAGGTCAATAGTTTATGATTACATTTTTATCGATTGTAGCCCTAGCTATAAACAAGTGCTAGGTTCAAGTCATAAGGCGGTAGAATTGACAATAGACAGTCTGACTCCGCCCGTAACTGAGCTGAGTGCTGCCAACTTCTACAATGCCCACTGCAGTTCTATTGTGAAGAGACGTACTTTTCTCGTTGTGCTCGGCGCTGTCCATTTGCTGCTTTAATTCTATGAGCGCTAATATTGAACCTACGTTCAGTCGCTGAATAAGGATTGGAGTTCCAGCGGTACGTCCAAATCTAAGACCGTCACCTGCTTTCGACCACCCCTAACTATAAACAAGTGCTAGGTTCAAGTCCTAAGGCGTTAGAAATGACAATAGACAGTCTGACTCCGCCCGTTACTGATCTGAGTACTGCCAACTGCTATACTGCCCACCTTTGAAGAGACGTACTCTTCTTGTCGTGCTAACCGCTGCCCATTTGCAGTTGTAATTATATGAGCGCTCATACTGAACCTACGTTCAGTCGCTGAAGAAGGATTGGAGTGCCAGCGGTTCCTCCATATCTACGACCGTCACCTGCTTGCGACCACATCGAGCTATTCATATTTCATAATTATTATTAACATTGTATTCAGCTTATCGTTATTTTAATTTTACAAATTATTACTTTACTATATCTATTGATACCAGTGTAAAATTGATTTCATTTTATGTTTTCATTATTAGTAGGTGTAAATGTTTCAAAATACAGTCCACTTTCTTTTAAATTACAATAAACTTAATTTGAATAATAGTTAGACTTCATTCGAAGTTGATTTAAACTAAGAGGGAGCTTAACACGTAGGGTCTGCATCAGATTAGTTGCCCCCTCAGCACATCCAAAATTGTATAAAACAATTTCTCTCTAGATCTCTTCTTCTTAAAAACAGTGTAAGCTAAAGTAGCACTTAAAAACACACAGTTCAAACACAATTTCACTTCCTTTTTTTTTTTTTTTTTGTTCTTCCCTACCTCGCCGTTTAGGCTATACGGGATTTCCCCGGGCCGGAGGGTCAGGGTGGGGAATTAAAAATCCCCTCCGACACCGGGACGCGAACTCGTACTTAATTTTTGTCTCTCAAAACTTCATATATCTGGTTGCTGAGCAACTCGCGGTGCTGTGCACAGGCTTTAGCCCATTCGGCCACCCCGCTCCCCACAATTTCACTTCCAGTGGTCTGTTTTATGCTTTCATCTTGTCCTTAGGTTTCAAACTTTTTATTCCGAAAATTTATAACCCGATCGAAATGTGCTCCCCCTCCTCAAAAATTCAAAACCCCGTCATAATATGCCCCCTCAAAAATCTTGATGACGCAACTAGCGCTATGAAACCCCTTTCTGGGTACCCTTGAATCTGCCCCAAATGAAAAAAATATTCTGCAAAATAAGATTAGATATTGGAAGTCTTTATCTATTTAAGTATTTAAATTATTAATAATCTAAAAACCAATAATCAGCTTTTTATTATCATTTTACAATTATACTTCTTATAATAAGTATATTCTTATATAAAGGTAATGATAAGTAAACATTAGTCCTACAGCATGACAGTTTCCTGTTTCATCTAGTTTCAGGAATATGGCGGTTTTGTGGTGGCAGTTTAGTTGGATGTCTCATCTCTGTAAGTAGTTTGTTGAAGTGTTACTATTGCTGTGTTCCATTTAAGTCAAAACAAAGCCACATTCCAGAAAGAACTGCTTGTTTTTTTAATAGAAAGTGGTGAGTCAACTTATATATTTCTTGGCAAGATAAGCTGAAAATGAAATTTCACTATTGTTATGCTGTAACAGTAGATTATTTAGCTTACATTTATTGCTTATTTAATGGAAACTTCGAAAATGAAATTTATATTTAAATTCTGTCAGATTTGCATTTCAAAATTATATTGGGTTTTTGACAAGTTATTAAGGCTGTTAATGGACTTGAGGCTCGAAGTTGTTGGAATGTTATATTAATTGGTTTTATTTGAACAATTGAAACCGAGATGCATTACAGGTTTTTTTTTATGTAAGTATATGAATTGAAATGTGGGTGGGTTAATATATAAGGAAATATTGCTGAATCGAATCATCTATGATTGGAACATGGCAAGTGATTTAGGAACCCTAAATAATTCGCTTGGAACATGAAGTTATTGTTATATTTATGTGTTAAACATCAATCATTCATTAATAGTTCATATATTATAAATATCAGGGGAGGAAAATATCTAGTTATTTCTATCCGATATAATAACTTATTTGAAAGATTAAACTTTAAAATATTTATTAACTTATTGCTAGTTTAAACCAATAGATTTACTGATATATATATAATCAGTAAATATATTGATATTAACTTGTTATATTCAGACCTGAAATACTTTGTTGGTCTGGATATCTTTCTTTAATTATCAACCTATTGATGTTAACACTGTAAATTCGATTAACATAGTTCTAAAAGAAATAGAATAAAGTGTTAACAAAGTCAAAATGCTATCTTGACAGGATACAGGATATTAGAAAAGTATTAGTGAATTACAGATACCTGATAGTGACGTGTTAAACAGATATTTTAAGTCGCAGCTCCAATTTGTGACAGCAACAAAAAACAATTATTTCGATACAACTGTAATTTTTTCTTCTCAGAACTCTGAGCCGGTATCGTGTAGTTGGTACACAATGGCTCCTGATAGTGACACCGCTCCAGTGGCTTTTTTTTATTATCCCTTCTCACCATTTCAGGCACATGGGACAGAGATTTATTCTAGAAACACAACCAAACCTATTCTAACCAAAGTGAGGAGGTCGAGATTCATTTCATGGATTCCACGAAATAGTTTTCAACCTACCCAAGGCAGAATTGAACCTGCACTGTTGTTCTCAAGAATATAAAAATGAGGAAAGCTTTACACCTTCAACCATCACAACTTCCACTTTTTTTTTTGTTCTCGCCTTTTAGGCTATAGAGGGTTTTCCCGGGCCAAGGGGTGAGTGCTGAGGATTAATGTCAGAGTTAAAAACCCCACTGCCGCTGGGGCGCGAACTTGTACTTATTTTATTCCTATAACTTCAGTTATCAGGTTGCCGGGCAATGCGCAGTACTGTGCACACGCGTTAGCTCACTAGGCCACCCTGCCTCACTTGGTACGAAACATTCCTTTATGCTTTTGTGACCCTAATCAGTACCAGTCTCTGGATGGTTGCCAGTTTTTTTCTTTGTGCTTGCGTAAGGCAACAGCCCGCCGCTGGGGATGTGTACCTCAGTATTTCCAGAACTATATTTTCATAAATGACCCATGTTGCTGGGTATTTGATCTCCCAGAAGACTTTGCCCATCCTCCACAGCCTGTTCAAGGAGTAGGTCAATCTATCTCTAAGGTATGGTATGTGCAGGGTAGCATCAAACTCTCTCCTAAACCTAATTCCCAGCTATCTCACCTTTGTACATGCTTGTATCCATGCTCCTACCAAGTTCAGGTTAGTATGACGTCTGATATGTCTTTCCTTTCAAAAGTAGTCATTTACCAGATTTGAACTGATGGTCACTAGACTCAAGAATATTAAAGCTCAGCTGGCTGACACGGACTTAAACTACTCCAGCGAGCTGTAAAATCAACTTGGAATAAAACAAAATCACTGCCTTATTTAAAGTATGCCGAGAGCAAGTGGCAAAAAATATGTCTTATTTCATACTAAGGTTTGTCCTTATAAATTACCCATGTTCACAGGCTTGACGAGAAAAATGCACGTCTACAAGAATATAACCCCTGGAATACAAAATGGCCCATTAGAACCAATGTCAGAATGTGTCCAATATTTTTTGATGAATTACAGGAAAGATAACAAAAAGACCAGGTATTTTAAAACACCATAACAAACAACATCAACAAGAAATATAAAATTGTGAAATAAACCACTAACTTTTTTTAAAAATATAAAAAAAGCAAAATTTATTTAAATAGAGATGTTGCATTAACTGGTGTCTCTGTGGATCCTTCCATAACACTCAGAATGAGCCCGCTTAAGGCATTTGTAGCACTGGTACAGCTCATCTATATGATCCAGAATCTAACCTCTTGGAAATTCAAACTGAAATGAGTTTGTAGGTATGGAGTTGTACATTAAGAATAGTTTAGAGAGAAAGTTGGAAAACTTCCCGTAGACAGCTGGTTCCTTACATTTTGAGACTCTAAAATTACTTTAAATTGTTCTCTATCTGAAATTTTGGTCAAAAATTAATTAAACTTGGACACACACTTGTCTAAACTAGTGAGTTACATTATCCACCAATACACAAATCTGATGTGCTGCTATTTCTGAATAGTGGTAAGAAATATTGAATTTGTTATCTTTCCTCATTCATAACATTATCCTGCCTTCCCCTAACTCTTCCAATTGACCATAAGTCTATTTATTAGCTTAGTTACAATAGTTAAAAAATCATCAAAAATTTTGTTTTCATCTATTAACACCTGAATCATTTCAGTCTGATATCTCACTGAATTTAATTTAAAAAACATGTTAATTGTTGAATTTTTATTATTTGATTCTTTCGTAAATTACTATGGGTTTCAGCACAATAAGAACAGATATCAAAAAGAGGAGAAGTCTGGAGTCTGTAACTTTCAGAATTATCGGATGATCAGATTTAAGTCATGGGGCAATATTTGAAATTAGTTTTGTTGAATTATAAACATATTGGGGTTGTGATGGCCAAGCAGACTAACGCTTGTGCAAAACAGTTGAGATGCTGGCCCACTCATCAAAAAACTGTATTCATATGTATAGTGGTACCCAAAATATGTCTGATTTTACAATAAAATGTAGTCACTCTGGTCTGGAAGCTACCAAGAAGAGTGCAACGTTGGAATTTCCATATAAACTAGAAATTAAAGCGAAAAGTGGAAATGAACTTTGTTATGAATGAGAAAAGATAACAAATTCAATATTTCTCACCACTATTCAGAAATAGCAGCACATCAGATTTGTGTATTGGTGGATAATGTAACTCACTAGTTTAGACAAGTGTCTGTCCAAGTTTAATTAATTTTTGACCAAAATTTCAGATAGAGAACAATTTAAAGTAATTTTAGAGTCTCAAAATGTAAGGAACCAGCTGTCTACGGGAAGTTTTCCAACTTTCTCTCTAAACTATTCTTAATGTACAACTCCATATCTACAAACTCATTTCAGTTTGAATTTCCAAGAGATTAGATTCTGGATCATATAGATGAGCTGTACCAGTGCTACAAATGCCTTAAGCGGGCTCATTCTGAGTGTTATGGAAGGATCCACAGAGACACCAGTTAATGCAACATCTCTATTTAAATAAATTTTGCTTTTTTTATATTTTTAAAAAAAGTTAGTGGTTTATTTCACAATTTTATATTTCTTTTTGATATTGTTTGTTATGGTGTTTTAAAATACCTGGTCTTTTTGTTATCTTTCCTGTAATTCATCAAAAAATATTGGACACATTCTGACATTGGTTCTAATGGGCCATTTTGTATTCCAGGGGTTATATTCTGGTAGACGTGCATTTTTCTCGTCAAACCTGTGGACATGGGTAATTTATAAGGACAAACCTTAGTATGGAATAAGACATATTTTTTGCCACTTGCTCCCGGCATACTTTAAATAAGGCAGTGATTTTGTTTTATCCCAAGTACTTTGTAAATTAATTTGCTTTCATAGGTGATAAATTATCAGGACACACTCATTTTTAAGGTTTATATTGTTGCCGACGTTTCAATCCAAGCAGGCGGGTCATCATTATGGAGTGTTAAAGTACTTGAACACCTTCAGTGCTCGAAACACACCTTGATGATAGCCCACATGCTTGGTTTGAAGTGTCAGCACCAATAAAAAATCTTAAATAAGGTGGCGACCGACCTGAAAAAATGGCAACAGTCAGGGAATCTTTTCAGTACATTAATATTTTTTCAAATTGAATAAATATATAAATGTTTATTTTACTATACTGGTGATTGTGTTTATTGTTTTTGATATTTTCTATCTGCTTTCGGTCTCAGGAGAAATAAAGTAAATAGTTTGATATAGCAATAATGTTACTGTTAGTTAAACTTCCTTTTAGTTTATGAAAATAAAATAAAGACGAATAAAAATAAATTACTAAAAGTTTAATTGAAGTGAAGTTGGTTAGGACATTCAGTCAAAAAAATTAAAATAAATAAATGTTATTTATTTTTATTTTGGCTGAAATTTCGTCCCAAAGTTCAGCCCTTCAACAGGGTTACATTTTTCTTGAATATGTTACAGCCATAGTATAATTGATATAAAATAGTTTATACTTAAGGAAAGCTTGTGCATGTTTAAGAAGTTTTGATGATTTTGATCCTTGAATAGAAAATTGATTTGAATTGAAAATTGCGACATCTTGTTGGAAAATTCCCATGGAGAAGGTGACCAGGAGTAAGCCTTGTATGCCCTATTCTAAGGCGTGTTACAATAGTTTGCTGCCTGCGCTTTCCTTTAATCTGCGGGAGTGAACTAGTGTCATCGTTGACAAACTTCATTTTATTGGTGCTTGGAACCTTTGGTCTAATTGTCACGCCAAGCTTCTTTACATAGGCTCCGTGCTTTATTGTAGTCATTTAGTACTGTGTTGATATCAGTAAATGGAAATAAGGTAGATGCTTCTTTTGCTTCTACAAGTTCATTTCCCGTTATATCTACATAGCTTGGGACCCAGATACATTTTATATTTTTGTTAATTTTTTGAATGAGGTGTACGATAGAGAACTCCAAAGAGTTTCTGCAGAATTTAAAACTTTTTATTAGTTAGAGGGCTAAGTAAGAATCGCTCTGAGTTAGTATTGTTAATTTCATCATTTATCATAATGATTAGGGATAAATATATGACAGAGCTCAGAGGAGAAGACAGAATAAGGAGGCAGGGATAAGCAGTACTATCAAACATCCCACATTTTCTATTTTGTTTTTATCCATCAGTGCAAATGCAGGTAAAATCTTTGTAACAATTTAGGAGAGTCAAGAAGTATTGTTTTAGAGATCCTGATGGATTGGCTAGTTGTGTTTTAGTTTAAAATGAGAAATAAAAATTTGCTTTATCTTTTGTCCAAGGAATTGATGGATTTGTCGTCATAAATTACTTTGGTTGTCAGTAGGAATAAGAAACAGGTGGATAGTTGGAAAGTTGAATAGGTTATTTATACATTGAGAAATCAAAAAAGTCAGAAGTCGTTTTTAAGCGTCCTAAAAATTTTAACACAAAATAGTGTCTGTGAATTTCTAGCGGGCACTCCTTAGCCTCCCAGAGCAGACTGTTAATAGGACTAGTCCTGAAGGCTCCGGTTGCCCTACGGATCATTGCATGGTGAACTGGATCTAGTTTGCTTAGTATTTTCTTTGAAGTATCCTCATAAACTCTGTATTCATAGACAAGCTCTGGTCTAATTAGACATCTATATAACTTTAACAAGGAAAGCCTATCGCAATCGTAAGCAGAACCAGAAAGTATTTTTATTAAGTTGCATTTCTCAGATAATTTGGACAATAGCGTTTCTATATATAATTTCCATGAATCCAAGGTCACCCCTAGGTATCGAATAGAATCGAGTTTATTCAAAGGTTGAGTTCCAAGATGCACTATAAATGGTTGGCCATATCTGTGAATTCAACGAAAATGGATTGCCATTGATTTGGAAAGGCTAAAGCTGAAGCCACATTTACCGGTCCAGTTTTCTGGGCCTGTAAGAGTTTCCTGTATCACGAATTGTCCAAAGCTTACATCGCTACAGCCTTAATAAATCAGAACATCATTAGCGTATAGTGCAACATTAACAGGTTTGGATATGAATGATTTGATATTGTTAATGGCATTGTTGAAGAATGTAGGGCTTAAACAGATCCTTGTGGCACATGATTGTTTAACTCAAAATTGCTTGAAAAAGTAGAGCCTGCTTGAACATTAAAATTACGATTACTTAGAAAATTGTGTATAAATAGTAAAATATTGCTCGAGTTATCATAAATGTAAAGATTTCAGAATTCTATTTCTCCAACATGAGTCAAACGCACTTTTCAGATCCAAAAAAACCTAAAAAAACGTGCTGATTTCTTGTAAAAGATGATAGAAACTAATTTAATTTGAAAAGATTGTGAATTGTTGATTTAGTATTTCGAAATCCACATTATTCGCTATCTAGTAGATGCCAAATTTCAAATTCCCATAATAGTGTGTGTTTAATTATTTTTTCAGTCAATTTACAGAGAACTGAAGTGAGAGAGATGGATCAGTAGCTTTGTGTAAGTTTGGGATCTTTATTGACCTTTAGTAAAGGAATTATTGTTGCAGATAAGCAACTTTTAGGAAATTATTTAGAAGCAATAATAACAGGTCCATTACACTTGTAGGTAAGTGCTTATAAATTCTATATGAACCTGAGCTGGGCATGGCAATTTGGAACGAGATGTTCTTATGCTTTGATGTAGTTTGATGTGAAAGGTAAAGCATACAGTGAAGTACCAAGAAAGCACTGAATTTAATGGTATTACTTCGGGTTTTCAAGATATTGGATTCAAGTACTGTCCAAAGGCATTGCCTATTTCATTGGGCTCGGTAAGAGTTTTGTCATTGTAAATTATCGAACGAGGAATTTTATTAATTGGCTGACTCTTGATAGCTCTTATTCTATTCCAAACAATTTTTGTTGAAGTAGAAGAAATAAATTTTGTCCAAGAATTTCTTTTGGCTTGATTGATAATCCACTGCACTTCTGCCCTGGCTTTATAGTAACTGCTATGGTTACTTATAGAGGATCGAGATTTTAACACCTTTAAAGCTTTATGTAGTTTTGTCAGAGCAGAGTGGCACACAGGTAACCACCAAGGAACCGTTTTTAAGTATTTGGAAGATCCTGTTTTAGGAGCAAAAAGTGTAGCAATCAGGGTAATCATTGAAGCAAGATATTCTCAGTGAGACATGGAAATTTCAAAATGTTTGAAGCGATCTTTACAGGCTTGTGTATATTTTTCCCTATTGGCTTTGTCCATCCTCTATTTCCCAATAGAGTGTGGAAGGAAAGGATCAATTCGCAGCGAAAGCAAGTAGGTAGATGATCACTGTCTGCGAGATCGCAATGCAAGTAGAACTGAGAGATAGTAAAAAACGAATGAAAGCTAAGCCGAGTAACCCATCTTTTAAATGTTTTAATGGATTGATATCACATTAAAAGTCCTCTCTGAGATGCTACCTATTTATGGCTAAAAGGATTTTTTCGAAGCCCATTGAATCAAAATGAATTCATTTGTTAATCTTGCAGAGAAATTGGCTATTAATAAATAAATGTATGTTAAATTAATTTTACCCATGCCTGTCATGTAATTATTTCATACATCGCTAACACATTTGCTGATTGTCAACAATAAGTTGACAGGCGCAAATACATTCTTTAAAGACAAAAAAAAAATTACTTTAATAATAACTGGGTGACAATTATTATTTTTAATGAGTTCATTACTTTAACTCATTATTAATAATAAAATATATCATAATTTAAGGATTCTATTTAGTTTATATGATTTTTATTGTTTAATTATCTCTTTTGTAATATCGGTAAATTAACATACAGTCCACCCAATAAATTTATTATTATTCAATATTTTAAGTCATAACTACATTTTTTTCTCAATAATAATAAGAAAAACAGTAAATTGGAAGCCTATAATCATTTACATAATTTAAATAAGGAGATTATAACATTGATCACCGAATTCCATATACTGGTCAGAGAGTTTAGTCTCTAAGGTTATATCAATGGTTAAATTTATTTGAAAAACCAATATTTAGAGATCAGAGTTGGAGGGCGCATAACAGAAGTGAACCAATTATACTAAGTACTAAGTATGCATAAAAGTGTTAGTGAGGGGGAGGTTTTAATGAGAAAGCTCTTTACAATTTTTAACATAGAACGTTATGGTATCTTTAATAGAAAATGGCAGTTGATAACAAATGAGTGGCTTCATATCAAAAATTGACATATGTAAATTTCAGAAAATGGGGAAAAAAGCCATTCTTTGTTTTATGGATTCAATTGAAATTTTTTCTGATTATTTTTTTTTTTTTTATGATTTTTCAATTTGAATCATGAACAAAATCATTGGAATTGGTTTAAATTGAAGCTATGTTATGAAAATTAGATTTAACACTCTCTTGGTTGAATTATATTTAATAAAAATGGAAGAGTGGTTAAGGACAAATATGGAAAACAAGTTTTTTTTCTTTATTGAAATAAATAAATAAAAATAAGAATCTAACCGCAATAAAACTATTTTATGATCAATCTATTGATATAATAGCAATATTTTGGGTTGTATTAAACGCATTCAGAATAAAATTGTGTCAGTGACAAAAAATAAAATATACAGCTTAAAAAGCTTGAAGATTTCCAAGGCCTCCTAACTTGGGCTAAAGTTTACTCAGAATATGTGTAATTAGGGTTTGTTCCCTTCTGCTGAATACCTTACAATTGTATTCTTATTCATGATATTTTTAAGAGGATGAACACACACAGATAAATATATGTGCTGAGGCATATTTAAAAGATGGTAGCTTAGTCATGTCTAGAGGTTAGTACCTATTCTGGCCGACGGGGCGCGCTTGGTCTTGTCGACAGCGCTCTCTATCAGCGACACATCAAACCTCTAATTCAATTTTCCATGAACAGGGAAAAGATCTAATTGCCATACCTGATTGGCTTTCTGGAGTTTGTAAACTTGAAAGACAGCAGCGATAGGTGTTGGCAGGTACCAGTAGTGAGGGAACAGTCGTGTGGAGGTACTCCTAGAATAGCTGTCTGTGACCGGGAGATGAAGAAAACTGCTCGCGGTGACCTCCTTTGATGTGCGTGTTACGTAAAGCCGTACTGCGCAATTTGCAAGTACCTCTGGTCTCCCTTCAAAACGAATAAATCTTTCGCCTTTTACTAAAGATTTCCGTGGAGGGGGACTCTTGATGAGTCTAAAATAATTTTTTGTCAGCACCCTGCCGTAAGGTGGGGTCATAACTGTAAATCACAATAAACTGTCTGTTTTAACTTCAATATTAAAAACTTGACTAGAGTTACTCAATAGTTGAATATTTGTCTGTCTATGTATTGCATTAAGGGGAAATGAAATCATCGTATGTATCCCTTCTTGATCGTATTTATATTTGACATTTAATAGGGTTGGTATCATTTACTTACTACGTGGTTGAAATTCACTAAAACGGGATTAATAAAAGTTTATTTCTATCGAAAAATTACATTGTTAGTTAGGGACTTTTTGCGATAGATCGAGGTTTCAGAGTTTTAAAATCACACCTACAGTTTTAAAATCACATCACAGTAGTAGGTGTAGTCACGGCCGAATTTACTAAACTATGTTTAGTATTAAATATTTAACAAGAAATAGTTGTCAGTTATCCAACAAATTAATAGGGGGATCAATTGATGGGTAACGAAAATGGATAGATATACATACATACATCTTCCATCCCATATCGTGGGTGCAAAACATATGGTGTCGATCAGCAAAATTGGTTTTGAAATTTTCTGACGGTCTATTGATTGTTTATTTATTGTTATTGTTTATTTGTTAAGATTGCTCATTTCTTATTGAAATCGGCGGTATCGTCCTTTAATTCAGTTTTCATAATACAGACAAATTATTATTCAATTTTATCTTAAAAATGTTTTATTATTCCTGACAACAAGGTCCGCCTTGTTTCCTAATTTGATTAATGATTATATATTATGGGACCACTCGGACTGCGTACCTCCCCGTCAGTTTGTCCAAAAGGACAAACCGAACGGTCATCGATGACCCGCCAGTTCTGCTAGAGAACCGACGGATCCGCCTCGCGCTCAGGAGAGGACGCTATCGATCGTCATCGTGGTTTTGAGTTACCCGACGATTACCGCCGAGGTGAAGATCAACGAACTACAGAAATGATCCTGTAGAAGTATGATCTTAACTGTTGTATCGCTTCACCGGGAGACTAATGCTTCTTGGAAAAATATCAGCTGCGAGAGGATATACTATCTTACGATCCTCTAGAATATCCGTATCCGAATTTATCATTTCCCAGTTTGCATCATTCCATAATTAAAGGAACAACCCTATCGCAAAAATGCTGCGTTTTTCTTAACAAGAACGTAATTATTGATTTGTGTTTAATATTATATAAAATACCGTTGAAAATGTATTTAGATAGTGGCGCGCCTAGGCAAGATACATGGAACTACGTTGGCTACCACATGGTCAACACCTCAATGAAATTTTAACTCTAGAAAACCTTTTCGTTTTGGATAGTTATTTTATTAGTTTTAATAGTAATATATTTAAATTTATAATTTTTCAAGATCGTTTTTATGTGGAATCTATACTTACACATAACCTAGAGCCACCACAAAACTGAGATAATGATTCAAATGGTCAATCCTAATAATTAATCTACTAATGAAGTGAATCCTGAATTTGAGCATATTGTTTACAAATACGAATATAACAAAAGATTTTTTTTTTCAATATTTAAAATATGACCATTAATGTTCAGACTATATGCTGAGAGATAAAAAACTATTCGACAGCAAGGTAGGGAAAGGGAATTTACAAATAAATATCTGCTAAGAAAACTGCAATGGTTAAAACATTAGATTTGGAGGACAAAAGTCTGATACCTTTTGTGAATGCACATATGAGAATTATATAATATTTTTCAATAGTGTTAATTTGTAATTATTAGTAAAATATACAATAAATTATTTCAGAGTAAGTAAGAACATTTTCGAATGATTAAATGAAGTATATTATTTTTTTTTTTTTTGTTCTTATTTTTTGTACTAAATTAAATCAGAGATGTATTCCACTTACCTAACATTTAAAAATTAAATCACATCATTTCAAATTGACGATATGAAGTTTTATTTAATCCATTTTTGTGTTTTTCTCCTCCAATTTTATACTGTTCTAAAAATATTTTGTTTATAAAATGAAAACAAATAAAATAAAACTGAATAACATCATGTCTTTTACTATTTACAATACTTTTATAGGGCATTTTATTATAAGAATATCCCCATGGTCTTTTCATATCAAATATATAACAGAGAGAACTACAATCAAGTATTCTACAATAGAATTATTCTTATGTAAAAGGATGCATATGTCTACCGGCATAAAAAAATGATAGTCATTTCATGTCAAATGACACAACAAATAAATATCTATATATTGGGGAGGATCCCGAATGAGTCCAAAATAATAGTCTCCTCCATTATCCATATCTGCTCCCTTCCAACCCTGAGCTTCTACAAGAAATCACTTGTAGAATGAGGGATTGAACATCTTAAAAATAACATAAAAATTCTAATAAAAAAATATAATGCATTCTAATAAAAAAAAAAGTAATTATAAGATTATGTTTTTCACCTCTATATAAGGAAACTTGAAAAAAAGACTTTTTTTTAACATGTTTTGAAAATGTCTTTTATGGTTGCCATGCAAAATATTAAATAAAGGCATTTATTTAAATAACCTTAAAATAAGATGTTTGTTTTACATGTCCATGTTGTATTTAACATATCTCATCCTGTTTATATATTATATAATTGAAATTATTATATATTGATTTAATATTTAAATTTATTTATTTATAGTATTTAAATTAAATCTTCCAAATTTTCAAGGGCACTTATAATCAATAAAATTTCTGATTTCGAGGAAAATAATTTTATTTAACTCTTACACCTCCACTGCATGCTTTAATTTATTTTAATTTTTTCGACAACGTTTGAGGCAATTTTATTCATTTTCAGGTTGAAATATTTATCTAGAATATTATAATACAATAATTGCAAATATATATGTAAAAGATATAACCGCACCCAAATAACAATCATTGAAAATTCCAAAAAGTAAAAATTAAGGAATAAAAATCTCTGCTTGCATCATTATCCTATCATCCATGTAATATTATTTTATATTTTATTTTTTTTATATAAAAAAATATTTATTATACTCATATATACTAACCACCTCTGTATATTTATATATAAGTTTATTTATTGTCCTATAGATTAACTAGTATGCTGTGTGTATAGCAATCCAATATAATTGGGCAGCAAGCTTTTATATTTTAAATGAAATAATAAAGTGTTTCTCTCTGTAAAATTTTTCTTTTTTCATCTGCCCACATTCTTCTAATATTAATTTCATAACTTATTTATGAAAAGTCAATTCTAAAAATGAAAATAAAAATAGTGAACATACAAGACGTCTGAAATAAGAAAAGGCCAAAAAATGAATTTTTTAACAATTTAACATACTATTTTATAAATTACCTTTGGACTGCAAAAAATTAAACTTTTTTTTTTAATTTACATCAAATGTTATAGCTTTTCATTGATTTAAGCCAATGATTCAAAAATGATTATTTAAATTATAATTTAGTGATTATGTCTAGATAACATAATGCTGGGCCAATCCCCTTAATATCTGTTCTGAAATTAAAAACAGTTTTAATATTTTTAGTTGTATAGATAGATTACAAAAACTTTCTTATTTTATTATCTTCAGACATATTTAAAATTTCTATTTTACCATAATCAAAAATATGATTATTCATGATGTTATGCCTTGCTAAAGCGGTGGCATTGATATTTTTCGGGTTTTTAGTATTTATTTTATATTTATTTATTCTACTATGCAAATTTTAAGATGTTTTCCTAATGTAAAATTTATTTATGCATTGTAATAGTTTTTCCATGTATATATTTCAATTTTAAAAAATCTGGTGTTTTCACTCACACGACTTTCCTACCTATTTCAGACAACTACTCAACCGATTGTGTTGCTTCTTTATTTATTTTGTAGGGTTTTTACTACTGATGGCTGTGACAGAAATTTGTTGCTTCATGCGCAATAGCTTGCGCGCAATAAATGAAAAACATGTTTTTAATCATACAATATAAACAATCATACAATATAAAACAGGATAAGATATGTTAAATACAACGTTATGGACATGTTAAATAACCGCATATATTTAATATGTTGCATGAACATATCTGCATATATATCATAATTATTCAAAACAAAACGTTATATCAAAAACTTCTTTAATGCCTGCTGAACATCCTATGATTATTAGAAAAAATATTATTAGCAATAAAAATAGTGAAGATCGCAGGACAAAACATTCTTATAATTATGATATATATGGAGATATGTTCATGCAACATATTAAATATAAGCGGTTATTTAATGTGTCCATAATGTATTTAACATACCTTATCCTGTTTATATATTATATAATTATATTTATAATTATATATTATATAAACATAATAAATAATTATATATTATATAACGGTTTATATATTGTTTTTAAAAACGGTTTCTGTCTAACATTAATATATTTTTTATTTTTGTTTGATTTATTAGACAAAGAATGTTTTGTCCTTCTATCTTCACTATTTTTATTGCAAATAATATTTTTTCTAATAATCATAGGATGTTCAGCAGGCATTAAAGAAGTTTTTGATATAACGTTTTGTTTTGAATAATTATGATATATATGCAGATATGTTCATGCAACATATTAAATATATGCGGTTATTTAACATGTCCATAACGTTGTATTTAACATATCTTATCCTGTTTTATATTGTATGATTGTTTATATTGTATGATTAAAAACATGTTTTTCATTTATTGCGCGCAAGCTATTGCGCATGGAGCAACAAATTTCTGTCACAGCCATCAGTAGTAAAAACCCTACAAAATAAATAAAGAAGCAACACAATCGGTTGAGTAGTTGTCTGAAATAGGTAGGAAAGTCGTGTGAGTGGACACACCAGATTTTTTAAAATTGAAATATATACATGGAAAAACTATTACAATGCATAAATAAATTTTACATTAGGAAAACATCTTAAAATTTGCATAGTAGAATAAATAAATATAAAATAAATACTAAAAACCCGAAAAATATCAATGCCACCGCTTTAGCAAGGCATAACATCATGAATAATCATATTTTTGATTATGGTAAAATAGAAATTTTAAATATGTCTGAAGATAATAAAATAAGAAAGTTTTTGTAATCTATCTATACAACTAAAAATATTAAAACTGTTTTTAATTTCAGAACAGATATTAAGGGGATTGGCCCAGCATTATGTTATCTAGACATAATCACTAAATTATAATTTAAATAATCATTTTTGAATCATTGGCTTAAATCAATGAAAAGCTATAACATTTGATGTAAATTAAAAAAAAAAGTTTAATTTTTTGCAGTCCAAAGGTAATTTATAAAATAGTATGTTAAATTGTTAAAAAATTCATTTTTTGGCCTTTTCTTATTTCAGACGTCTTGTATGTTCACTATTTTTATTTTCATTTTTAGAATTGACTTTTCATAAATAAGTTATGAAATTAATATTAGAAGAATGTGGGCAGATGAAAAAAGAAAAATTTTACAGAGAGAAACACTTTATTATTTCATTTAAAATATAAAAGCTTGCTGCCCAATTATATTGGATTGCTATACACACAGCATACTAGTTAATCTATAGGACAATAAATAAACTTATATATAAATATACAGAGGTGGTTAGTATATATGAGTATAATAAATATTTTTTTATATAAAAAAAATAAAATATAAAATAATATTACATGGATGATAGGATAATGATGCAAGCAGAGATTTTTATTCCTTAATTTTTACTTTTTGGAATTTTCAATGATTGTTATTTGGGTGCGGTTATATCTTTTACATATATATTTGCAATTATTGTATTATAATATTCTAGATAAATATTTCAACCTGAAAATGAATAAAATTGCCTCAAACGTTGTCGAAAAAATTAAAATAAATTAAAGCATGCAGTGGAGGTGTAAGAGTTAAATAAAATTATTTTCCTCGAAATCAGAAATTTTATTGATTATAAGTGCCCTTGAAAATTTGGAAGATTTAATTTAAATACTATAAATAAATAAATTTAAATATTAAATCAATATATAATAATTTCAATTATATAATATATAAACAGGATGAGATATGTTAAATACAACATGGACATGTAAAACAAACATCTTATTTTAAGGTTATTTAAATAAATGCCTTTATTTAATATTTTGCATGGCAACCATAAAAGACATTTTCAAAACATGTTAAAAAAAAGTCTTTTTTTCAAGTTTCCTTATATAGAGGTGAAAAACATAATCTTATAATTACTTTTTTTTTTTATTAGAATGCATTATATTTTTTTATTAGAATTTTTATGTTATTTTTAAGATGTTCAATCCCTCATTCTACAAGTGATTTCTTGTAGAAGCTCAGGGTTGGAAGGGAGCAGATGGGGATAATGGAGGAGACTATTATTTTGGACTCATTCGGGATCCTCCCCAATATATAGATATTTATTTGTTGTGTCATTTGACATGAAATGACTATCATTTTTTTATGCCGATAGACATATGCATCCTTTTACATAAGAATAATTCTATTGTAGAATACTTGATTGTAGTTCTCTCTGTTATATATTTGATATGAAAAGACCATGGGGATATTCTTATAATAAAATGCCCTATAAAAGTATTGTAAATAGTAAAAGACATGATGTTATTCAGTTTTATTTTATTTGTTTTCATTTTATAAACAAAATATTTTTAGAACAGTATAAAATTGGAGGAGAAAAACACAAAAATGGATTAAATAAAACTTCATATCGTCAATTTGAAATGATGTGATTTAATTTTTAAATGTTAGGTAAGTGGAATACATCTCTGATTTAATTTAGTACAAAAAATAAGAACAAAAAAAAAAAAAATAATATACTTCATTTAATCATTCGAAAATGTTCTTACTTACTCTGAAATAATTTATTGTATATTTTACTAATAATTACAAATTAACACTATTGAAAAATATTATATAATTCTCATATGTGCATTCACAAAAGGTATCAGACTTTTGTCCTCCAAATCTAATGTTTTAACCATTGCAGTTTTCTTAGCAGATATTTATTTGTAAATTCCCTTTCCCTACCTTGCTGTCGAATAGTTTTTTATCTCTCAGCATATAGTCTGAACATTAATGGTCATATTTTAAATATTGAAAAAAAAAATCTTTTGTTATATTCGTATTTGTAAACAATATGCTCAAATTCAGGATTCACTTCATTAGTAGATTAATTATTAGGATTGACCATTTGAATCATTATCTCAGTTTTGTGGTGGCTCTAGGTTATGTGTAAGTATAGATTCCACATAAAAACGATCTTGAAAAATTATAAATTTAAATATATTACTATTAAAACTAATAAAATAACTATCCAAAACGAAAAGGTTTTCTAGAGTTAAAATTTCATTGAGGTGTTGACCATGTGGTAGCCAACGTAGTTCCATGTATCTTGCCTAGGCGCGCCACTATCTAAATACATTTTCAACGGTATTTTATATAATATTAAACACAAATCAATAATTACGTTCTTGTTAAGAAAAACGCAGCATTTTTGCGATAGGGTTGTTCCTTTAATTATGGAATGATGCAAACTGGGAAATGATAAATTCGGATACACACTATTCTAGAGGATCGTAAGATAGTATATCCTCTCGCAGCTGATATTTTTCCAAGAAGCCTTAGTCTCCCGGTGAAGCGATACAACAGTTAAGATCATACTTCTACAGGATCATTTCTGTAGTTCGTTGATCTTCACCTCGGCGGTAATCGTCGGGTAACTCAAAACCACGATGACGATCGATAGCGTCCTCTCCTGAGCGCGAGGCGGATCCGTCGGTTCTCTAGCAGAACTGGCGGGTCATCGATGACCGTTCGGTTTGTCCTTTTGGACAAACTGACGGGGAGGTACGCAGTCCGAGTGGTCCCATAATATATAATCATTAATCAAATTAGGAAACAAGGCGGACCTTGTTGTCAGGAATAATAAAACATTTTTAAGATAAAATTGAATAATAATTTGTCTGTATTATGAAAACTGAATTAAAGGACGATACCGCCGATTTCAATAAGAAATGAGCAATCTTAACAAATAAACAATAACAATAAATAAACAATCAATAGACCGTCAGAAAATTTCAAAACCAATTTTGCTGATCGACACCATATGTTTTGCACCCACGATATGGGATGGAAGATGTATGTATGTATATCTATCCATTTTCGTTACCCATCAATTGATCCCCCTATTAATTTGTTGGATAACTGACAACTATTTCTTGTTAAATATTTAATACTAAACATAGTTTAGTAAATTCGGCCGTGACTACACCTACTACTGTGATGTGATTTTAAAACTGTAGGTGTGATTTTAAAACTCTGAAACCTCGATCTATCGCAAAAAGTCCCTAACTAACAATGTAATTTTTCGATAGAAATAAACTTTTATTAATCCCGTTTTAGTGAATTTCAACCACGTAGTAAGTAAATGATACCAACCCTATTAAATGTCAAATATAAATACGATCAAGAAGGGATACATACGATGATTTCATTTCCCCTTAATGCAATACATAGACAGACAAATATTCAACTATTGAGTAACTCTAGTCAAGTTTTTAATATTGAAGTTAAAACTAGGGATGGGTCGGATTGTATGTATCAGATACTTTTATCTGATACTAAAAAAGTATCTGATACAACCAGTAGATACAACCAAAAAGTATCTGATGCTCACATGGATACAAAATGGTTGTCCAGACATGCCACATTGATATAAGAGAAATGTTAGTTATAATTTTAGTTGTGCACAATTTCTTTAGAACTATCTATTCATTTAGTTTAATTTAATTAAATATTTATTTGTAGATAAATATATTCACGCTTATTTTATTTTTTCTATGTAATGTTAATTTCGGAAATTTTTATCTGATACTGCTATCGGATATTTTTATCTGATACTAGTATCAGATACTTTTATCTGATATTTGTATCAGATATTTGTATCGGATATTTGTATCGGATATTTGTATCTGATATTTGTATCGGATATTTTTATCTGATATTTGTATCAGATATTTTTATCTGATACCCGCATCGGATACTTTTATCTGATATTTTTATCTGATACCTGGACTAGATACCCAGCGGTATGCATACTGGCGCTTGGGCTTATTAGTTAATATATTATAGTTCTTATGACTTTATAGTTATGTCAGGTACTATGAAGATATTCACACAGTTTTTTAAACAAAATGTGCTTCATATTTGACAAAAGAATGGAATATATTAAATAAAAATATAACAAATTCATGCAGAGAAAATATTTTCCTAATACAACATTTTTAAGAATTTTGTAACAATTAAAAAAATTCTTAATAGCTAAGTTTAACACACACACACACATATATATATATATATATATATATATATATATATATATATATATATATATATAATTTTTTTTTTCTGTTTGTATTACAGACCATGTAGATCTTTTGCCACCTTAACAAGTATGCTCAATCTCTATCTGTCTTGGGTTATTTCTTTACATTATCTGATTTTGTATCGGATACTTTTATATGATACCTGGTCGAGATACTCAGTGGTATGCATACTGGCACTTGGGCTTGATATTTCAAAAATTGTATCAGATATTTCAATCCAACTGTAATTGATTATTGATCGGGTTTGATATTTTAATACCTATTTGATACCTAATAAAACATATATTAAATATGTACCTATATATATTTTATTCCTTTATTATTAAATTTGTCCCTGTAATAAATATTTTACACCATTTTTAAATATAATAGTTCTAATGACCTTATAGTTATGTCAGGTACTATAAAGATATTCACACAGTTTTTTAAACAAAATGTGCTTCATATTTGACAAAAGAACGGAATATATTAAATAAAAATATAACAAATTCATGCAGAGAAAATATTTTTCTAATACAACGTTCTTAAGAATTTTGTAACAATTGAAAAAATTCTTAATAGCTAAGTTTAACATACTCACACACACATATATATCTTTTATTTTCACCGATCAATCTACATCTTGGGATTTAGATTATATAGGACTTGTATAATGTTTACAATACTATTATTGTATTCTTTGAACATATTAAATTACATATGTAAATCATTTAAAGTAAATATTTATCTACTCTTTTATTATTATTTTTTTCATTAATACAATGGCATGACAACAAAAGTAATTTGTCGTTCATTTCAAATTTCAGTTAAAATTCCATAGTTTATTGTTTTTAGTAACTATCTTGCTGTATTGGGACCTTATTGCTCATGTTATGTCTTTAATATATCAGTATAGTTATGTAAATCCTTCTGTTATTACTTATTTTTTAGTTTTTTTGTGTGTTTTTTTTTTATTGTAATATGCATTTTGGCCAGATGTTATGTTAATTTTTATGTACAATATTGTTATTCTCAAGGGACTTTGTCCCAGAATAAAGTTGATTCTTCTATTCTATATATATATATTTATTTTTTCTGTTTGTATTACAGACCATGTAGATCTTTTGCCACCTTAACAAGTATGGTCAATCTCTGCCTGTCTTGGGCTATTTTTTTCCATTTATCTGCATGCAGCTCTATTGTGTCTTTGTTGATTCTATCTATCCATCTGCTTTTTGGCCTTCGACTTGGTCTTTTGCCTATTATTGAGGCATAGATTCAAAAATATAGCTTTCCCTTCAGAAAAAACAGCCGAAACAGCAAAAAAAAGTAAAAAAGCTTGTTTTTTTGAAATATAATTCATAAGTTTTTCTGAAGGGAAAGCTGTATTTTTGAATCTGGGGTCGAGGAACGTAGCTGTAACAAGGGTTTTGTTTCCCTGCAACATTCCTACAATTTTCCATTTCTGTCAAAAATTGTTAGACAAAAATTTTGCACAGTGGCAACATCAGTGCTATGTGAAAGGGATTTTTGTAAAACCGGCAATATTTTAAACGAAAGGAGGGCTCAGCTGTCCTCAGAAAAAGTAAAAAAGCTAGTTTTTTTGAAATATAATTCATAAGTTTATTGATTGTAAAGTATTTATTACAGGGACAAATATGGCACTAAAGGAATAAAATATATATCGGCACATATTTAATATATATTTTATTGTCCAGTAACTAGTATCAATCCAATGCTTAATTTAATGAGATATGTATAAAAAATATTAATATTTACATTAATATTTACCTGTCAGCTACTTATTTTAATTAAGATTTTATTGAAGTTGTTAAATAATTTGTTTTGATGTAAATATGTTTACCACAAAGTTAATAAATGTTTGTTTTTATAAAGTCAAAAGTCTTTATCGGCAGTGAAATTAATTATTATAATATGTCAATAACATTCTCCTTAATTTCATTTCATTTCAAACTAATTAAGTTAAAAGTTCAAATTTTTCTAAGCTATTTTTGTTTTATATATATCTGGGATCAGAGTACTGACACATGGAGAAGAAAGACCAATAAAGAACTGCTTCCAGAAATATGGTCAATCAATCTCCCATGATATGAAGGCACAGAGATAAAGATGGACGGGCCATGTAGCTCCTACCTTAACAATGAAAGCCTCAATAGTAGGCAAAAGACCAAGTCGAAGGCCAAAAAGCAGATGGATAGATAGAATCAACAAAGACATAATAGAGCTGCGTGCAGATAAATGGAAAAAAGTAGCCCAAGACAGGCAGAGATTGACCATACTTGTTAAGGTGGCAAAAGATCTACATGGTCTGTAATACAAACAGAAAAAATAAATATATATATAGAATAGAAGAATCAAAGAATCAACTTTATTCTGGGACAAAGTCCCTTGAGAATAACAATATTGTACATAAAAATTAACATAACATCTGGCCAAAATGCATATTACAATAAAAAAAAAAAATAATAAAAAATAAGTAATAACAGAAGTATTTACATAACTATACTGATATATTAAAGACATAATATGAGCAATAAGATCCCAATACAGCGAGATAGTTACTAAAAACAATAAACTATGGAATTTTAACTGAAATTTGAAATGAGCGATAAATTACTTTTGCTGTCATACCATTGAATTAATGAAAAAAAAAATAATAAAAGAGTGGATAAATATTTACTTTAAATGGTTTACATATGTAATTTAATATGTTCAAAGAATACAATAATAGTATTGTAAACATTATACAAGTACTATATAATCTAAATCCCAAGATGTAGATTGAACGGTGAAAATAAAAGATATATATGTGTGTGTGTGAGTATGTTAAACTTAGCTATTAAGAATTTTTTCAATTGTTACAAAATTCTTAAGAACGTTGTATTAGAAAAATATTTTCTCTGCATGAATTTGTTATATTTTTATTTAATATATTCCGTTCTTTTGTCAAATATGAAGCACATTTTGTTTAAAAAACTGTGTGAATATCTTCATAGTACCTGACATAACTATAAAGTCATAAGAACTATTATATATTAACTAATAAGCCCAAGCGCCAGTATGCATACCGCTGGGTATCTAGTCCAGGTATCAGATAAAAATATCAGATAAAAGTATCCGATGCGGGTATCAGATAAAAATATCTGATACAAATATCAGATAAAAATATCCGATACAAATATCAGATAAAAATATCTGATACAAATATCAGATAAAAGTATCTGATGCCAGTATCAGATAAAAATATCTGATACTAGTATCAGATAAAAAGTAGTAGGAAGGTCATGAGCAACTACTGACCCATTTGTATCAGATACAAAAGTATCAGATAAAAGTATCAGATACAAAAAAGTACCCGTATCAGTTGTATCTAGATACAAAAATGTTAGTATCAACCCATCCCTAGTTAAAACAGACAGTTTATTGTGATTTACAGTTATGACCCCACCTTACGGCAGGGTGCTGACAAAAAATTATTTTAGACTCATCAAGAGTCCCCCTCCACGGAAATCTTTAGTAAAAGGCGAAAGATTTATTCGTTTTGAAGGGAGACCAGAGGTACTTGCAAATTGCGCAGTACGGCTTTACGTAACACGCACATCAAAGGAGGTCACCGCGAGCAGTTTTCTTCATCTCCCGGTCACAGACAGCTATTCTAGGAGTACCTCCACACGACTGTTCCCTCACTACTGGTACCTGCCAACACCTATCGCTGCTGTCTTTCAAGTTTACAAACTCCAGAAAGCCAATCAGGTATGGCAATTAGATCTTTTCCCTGTTCATGGAAAATTGAATTAGAGGTTTGATGTGTCGCTGATAGAGAGCGCTGTCGACAAGACCAAGCGCGCCCCGTCGGCCAGAATAGGTACTAACCTCTAGACATGACTAAGCTACCATCTTTTAAATATGCCTCAGCACATATATTTATCTGTGTGTGTTCATCCTCTTAAAAATATCATGAATAAGAATACAATTGTAAGGTATTCAGCAGAAGGGAACAAACCCTAATTACACATATTCTGAGTAAACTTTAGCCCAAGTTAGGAGGCCTTGGAAATCTTCAAGCTTTTTAAGCTGTATATTTTATTTTTTGTCACTGACACAATTTTATTCTGAATGCGTTTAATACAACCCAAAATATTGCTATTATATCAATAGATTGATCATAAAATAGTTTTATTGCGGTTAGATTCTTATTTTTATTTATTTATTTCAATAAAGAAAAAAAACTTGTTTTCCATATTTGTCCTTAACCACTCTTCCATTTTTATTAAATATAATTCAACCAAGAGAGTGTTAAATCTAATTTTCATAACATAGCTTCAATTTAAACCAATTCCAATGATTTTGTTCATGATTCAAATTGAAAAATCATAAAAAAAAAAAAATAATCAGAAAAAATTTCAATTGAATCCATAAAACAAAGAATGGCTTTTTCCCCCATTTTCTGAAATTTACATATGTCAATTTTTGATATGAAGCCACTCATTTGTTATCAACTGCCATTTTCTATTAAAGATACCATAGCGTTTATGTTAAAAATTGTAAAGAGCTTTCTCATTAAAACCTCCCCCTCACTAACACTTTTATGCATACTTAGTACTTAGTATAATTGGTTCACTTCTGTTATGCGCCCTCCAACTCTGATCTCTAAATATTGGTTTTTCAAATAAATTTAACCATTGATATAACCTTAGAGACTAAATATATGGAATTCGGTGATCAATGTTATAATCTCCTTATTTAAATTATGTAAATGATTATAGGCTTCCAATTTACTGTTTTTCTTATTATTATTGAGAAAAAAATGTAGTTATGACTTAAAATATTGAATAATAATAAATTTATTGGGTGGACTGTATGTTAATTTACCGATATTACAAAAGAGATAATTAAACAATAAAAATCATATTAACTAAATAGAATCCTTAAATTATGATATATTTTATTATTAATAATGAGTTAAAGTAATGAACTCATTAAAAATAATAATTGTCATCCAGTTATTATTAAAGTAATTTTTTTTTTGTCTTTAAAGAATGTATTTGCGCCTGTCAACTTATTGTTGACAATCAGCAAATGTGTTAGCGATGTATGAAATAATTACATGACAGGCATGGGTAAAATTAATTTAACATACATTTATTTATTAATAGCCAATTTCTCTGCTAGATTAACAAATGAATTCATTTTGATTCAATGGGCTTTGAAAAAATCCCTTTAGCCATAAATAGGTAGCATCTCAGAGAGGACTTTTAATGTAAAACCAACCCATTAAAACATTTGTTACTCGGCTTTATTAAATCATACCTATATCACCTTTTTTTTTTTTTTTTTTAATTTTATATAATAATTATTTCTTAAATAGATACTGCTAATTTGTTATACCACAAATGTATTTTTATTGATTTCTATGTTATCTTTCATATATGTATACAGATTATCAATTTTATTTATAGGTTGGTAATCATATTTTTATTCTGTTATATCATCGTTTTTTTTAATGATTATATTATCTATGATTATACAAATACATTATCACACAGATTAAATACATGCACATTTTATACCTTTAAAATTAATAATTTTCAGTTCTTTAACATTTGTATTAATTAAATCATTACTTAACCATTATTTATATTTAGGGCAGATTATCAGGTTATATTTTTAATATTTATTAAATTGAAATTATAAAAAAATAATGAGTAAATTTCAGATTTTATAATTTAAATTTATTGTTTATCTATTATTTTAATATATTTTAAAATTGTTCAACTAATTTGAAAATTGTTTTAGACTCATAATGAAATTTTTTTATTTAACTTTCTTTACCATTTCATAATCATTGACTCGGGCAATTAGGCCCAAACAATTTATATTTTTTACCTGCCCTTACCCTGGTTTTCCAGTTCTAAGTGAAACTCCTAGCTGAACACACCTGTAAGTCTCTAATTTTATTTACTTAATTTTTGGTTTTCTTTTCTTTCTCCACATTCCTTTATGTCTATTATTTCACATTATATCCTTTTTCCTTTTCTTTCAATCTCTCCTGTAGATCTGTAGAAGTATATTCACATTTGAATTTATTATATATTACACTACAACAATTGTTAGCATCTATTTACTTCAGTTCAGGATCTTGTTACTTAGCTTTAGCTTACTCTGTCCATATTTTAGTGTACTTACTGTTTATAATTTCAATAAGCTTATTCACATTGTTTATAAATTTTGTCTAAATATTATGTAACTGCCACAAATCTTTTTGTATCTTGTCCGTTCTAGCCCTGAAGAAGACCTGCAAACTCGGGTCGTAACGTCGCCTTTTAATAAAATAGTTTTACCACTATTTAGCCTATTTATGACCGCCACCCCAGACCATCTCCTTCCTTTATATTTTTTATTTCTATGAAAGTTCATTTTTAGATGTTTTAATGGAAGATAAAAATGGATATAACTTGTTTGCATAAAAAATATATTTAAAAAAAATGACTGGGCCTAATTTACTGGAAATGTTTGGTATGTAATAACCTTGTGATCCAAGCAGAAAGGAAGAAAACAATTTCAAAAATTGTTTAAATTTTTGGCTCCACATTCAACGTCTAGCAGATGTATCATTTTATTTCTTAATTAAATCTTTATTTTCTTAGCCTTAATTTGACCATTATCATCATGAACACCCCTCCTGATCTATATCAGCGTTAGGTCTGTTTCATCCTTACTATTGGATAAAGGAAGGCCTACTGCATTCAACATAATAATTATTTTTTCCCACTTGTAGCCCATACGTAACCAATGAGTTTTTCTTCTAACAAGTTTGTTTGAAAGATTACCGATCATTGGCCAAACTGTTTAGAGGATTAACCCGATATTGAGGCAAATTATTTTCTGAAGAAGGGGACAGAGTATTCTCAAAATGTCCAAATGAAGAAACAGCAATAAATTAAGATGGCAACAAGTGGGAAAAAAATATTTAATGAGGAAAAGTCAAAACTATAAACTAATTAATACTTATTTATTTTCCTTGAGTTAAAATATTAACCCTTCATGAGAATGTTTAAGATATCCAAATTAGAAGCCTTGTATTTTTTTTTATTATTATTATTTGCCCAACTTGGTATAAGAATTATTAGTAAGATTGCATTAGCCTTATATCAAAACTATCCTTATCAATGTCTTATGGAAAAATTCCATTAAGGCATTAATGCTGATCTTAAATATAATTTCTTTAGACTTTTACTGGAAATCTTACTTTTAACTTTTGATATTGTATGTAGGATGTTTTACATAGTCAAGTTTCTGGACCAGTTTCTTGGATGAACTCAATTTGGTTGAAAAACTACCATGTAAAAGGGTTTTGTGAAATAATAATGAAAATTGTGTTCAGGAAATATAATATACTGTGTATACCACCATTTTTCTATTGTGTTATTGTCTTTGTTGCTTGTATTTCCTTATATTCTTTTAATTGTGTTTAATAGTCAAGAATCCAAGCAAGAAAAATCAGGAGAATTCCAAGAGAAGGATTAGACCATAAGGAAAGTAAACATACTATTTATGCTTTTCCAAATATTTTTTTTAATTTTTACTTATTTTTATAACAGCAGAAAACAGTGTAGAAATTATAAAGCAACCATTGATTTTTCTTGGAATTTTTAATTTATGTTTTTCTTGTTTGTTTTGAATTCTCTGTCACACTTTTCTCGGTATCCGTTCTGGCTTTGAAGTCAATCATGGACTATCATGAATTCGTCATCAATAATATCTGATTTGACATTTATAAAATCACATTTGTCAAATTTTCCCCAAACATTAACTCATTTAGAATCTCCAAATTTGTCAATTGATAAACAACTTGAAATTATAGAAACTGTCGGAGAAAATCTTTAAAAAATCAATAGTGAAATAGGATAAATTATATATCATAAATTTTACTCTGTAATAGAAAAAAATACAGATTATGATGCTGTTATAAAAAAAATATAACAACTGCATTAACGGTTTAAATGATAATGTTGACAATGATCCAGCAGTGGTTACTTGTTACGAAATGAGTCCCCTTATATAAGTTCATGTTGAATTAGATTTTGTTCATGTTGTATTAGATTTTTAATTTATGTATTGAATTTTAATTTCAATGTTGCATTTTAATTTTTTTTTGTGACACAATATTGTAATTCAGAGGCTTAACATATGGTTTGATAGGATTTTGATGTATCAATGTTATAAATGAAATAAAATAGAAAAATAGCCATTATAAAATAGCCATTATTTGTGTTTCTTTCTTTAAAAAGCTCCTTCATGTCATAAATCCAAAAGATAAATAAAAATACACCTCGATGAATATTTTGCAAGAAGTCTCTACAACTTTGGAATGCGAGAATGTCGTCCCCTCTTTGATAGAGTTGGAAGAAAGTAATAGAGCACAATGGTTCATATATAACAAAATAATTTCCTTCCCATCTTTTTTATTATTATTTTTTATTGTTTTAAAGCTAAGTAACAATTATTTTGTTTCATTTCTTATCAGTATTGTATGTAGTTCTAGGTTTTTTGTAAATAATTTTATTGTTTGATTTTGCATATAATTTTAGTATAATTAAGTTTTATTATGTCTCTATTATTTAATGTAATAGTTGTTGCTAGAAGTTTTTTTTTTTTTTGTATCATTGTGTTATTCTTAAGGGACTTTAATAAAGATATTTTTCTATTTCTATGCCTATATCTAAATCAAATTCAAACAACAAATAAAAGAGAAGGCAGGAACTTGTGGGACATCCTAATATTTGTTGCCTTATCTACATTGGATTGCAGAGAAAGCCACTGTATATTTATAACACTGGGAGAAAAGATCCACTTGTATCCACTTCTTTCTTGTATTTTCTTTTCTTTTTTTTTTTTTTTTTTTTAAGGAAATTTCTTCTAGTGAATTGTTTTGAATATTCTGTGATATGCTTGTGATTATTTTAAATTTTCAGTAATTTATTTGTAGGCCATATTTGTTATTTTTATCGACCAAATCATTGGCCATTTTTGTTTATATATTTTTATTGATGATAATGTACATATTAATTGATTTTGATTAATGTCTTAATCTTTTGGACAGATTTTTTTTGTTATTCCCAAGTGATCTAGTTTTCCTTTAATCTACATGAATTCCGAAATGTATTAAATACAGAATGAACAATTATGCTTATGTTTGGAATTTTTAAATCAGTAGAAAATCTAAGATGAGTTGATTGATAAAACTTACTTAAAGAATCACAAGATGTTTTCCTTTGAAAATATTTTCTTTATGTAGTTATTGATTTTGGCCTTTGACATTTATCAGGCTGGCTCATATACAAAACCATGCAGCCTCCTCTGCTGGGCAAACAAATTCTCATTGGTTTTTAAGGCTGTAATGACGAGTTTTTATATATCTATTTGCTCTGAAGATGTATCTATGTTCCATTGTAAATTCTCAAAACTTGAAATCTTATTAATACCTTTCTTCTTTCTTTTTTTTTTTTTTTTAAATGTTAAAATTGTTTTTCTTGATGAATGGAGTAAAATACAATTTTTCATGTTTTTCTGATGATACAAAACTGATTTTTTCATTATAAGCGTGTTCACTACTAATTGGTCATATAATCAATAGTATTTCTACAAGTACTGAGGAAAGGGTGAAAAGGATGACAGCCATGCCTCTCTGCACCTTGTTGGAAGGTGCAGTCAGATGGGAGGAACCATATTTAACAGATTGGCCCAGATTCTTGGTTTCGCAGATTGTCTGGATATAATGGGAAGAAGTATTATGTCCATGAAGGAATTGTTTCTCGCACTCAAAGAAGCAGCACAAAGAGTAGGCCTGACTGTTAATGAAGCAAAAACAAAATATATGAGAGCAGGTCCTCAAGGAATGGATCAGGAGGAAGCCCAGATAGAAATACGGAAAGTACTTGAAGAAAAGATATATTGCAAGAGAAGAATCCGCAGGCCAAGACTGCAGTGGGCCAACGGAGTGGCTGAGGATGCGTTGTCCATTTCCAGTTTCAGGAACTGGAAAGTAGCAGCAATACACAGAGATGACTGGCCGTTGATGCTGCAGGAGGCTCTGACCATGAGTTGTAGTGCCGAACAAGAAGAAGAAGAAAGTACTGATCAAACTATGTCATATATTTTGTAAATATTTATGAAAAAGTATTGTTTAACTTATGTTTATTTATTTATGTATTTGTTAGTTTCCAAGAAAAAAATAAATCCTCAATGTGGAATATCTTTTTCACCATTGTGATACAATTTGCAAAATATAAATGGCTATCTGAAAAAGCCTGGAATCCACTATTAACAAGTATCCATACTATTTTTTCAAAGTAGCGAACACATGGATAACAGTTAGTATTTTAATGTCTGTTATTTAATTTTAAACTATTTTCAACTAAGATTCAAAATAATTTCTCTCTTTATTCTTTATCAATTTTCTATTAAATATTTTAAATATGAAATGTATTAATAAGAAAATTAAATGAAAAGTAAATTTTATTCTGAGACAGCTATTCCATTTAGAATAATAAAAATGCACTATTCCAGTAATATTTCTCTTGTTTATTATAGTGGCGGAGAAATAACACTGACGGTTGAGGATCGCAGTTACAGTGGAAAAAACTTTGCCTACTTATCTGTCAAAGTTTCAGGACTGATGAAAGATAAGATAACAACAAAACAAAACATATTGGCACGAAAACAACAAGAAATTGAAAAAAATATATCCTCTCTTCTAATAAATAAATATTAAGAATAAAAATTATGTGTGTAAGGTATTATGATAAGTAGCTCATTTTTTAAATTGTGATACAAGAAGATAATGGAGTATGAGATAACATATGAAAATATTCTATAACAAGTATATATAAGTAGTGAAAAATGAAATTAATATGGGTGATAGTCAAGACGCAGTCATTTTTAAGGCTTTTTATTGCTTCCTGACTATTTATCATCCATGATATGATGTAGAATAGTTATCTAACTTCCTTGAATAATTCAATAAAATTAATAATTAATGAACAGAAAATTTGTGGTATGTGAAGGCATTTACAAATTATATAGGCAGTAGCAGAACAATAAAGTAAACACTGACTAAATAAGGGTAACTAATTAGTGAAATTGGAAAGATATAGATATGTTAAAATATTTTCAATAACATATGAATAAATATTGTGTAAGCATTTAAACTTAACTTTAATAAGTAATATAGTTATAATTTGAACTTAAATTAATAAATATGTGGAATGGGAAATATATGATACATACATTTATGAAGTTATAAAGTAACTGTAATAAAGCTGGGACTTATAAAATAATAGTAACAAAGTTATAATATATGAAATAACGGTTAGGAACTTATATACTTATAAAATAACTGATTTTATTATTATTATTATTACTGCCTACTATTTTCTCAGTATTTATTTGTTACCTGGTCTTTGCTTAGCCCTGATGAAGGCCTGAAACTTAGGCCGAAATGTAATCACAAAGATAATAAATATAATTTATTTTTATGTATTTCAATATCTATTCTAATCCCCAACCAATTTCTCTTCAATATAAGTTTTAACCATTTTTTTAAAAAATAATAATACTTTATTTATTCTGGGACGAGTCCTTTTAGAATAATAGAAAAAGACATAAATATGGGCTAAGGAGCCTTAGAGATACATAAATAAAAATACAGAGTAATTAATCAGTTTTTGAAAATGTTTTTGACTTTTTCACATTATTGATGTAAAATCTTGCATTTATTTTTTATTCCTTTATTAACACCTATTAAATATGAAAGAATAGATCTTCGACTGTTGCATAAGTTCAATAAATAGTTACTTATGGATGCCAAGCTTGGTCATTGACAAAATCTCAAGAGAGGAAGATCCATGTATGGCAGAATGAGGACAAAAGATTTATTATGAATGTGAGGAAAAAGGACAGAGTGAGAAATGACTGGATAAAAAAAGAAACAGGACTCCCAGATACCCTTCGACAGACAAGAATGAGCAAATTGAAATGGGCTGGACATCTCCTTTGGGACAAAGATAATATACGGTGAAGAATGGTCATATACTCGACTCCCTATGATATGAAAATAAGAAGAGGATGTCAAAAGGCTATATCAATTCATTTCAATATTAAAGACAGTCATCATCATTATATTATAATAGTGATGTAAAAGAGCTCGGTCAGAAGACTATAAGGCTCGAGTTGCAGTTCGAACCTTACTTGTTTTTCTCTATATATCTATTAAAGTGTTTCAAAATTGTTTTACAATTTATACAATAGGGCAATACCCACTAACCCAAACATTTTGAAATAAATTTTGGGAGGGCGGCTTCCTCCAAAGAAATTAAAGTAAAAAAATAATCTCCCACCTACCCAAACATATTGCTATTATATTATTTTAAAAACAAATTCTGGGGGTAGAAGGTTCCTCCAAAAAATTAAAGTAAAAGAAAGTATCTCTGGTCTACCCAAACATATTGCCATTATATCATTCTTCAAAAATTTCAGGAGAGAGGGGAGTCATTCCTGACAGCCTCCTCCCTCACCCAAAATAAATTTTTAAGTAAAAAAATGATTACTCGCTTTCTTCTTTTGGCACTACAACTCAATGCTGAGTCAAGGTCTCCCGCAAACATCAACCACCAGTCTTCTCGGTTCGTAGCCACTGCCCTCCAGTTTCTTACTCCTAAGATGGACTGTGCATCTTCAGCCACTCCATGGGCCCACCGCAGTCTCAGCCTTCCAACTCTTCTCTTGCCATATATCTTCCAAAAGTTTTTTTGGGATCTCATCATTCTTCATTCGTGCAACATGGCCTGCCCAACGAAGCCTTCCATTCCTTATGAATATGACAACATTAGTATTACTATACATTCTTTCTATTTCAGAACTAGTTCTTTGTCGGCAAACGTAATCGCTGAACACTGGCCCAAGGATTCTAAAGATTCACTTCTGGAATCTTAGGAGCATTAGTTCTTGAGCTCGATAGATCGTCCAACACTCAGAAGCATAGGTCAGAACAGGCCTTAAGAGAATCTTATAAAGCTGCATCTTGGTGATCCTCAAGAGATATCTACTTTTGATATGTTTCAGGATCCCGAAATAGCATCTATTTGCAGCCATTAACCATCTATTAATTTCTTGCTGCATATTATTGTCGGAGTTCACTTGAGATCCGTATATATATGGTTTAATATTGCTCTATATAGCAATTATAATGACACTGTTTCAATAATATTGAAGACAAAATTTTATATCAACCAGTTTGATTGATGTCAATATAATTGACATCAATGTAGCCCTTACGTGGTCTCGATATTGACCCAATAATATTGACCTTGTAAGGAGCCCTTAAGCCCTTAACTTCAGCTTTCTCGACTCAACCTAAACTCGAGTCTGTAGAGCTCTGTATTAATAGAGCTATTTATTTACATTATATTTCAGAAATACATTCACATTGTTACTATCAACAGAAAAATGATAAACTCACATATTATTTTGGATATATATTCACATTGTTACAACCAACAGAAACAATACACATTTGTTTACGAAAATGTACATGTATATTCTGATGGATCTAAATGTTTCAGAATATTTCTTTTCTTCTTCTAAATACATATAAATAATAATCAAATATTTCTCACATATATTTTATTAATTATTTA